>CAUYUJ010020387.1:39050-157903 GCA_963575745.1 Prorocentrum cordatum
AATAGGCCGATTCAAGAGGTGGGCCATCGCTGTTAAAGTTAAATGGTCCCCCCACTCTCCGTCGGCACGCAAGCCGTCCACGTACCGGGCGTAATCGGGGAAGTCGCCAAAAGCCGCAAACATCGGCGCAAGGGTCTTTAAATAATCGCAGACCTCTTTCCTCAGACGCTGGTGCGACACGCCAGTCCCGGACGAGCGCGCGACGGCAATAAATTGGCAGTTGCCAAAGGGGGCCGTGTCCTCGCGCACGAGGCCCTCCTGGAGCAGCCTGGGTGCAAGGATCGCCTGGCTGCGCTCCTGCCGCTTCCGAAATTCGCCGTGGGATCACCCATGGAACGCCGGATGGTTTCTTCCATCTGCTCCTTCTCGGAAGCAGCCGCCCAATTTTTCGCGGCGCTTTTCAATGAGTGCGCCATGGCGGCAGCGGCGGTCTTCTGACTCTTCTCAGACTTGGCTTGCTTCGCATGTTGCGTGCAAAAATACGCCGACCCGCCCGCGGGCGAGCGAGCCGCCCGCGGCGCGTTGAAGCTGTTTGTCCGAACGTTCACTGCGCAGCTGCGGGCCCCCGCAGTAGTCTCCTTCCTCTGCCTTCCTCCGTCCTCCCCCTCAACGACTTGGATCGCGATCTAAGTCTTCCATGGTAGGAGGAACACTTGGATCGCGATCCAAGTGTTCTGGGATCGTGATTTCAGTCATTGTCGGGCCGCAGGGGAGGGGCGCCCTGGCGCCCCAAAGGTGCACGAGAGGTGCACCTTTCCTCCCCCTCCCTATGTCGGAAGCCTGGCAAGGGCTGCTAAATCCGTGGCTGCTAGAATCGACCTCCGGGAAGTTGCCTTCGTCCTTCCTGGCAGAAGCCCGTTGATTGTTTCGCGTGCCGCGCCTCATTCTGGGAAGTTGTTTTTCCCTTCGGGGAGGGCCGTTTTAGCAGCCACGGTTTTCGCAGCCCTCGCCCAGCTTCCGACTATGATGGCACCCCCGAGTAAGCGACGCCCGACAAAAAGAGCAACTCCAGAACCCACCCTTCTCCGCCGAGGGCCCCTACGTCAAGGGCCCCCCGGGGGCCTCGCAGCAAGACCCACAGGGCAACCCCGGGACCCTCCCGCAAGCAACGCCTCACAACAAAAGGCAACTCCAGACGACGACGATGTGCAGAGGAGGAGGAGCAGCAGAAGGAGGAGCAGAAGGAGGAGCAGGATGAGGAGGAGGAGGAGGAGGAGGAGGAGGACGAGGAGTTCATCCAGCAGCGCGGCTCCGTCTTGGGAGCGGCCATTTCGTCTTCAGTGGGCGGGATTACTTCTCGGCGCCGTGCTCTTCCTCGAGTTCCGTCGTGATCGTGCCTCGGATTCATTCTTTCAGCATTAGCGTAGTAGGAGGACGGCGACAGCGACGGCGACGGCGACGGCGACGACGGCGACGACGACGACGACGGCGGCGACGGCGACGACGACGGCGGCGGCGGCGGCGACGACGACGGCGACGACGGCGACGGCGACAACGGCGACGGACCCCTCCTCCGCCTCCAGGCGGTGGTGCCCGTCGCTGGGGCCGGCGGCAGCTCGGAGGCGCCAGCCGCACCGCCGCCGCGGGGTCGGCGGGGGGGAGCGGGGCCCAGAGTGCTGCTGCTCTGCAGCGTGGCCCGGCCGGGCGGCAGAGGGGGGGCCCAAGGGCGCCCTCGAGGGCGCGAGGTCACTCGCGGTGCCCTGCTCGGCTCCGATTCCTCCGCCGTGGTGCTCTTCCCCCCCCGGGGTGGCGGCGCGAGGGCGCTGGGGTGTTCGCGCTCCGCGCAGCGCGACGCGCGAAGTCAGGCGGCCTGGGTTATGGGAGTGCGATAGGTCGGGGGGGGAAAGTACCGGGAAGCTTTTATCAATGAAGTGTCGGGAGCTTTGAGACGGGGGTCAATGCAGACGGGGGTCAGCCAGAGCGCCCCGACCTTGCAGGATCCTGCAGGGCCAGGGTCGCATTGACCCGGGTTTGGGTGCAGGATCCTGCAGGATCCTTCGCATTGACCCGGGTTTGGGTGCAGGGTCTTGCAGGATCTTGCAGGATTCTGCAAGCCCTGGCTGACCCGGGTCTGGGTTGACCCGGGTCAGAAGGTCCCCGGAAGTGGGCTGGCCCGGGCTGGGGCTGAAATCAAAATGGAAATCTTCTTTGATTTCGCCGCTGGCCTGTGCGAAATCTCATTTTAGATAGCGGTTGCAGTCTTGTTTGTGGCCTTCATAGATTTCGAAACTCGCCCTTTCCATTGTTTTCTGTTCTTGCCTTGATTGTTTTCAATGTCATGTTGGCCATGTCTCCATATGGCATCGTTGTCCAATGAATTTGTTGGCGGCCTTCGTGGCGGCATCTTTTTCTTTGGTCTCTTTTGTTTTGATTATTTCTGAAGCCGGACATTTTAATTAATTTTTCCGCCCCGTGGGGCGTTGCAGCGCACCCTGGTACGATTATTTTGATTTCCCCCCTCGCCTGGAATTTTGAATTCGGTTTCGCGCCCAGCCGACCGGGGCAAGTGCGCATCAAAATAACCCAAGGTTGAGGTCGGCATTGGCCCGCCGCGGCACTTGCAGGGGCCGGCTTCACCAGCCGATTGGTGGTCAGGGGCGCTTTTCGGTGCTCTTGGGCACGTTGTGGGTATCGCAGGCGCGTTGTGGCGCTCTCAGGCACGCGGTGGTTCGGGGCCCTGATGCTTCGCCCATGCCTTCACGGCCAGTCGGCTTTCCGATGTCCGTTCGCTACCGCGCCGCGCTTTACCGCGCGACGCACCATGGATTTTGTCACGTCTGGCGGGCCGCACAGCCAAAGTCCGAAACTAAAGTGATCCCTTGGCGGTGACCGGTTGGATTTTTGAAGTTAACATTGAGTTTGTTATGTTCCCATGATGGACAACACGGGGTATCCCACGCGCGCGCTCGTTGGATTTTGAAGTTTACGTTGGTTTCGTTGCATGGTATCCATGATGGGCAACACATGGCATCCAACGCACGCGCGCGCGTGCGTTCGCGAATTAGGGGGTCTGTATTGTCCACAATAGAAAAATCGCCATGTTGGCATAGAAACTAAAGTGGTCCCCTTGCGGTGACCGATTACATTTTGAAGTTAACGTTGAAGTGATTATGTTTTCCATGATCGACACGTTGGCGGCGCGCAGGCGAACGCACCCGCAGGCTCTTCAACCGCTATAGTGGCTGTTTTCGCGCAGCGTTCTGGGTTTTGCATTTGCTCAGCTGGGTATTGATTTTGATTTTGCGCTTGTTTCAATGTTTTCAGCGGCAGCCCTGCACCGTGGCTGGAAAAGCTTCTGCGCGTTATGTTGTTTTCGTTCGCTGCCGCTAGTTTTGTTTTCGGCCCGAGCCCGCAGGGCCCTGCGCGCGCCATGGACTCCATTTTTGATTTGTTCGATGGCCCTCGTAAGCACGCGGCCACGTGGTGCTGGCCGACCAGAAGACGCGTGATGTCGGATTGAACGAATTGATTGCAACACTGGCCCGAATATTTGATTCCTCGTCTGGGCCGATGGCCTGAGTGTATTGTTTTTGTCGCTGGCCCGCCCAGTTTTCCATTTTTACCCAGTCTCCGATCATTGTGTTCATTTTGATTTCAGCCTTCATTGATTTAGGCTTCCTGGTACGCCTCTCTTGAGGGGTGCTCTAGAGGGGCCCCAGAGGGATTCCCGGGGCCCAGAAAAGGGAGCACGCAAGGTGCACGTCGTTCCTGTTCCGTTTACAAATGCCCGGCCCAGACCTTCAACGTATTTAAAGATTCGCCTGGCGAAGGACCCAACCATGTGCGGTCGTGAGCACCGCAGTCGTGACTATCATGTTCGATGGGGCTCCCTATAGGGCCACGATCCTCGTGAGGGGCGCGCCGAACTGACCCGAGGCCGCCATGCGAACTTTGCCACTGGGGCCTTCGGTGAAGCTCCCTATGGGGCCACGATCCTCGTGAGGGGTGCGCCGAACTGGCCTGAGGCCGCCATGCGAACTTTGCCACTGGGGCCTTCGGTGGGGCTTCCTATGGGGCCACGATTCTCGTGAGGGGTGCGCCGAACTGGCCCGAGGCCGCCATGCGAACTCCCCCACCGGGGCCTTCGGTGGAGCTCCCTATGGGGCCACGATCCTCGTGAGGAGTGCGCCGAACTGGCCCGAGGCCGCCGTGCGAACTTTGCCACTGGGGCCTTCGGTGGGGCTCCCTATGGGGCCACGATCCTCGTGAGGGGTGCGCCGAATTGGCCCAAAACCACCATGCGAAGTTTCCCACTGGGGCCTTCGGTGGGGCTCCCTGTGGGGCCACCACACGTGTGAGGCGTCTGCCGAAATGGGTGCGGTGTGGGGGAGGAAGGAGGAGGAGGCGGGAGGGACGCGGGGCGCTGTCTCTTCAAAACGAGGACCCAACACCACATGGTGGTTGGGAAAAACATCACGGCAATTTGTCATCGTTTTCTGCCCGGGGCCCTCGCCGGGCCCCGGGACCGACAAAAAACATTCAGGACGAAAGGCCGGCCTTGGGGAATGGGGCGAGATTTTTTGGCGTCGACGTTCTGAACAGATCATGGCTGCGGGGGTCTGGGCCCGGGTCATCAAACAATCGTGGCGGAATCTTTTGTGCTATGTTCAGCCTCCGGGGACCCTTTCCAGCCATCGGGACCATCAAACAACGGCTCGGAATGAGGCACGGGTCCCCGGGAGTGGGTCCAGACCGCTTGGGGTCCGCGTCGGGAGCGAGGGGGCCCCGATCTCCGACGACATGAAGTGTTCCGCCGGCGATTTTTCCCTCGAAATCGTTTTTTTTTCGCTGCCGCGAGGGGGGGGATGCGGGGCCTTGCTGTTTGCAGGGCTGGCGGGGCGTGCTCCCGCCAGGCGGCAGGGGGGGGTGCCCGACGTCGGATCCGCTGCATCGTCTCGCTGTACGCTGGAGGCCCGTGCCAAGAAGAGACACCCTGCTTGCCTCCAGGGTGCCCTGGGTTTCTTGGATTTCGATGGTTCTGCTACGGAACGTGTGACGTTCCCACACCAGAAATCAATAGACGTCCTGGGGTCTCAGGGTTGTGCTTCTTGTGGAAGGTTTCTTGTGGAAGGGCCCCTTTATTGAAGTAATTATACATTCAGCCCGCATAGTCAGGATGGGCAACCTTCCCAAGGGTAGCCTTGCATCGTTGCCTCATCGGTCCATCCTTGGCCACTCTTGTTGGCCGCGCCCCGCTCAAAGAGCGTCGGGATGGGCGTCCAAGGCCCTTGCATCCTTATCGCGCATCCTCATGATGCGGGCCGGCTGTAGCTTGTTGTCCGAATAACACATGTGTCGGAAATGCATCCCAAACGGTGCGACAAAGTTGGGCAGGATGGGAATGTCCGTTTCGGAGACAGTGAGGCGGACATGTCCGCAAAGGTATGACGTAGACGGCGGCGGCGAAAAGAGCATCGCGGACATCGGCATCAGAGGAGCTTGAAAAGTTCGGGCCCTCCGCCTTGCTTGCGAACTCGTCTAAAGTATGGCGGATCCGATGTCAGGGGCCAGGAGGACAGGCCCACATCTCCAGCGATATGGTGTGTTCGACCAGCGGTTTTCCCTCGGAGTCGGTTTTTCGGCGCAGTTTTCCGTGTTCGGACCCAGGACCATCAGAAACAGATCTGAGAGTAACAATCCCCCCCCTAGGGCGCGTCGGCTCGAAAACCCATCGTACGTGGCCGCCTCCCCACCTTCCGCCCCACCTTCCGCGGACATCCCGTTGCAGCGGATCCTACCATGGTGTTCCTCCAACTAGATTTCATAGTCCCACGACTGTTGTGGGGGTGATGAGGGTCGGCCATGGACTGCGAGCGAGCCCCGCCTGGCGGAGGGGACCCCGCACACCGTGATGAGCGACCTGGCGAAAGACGTGCTTGCGGCGCCCGTGTGTGGCGCTCACGTGCCCAATAACACCGACACCGTCAACAACTACCAGTTGTGCGATGGGCAGCCGCACGCGGGACACCTCCAGGCCTCGCACTGGGCCGACGGCGGCGCATTCCGAGAAACCGGTCATGGACACGACTGCAGCGCCCTGGCGTGGTGCTCGCCTCCTTTACCACCTGAGAGACACCACGGACGTTACCGAGCTGCGCATCGAGAGGGTCCTCGAGGACCTGCTGGACCACCGCATGCCCGCCGTGCCATGCCTCCGCCATTCGGACCTCCTCCAGCTCAGTCATTGCAGCCAGGGACGCCGACATCCTGCCGCTCACTTCGCTGCACCTGAAGCCCTGCGCGCTCGTGCTCAACCAGTCGCACGCGTGACTCGCGGCACCGTCTCGCGCGTAGCAGCTCTCGCTTCAGGCGCGCGGACCGAGACGCAGGCAAAGAAGGCGCAGGCGAACATCGGCGACGAGCACGGCAATCACAACGGAGAACGACGCTGAGGATAATGTCGCCAAAGAGTCGCCCGTCGAGTACGCCGCTCGTTCTTGCTTGGTACCGAATGTGCTCACGCGAGGACTTGCCTGACAAGCACGAGCTCCCCGAGCATCTACAAGGCCATCGCGAAGAGCGCGCGCATGAGCAACACCATCTGCATAACTATCGCCCACGCGGAAACTCGCACGAGTACCCGTGATCATTGAAATTGTGACCCGCCAAAGGGCTTCTTCAATTTGATCGAGGATTTCGCAGAGTGCGGTTGACGGAAGGACGTCCTTGCATGGGCACCTGTTGCCCATTTTCATTATAGTCCTATTCGTTTCTTCGCTCAGTACGCTCCTCGGGCCCACCCTGTCGCCCTCTCGCTTCTTACGCTTGATCGCCCCCATTGCGCGGCGCCGTTGTAACGCGCGGCCTAACAGAGTCACGCATGCAACCGAGGATCATTGCAACGACTAGCTTACTGTATTTTCCTTCTGTCCGAGAGGCTGTTTCCCCTGGTTTTCCGTGCCCGGTGTCAAGCGGGGAGGCCGGTCGCCAGCGCGGGGTGTAAGCGTTGGCATATTTTTGGCGCTTCGTCACAGTCGTTGTTCCCATGCCACTGTTGTGAAAGACAATATCCGGACTTCTGGGGCCGCGGATTTGTCAGCACAAAGACACAGCAAAACAACCAAACCACGAAGAAAAAACACCGTCGGGCGTCAGAGGGAGGGAGACCCAAGCCTCCAATGCGTTGAAACATGCGACGCGACGTTTTTTTTCCGCTCTCGAATTCTGGGGGCCTGCGGGCCCTCGCCAGGCAGGCATGAGGGCCGTCGAGAAACGAGTCGGGGTGAAAAGCTGATCGCGGACAAAGGGTCGGGACTTTGGGGGGGCGCCGCATTGGGAAATTCGAGACGCCGGATGTAGTGGGAGGGAGGGTGAGATAGAAAGAGAGAGAGAGACACAATACATATAGAAAAGGGTGGAGAAGATAACAGAAGATAATATGACATATACATGAGAGAGAGAACAAAGAAAGAAAGAGAGAGAAAGAGATAGAGAGAGAGAGAGAGAAACAGGCAGGCAGGCAGGCAGGCAGGCAGACAGACAAGCAGACAGACAGACAGACAGACAGACAGACAGACAGACAGACAGACAGACAGACAGACAGACAGACAGACAGACAGAGATAGTGGGAGAGGAATCGAGAGAAAGAGGGAGAGGACAAGAGAAATGAGGTGGATGGAGAGTAAGAGGAGAAGATTCAGGAGGAGTAGGGGGAATATGAAGAGGAGGAGGAGGAGAAACGGGACGGGGAAGATGAGGAAGATGGATGTGGGCAGGAGGGGGAGCGGCATGGGGGAGGAGTTGCGGAGGGGGATGTGCAACTCATGCATGCCAGTGCGTTCTTTTCTTCCCTTGAGAAGATTTGTTGGGGCCTGGGAACAGTTGCCCAGACTGTGTCCTTCAATTGTTTAGTGTTGGTTCGCGTTCAGTTTCCATCCAGCTGAACTGGTCATTCCCGATGTCCACGATGATCCGAGCTCTACTGCACATTTTGCACCAGACCACTACACTGCGTACTGTTTGAAATTGCCCTGACGCGACCCTTCTCACCAAAAGGATTTCAAGGGCACCAAGGCTAGCACCTACCCTTTGGCGATGCGATTCGCATTATGCCTGCAAAGACAGAGATGAACACATGACGTTCAATGCCACCGTTGTCGTCCCCAAGTGGCTGTGAAGACCAGGCTGTTTTGTCAAGGGCTGGGACGCGGCATTGACCGGGCCACTTCAGAGGATGACTCGCAGCGTCGTGCACATCTCAGGAGATGATGGACCACATAACTGCGCTTACTCTTTATCCCCAGGGCCGATGTTTCATCCTGGGCATCGGCGGCGAGGGGGGAAGTGAGAAAGAGAAGGCCTTCTCAGAAGGCCGCGGGATTTCTCAGAAGCCCTCGCGGGGAAGGCTTAGAGAACTTCCCAGAAGGCCAGACTTCCGAGCCTTCTGAGAAGGCCTTCTCCTTTTCCTTTTCCCCCCTCGCTCGCCGCCAGGGGCAGGCTTGTGCTGCGGCTGCCCAGGGGTCGCGATGTACGGGCCCCCCAGCAGCGCGCTACTGGCTACTGCTTTCGAAGAAGAAACAAACGTAATTATAATATACATGGAAGCTGGAAAAAGTGACTGGGACCAGCCCTTCCACTCTTTCCAGCCCTGACCAGTTTCCCCTGCTTTTTTCTAGCTCTGGCGACCGCATCCCGACTGTTTCGGGCTCGTTTAACCCGTTGCCGGTGATTCCAGCCCTGGTCATTTCCACTTTCACTGATTGTTCAATTTCCACTTTTCCCAGCTTCCCTGTAATTTTGTTGGGGGTCCGCGCAGGATTCTCGCACCGGCGCCGAGCCCCGCGGCGCCAGCGCGCTCCGCGCGCCAGGGAGAGGGGATTCCAGCGCCGATCCCAGAAATCCGCGCGGACCTCCGATGTGTGTTTGTGTCGTGCTTTGTTCCTCGATGCTTGCGGTCGGCGATGCAGAGACAGCGTGCGATGTTTACCAGCCTCGAACGTATCCCTATCCCTAAGAAAGGCGATGACAATCTTAGGGATTCGCCTTACAAAATAAGGAAATCCCTACGATTGGCATCGTGATGAGGAGGTGCCCAGGCACAGGGATAGGGATATGTTCCAGGCTGGAAAGATCCAGGAGGGGAAACAACACACAGACACAATGAATCGTCGATCCCCAAGAACAGATGGGAAAAGATGGGAGGTGGGGGGGAAGACAAAAACCCAGAAAATATTGGAAAATATGGGGAGCATGTTTATCTGTGTGTATTTATCTGTGTGCCCTGGGGCCCCTTCAGAGATCTAGCGCGGCAGGCCCGCTGTCCCCCCCCCCCCGGGGACAGCGTACGCCGAAGAAGCCGTGGCAGGGGACCGGGCGTGCGCGGCAGGATCCCTCGCAGGGAGATCCCCTCGCAGGGACCGCGTGCACGGAGGACTCCTTCCTCCTCCTCTCCTCCTCCTCCTCATCCTCCCCTCCTCCTCCTGCTCCTCCTCCTCCTCTGCTCCTCCTGCTCCTCCTCCTCCTCCTCCTCCTCCTCCTCCTCCTCCTCCCCCCCCCCTTGTTTCCCCTTCTTGGCCCCTCCTCCTCCTCATCCTCCTCGTCCTCCTTGCCCCCCCCTTAGTTTGGGGGGGTGCGGGATGGCGTGCTCGTCGGCGAGCGGTGTTGCACGCTAACTATCTTTGCGACGCAGGCCGTGAGAAACGCCAGGCTGGTTCCAGACCTCCAGCGCGTTGAAAACATCAAACTGGAGGCGTTTCGAAGTTAGCCCCAATCTGCAGGAGCGGTGCCCCCCGGAGCCTCCCGTCGCGACGGCTCCGCAGACTGCCGGCAGGGGGGCGGGTCGACGTCTGGAGGTGCGGCTTGTGGCCAGGCAGGGCTTCGAGGCTGGGGGATGGGCTTGGGAGAGCTCGCAGATGTCCTCCACTGCGCCTTGGGAGGTCTCAGATGCAACAAGGATGTGGTCAAAGACCCCCTCTGGCATGCGGGCCGCAGCCCCTGACCCAGACTCGGTGCCGATCTTGGCCATCGTCCATCTCGGTCATCGGGGATTCGCGGATCATCTCCGCGAATTGGCGACGGCCGGCATTGGCCACGACCACGGTCAGCGTCGACAAGATTCCGCGGGATGATGGGCCACGGTTCGAAGCAGCCGATGCGCGTGACAGCCGTTTTTAGTATTCACGCTTCCCACTTTTCCTCCTCGTTGTCTTCCTCCTCGTTGTTTTTCCTTGACTCTTGCGCCGAGGCGCCTGGACGGAGGCACAGCAGTGCGCAGCATTCTAGGAAGTGTAAGTTTTAGAAACATGAACTTTTGACGGTCCGCGCGGATATCTTGGATCTGCGCTGGACCCCTCCTTGGCGCGCGGAGCGCGCCAGGGGGGGGGGAGCCAGCGCCGATCCAAAAACTGCACGCTAAGCTCCAGCGTTTAGGTTTATGTAGTTTTCGTTATCCTAAGAATTAGCGGGCGAAGAGCAGTATGACGGGACGACGTTTGCCCCTTGGGCTGCTACAGAAATTATATCCCTACGTGGCACCGCAGGGGCATAATTTTTGCAGCCGCAGGCGCCCCCGACGGCGGAACAGATTATGTAATACCTTGCTCGGCTATACGTAGGAGTGACCCTTCGCAAGAGTGACCCTTAGTGCGGGCCAACTGCGGTCTTCCGACCGCCGAACGCGAAGCGGTAGCAGCGGCTTGCGCGCCCAGGTTTGGCCACCCCGCAGCCCAGCGAAGCCGCGCACCAAAGGTCCCTCTCACCTCGAGTCGCTATTGCGCGTAGCCGACGTTCTTCGCCTCCTAAAAGAACATCTGAGCGACGCAAAGACAGGGGTTCGTCTTCACAGACATTGGCGCGTAAGCTGCCCGCGTAAGGTAACGTCGCGCGTAAGCACCATCGTCTCCATTGTGGCTTGCCGCGCTGGTGGCCCGCGCAAGACACCGCGTAAGGTCGCTGCGCCATCTCGGGAAAAACCTGTTGTTGATAGTCGTTAGTTTGGGTTCCGTAGCCATTTTGGCTCAAGCTGTTTGGGCTGAAGGGCTCAAGCCGAGAGGAGATCGAGATCCTTGAATTTCCCCTTCAATTTTCCCGCGTTGGTATCAATAACTAGCAAATAGTAATGGTTGGCTTGCGCTCAGACATTGCTTGTCTACTCCAGATTCGTATCCAGGTATTGGCGGTGGCGTCGTGGAACTCCACAGACATGACGTACAAGAAGAGCGCCGACATGAAGGAGCAGGCCCAGAAGCTGAAAGACTTGAACGATGTCAAGACGAAGGCCGGCTACATCGACTCCCTGCTGAAAGGCAACCAAACAATCTTGCAGATTTCGAACTACCAGCTGAATTCCCCGCCGAAGTGCGGCACCGACACTGGCGGATCGTGCTGGATCATCCCTTGCCGGTCGCGCCACGCCACCTGCAGCAGCGATTCCAAGTGCGTCTGTTCTGCCGGGACATGCGCCCAGCACGGCGTCTGCGTGCAGCGCCTCTCTCCGCTCCTCCTCCTCGCGAGCCCGTCCGCAGAGCCGCCCGCCCAGCCCGCAGCTGCCGGCCTCGTCCTCTTGTCGGCGGCCGCCCTGGCGGCCACCGCCCTCCTGGCGGCGCGTCGGCGCCACACGCCAGAGGTCCACCTGCCCGTGGACGTCCTCGGCTGAGCTTGCCCCGCCGTGAGGCTCGAGGTAGCCTTGGCCCTCCTGGCGTACGCCTTTGCGGCTAGTGTCACAGTTCTGGCCCGAGGCAAGTGCTTATTCATCGTAGACAGACTGCAGCCCTGCGCCAGCATGTGGTCGCTCATTTGGGTCATGGCCTCCGCGTCACTTTCCAAGAGCGGAGGAGAAGGATGAGGCAGAGGAGGAGGATGAGGAACATCATTTTTTCCTAGGCCAATAGGCGCAACCATCCCAGATCCATGTCCGGACAAAGTCAACAAAAAAAACGAGGAGGAGGAGGAGGAGGAGCAGGAGGAGGAGGAGGAGCAGGAGGACGAGGAGGAGGAGCAGGAGCAGGAGGAGGAGGAGGGGGAGGAGGAGGAGGAGCAGGAGCAGGAGGAGGAGGAGCAGGAGCAGGAGCAGGAGGAGGAGGGGCGCCCCGCCGGCAGGACGAGGCCTCGGACTTCCGGCGCTGCCCCCTCGGCCACCGGTTGCTGCCGGCCGTGCCCGGCGGCTCGGGCGGCGGCCCGGCCCCGTGCGACATGTGCGGGGAGGGCGGCGACCTCCTGAGGCCGCCCGTCGCCCTGCCCTCTCGAGGGGTCGCGCGGGGGGGGCGCGGACCTCCTGAGGCCCTCTTGGCCGGAGTTGCCCGGCCCCTTCTGGAGTCCCCAGAGTCGCCTCTCGCGAGCCCTCTGTGGGCAGTCTTGGGGCGCTCTTGGGGCCGTCGGCCGTCTTGGAGACCCCTTGGGCCCCTCTCGGGGCCCTCCCCAGGGCCATCTTGAAGCGAGGCCTCGGAACAGCTTCGGAAACGAAAGGGCCAGAAGGCCAGACACATTGATTTCCCATGGTGGCGGCCTCTCTTACAGTAGAGGCCAAATGCCAAGAAACACTCTGCTTGCCTCCAGGGTGCCCTAGGTCTCTTAGGTTTCGATGGTTTTGCTGTGGAACGAGCTACGTCCCCACCAAAAATCAATGGACGTCCTGGCGTTCCAGGGTTGGGTTTCTTCTGGCAGGTTTCTTGTGGGCTGGCCTTCATTGTATAGGAGCGGATGCTGCTCGCGCCACTTCTGGCTGTTGTTTCAGGTTGGCAGCCATGTTTGTCGAAGTGCCCTGCACCACCCTCCGTTGCAGGTGCTTTTTCCCCAAGCAAAATCATGGGTTCAGGAGGCGCTGACGTGGATGTCAATGGTTTTGGACGGATTTGGGCATCTCGGGAGCGTCCTTGGAGGTGCTCCAAGGCCATTTGGATCCGTCTTTGAGCGGACTTTGAGCCTCGTGGAGCATGTTGGAAGCCACTTGGAGATATATTGAGCCATCCTGGAGGCCAGGTTGGGCATTCCGAGGCCTTCTTGGGCTTTGTTGGACGCTCTGACCGCTCGCGGGGCGCCCCCTCCAGACCCAGGGGGACGGGGTAGGGGCCAGTATCGTTTAACCGACTCCTATCCCCATCCCCGTCCACATCTCGAGCCCCACCGTCTCACCACCTCAGTCGGGGATGTGCCCCTCGAAACCCGAAGAGAGCAGCCTACATCCCCATCCAGTGGGGTAAATCGGCCAGTGGAGCCCAGCCCACGCTGGTGGGGATGGGGATCAAACTATGCTCAAGGGGGAGGGATAAGCTTTCCCTGAAGTGGAAGAAGAGAGTTGGACGAGGAAGCGGGCTAAACCACCTCTGCCCAGGGGGCCACCAGAGATGCCTGTCCCAGGGCGGGTAGGAAGTGTTGACCCCGTCGTGCCACCTTGGCAAAATTGTTGTTGTTTTACATTATTGCTTGTCGAACTTATCTCCGTGCGCATTCTTTTTAGACGCTTGCAGCAAGGAATTTTTATGATGGAGGGCGCTTCTTCAAACCCAGATTTTCGCCTTACCCCCGCGCGCACTCGTTTGATACACTTGCAACACATACAAGTATGGAGCAGAAATCGTGTTCACGCGCCATGTCGTTTATACTTGTTCATTTAAGTATAACGATGGATGACCGTTCGTTCTCAAAAGCAAGAAGGTGTCTATCTTGAGATTTATTGCGCAGATAGAGTGCGGTTCCTTTTCAACATGGGTATCTTGTGAGATGCCTCCCGAAATGCATGACCAGAAGTGCGCAAATGTGCGCAGCATTTCCACGGATGTTTGTCGGTCTGTCTTCGACAGGGGATTATCGTTGGACACCTCGTTGAGTTGTATGATCATCTGTTTTCGCATTCTTGATTTGCGCCAGAATGATGCAAGGCAGATCCTTTTCAAAACGGGGCCTGCACCAGTGGCTGGCCCATGTGGCGCTGTTTCTGCAAGGGAGGGGGAGGGGGGCGCTCATCGCAGTGAAAAAAAAGATTTGTAGGGATTTCGGAGGAGGGAGGGACGGGAGGGTGTATTCGCTGACTCATCTTGGGTTTATTCCCCTTCCTCCGCCTCCTCCTCCGCCTCTGCCTCCGCCTCCGCCTCCTCCTCCTCCTCCTCCTCCTCCTCCTCCTCCTCCTCCTCATCATCATCATCATCATCATCATCATCATCATCATCATCATCATCATCATCATCATCATCATCATCGTCGTCATCGTCATCGTCATCGTCATCATCATCATCATCATCCGCCTCCGCCTCCTCCTCCTCCGCCTCCTCCTCCTCCTTCCTCTTGTCCGTCTCCTCCTCCGCTTCCTCTTCCTCCCTCGTGCCCGTCTCGCCTGCTCTCCTCTCCCCCGCCTCGCCCCTCCTGCCGCCCCATCTGGGGCCGCGCCGGAGGCGGGCACGCGGCTCCGTGCCGCCGCCCCGGCGGTGGAGAAGACCGCGCGCGGCCCCGGGAAAGCCCCGGGAGGGCTTCCATCGGGAGCCTTGAGACGCGGGTCAATGCAGACGGGGGTCAGCCAGGGCGCCGGATCCTGCAGGATCCTGCGAAGGCTCCCTCTGGCTGACCCGGGTCAGGGAGCCGCTCGTGGCCGCGAGGCGGCCGCGCCTATTGGCTGACCCGGGTTTGCGAAGACCTGCGTTGCAGTTTTTTTTTCCTGCATTGCAGTTTTTGGTTTCCTGCTGACCCGGGTCTGGATTGACCCGGGTCAGAAGATCCCCGATTCCAGGAAGATCTAGGCCTCTTAGATGGGGTCGGAGTTGGTGGGGTCGGAGGATCGCGCCGCATCGCCGATGCATCGGCGGTGCGTCGGCGATGCGGGCAGATTTGTGGCCCGCTTTTCTCCACGCCGGCGTCGCCGATGCACCGCCGTCGTCGCCGATGCATCGTCGATGCACCGCCGATGCATCGCTGATGCGGCGCGATCCTCCGACGCCATCTACTCCGAACCCATCCAGGAAGCCTCCAGAAGAACACACTCTGAGATCCTGGCGTCTCAACTTGTTCGAGCCGAGCGTTTTCGCATTTCTTCAGAGATCGATCGCGCAGGAAGCTAAGGTCTAGGGCTCTGGGCGTGATTTTTGTTTCGAGGTCCATTTTTTCGCTGCGTCGGATCTCAGTGTAGGAGGGTGCCCCAGGAAAAGCCCCAGAAGGGGGCCCCTCCCAGGGAGGGGCCCCAGGAGGGCCCGACGAGGGCCCGAGGAGGGAAGGGGCGCGGGGCCAGGGCCAGCTGGCCGGTGCCCGCCGGGACGCAGTGGCGGCCACCAATCGTGCGAGAAGAGGCATTGGGACTGCGAGCCAAGCGGCCGCCATTGCAGCGCGCTCGTGCGCCGCACCCCCTAACTTTGGGTCCGCCGTACTTTTTGGGCGGTTTCGAAAGTAGGGTGGGAACTCCCGCCGTGCTTGTCAAGCTCCTTTAGCGAATTCAGTATCGCTTTCCGCCCTACTTTGCCGTCGCTGTCTCTGCCATACTATTGCGGCAAGATCCGCCCTGATTCTTCTGGGGCGGAAGCTCCCACCCTACTTACTCGCAGCGTTTGGGGTGCATTTCCAACACAATTGAGAGTGTCTCTGTTACGCATTCTGCCTCCCCATCCCCCCCCCCCCCATGGTGCAGTGCGTCTCCAGGACTGCCGCAGTGCGTCTGGCACCACAGTCTGCTGTGCCGGACCCACGCAGCAGGAGTTGGGCGCTACCTTATGCCCCCCCCCGCCCTCCCCCCTTCATAACTCGGCGGCGAGCGAGGCTGGGAGGCGAGGAGGACGAGGCCTTCTCAGGAGGCATGCGGGGCTTCTGAGGAGCTCCCCGGCCTGCCGAGGAGTGTTTTGTGTTGTCCTCGGGGAAGGCTCAGCCTCAGAAGGCCCGAGGCCCTCCGAGCCTTCCGGAAAAGGCCCGCCCCTCATCGTTTCCCCCCCAGGCTCGCCGCCGAATGAGAGAACCCTCCCTAATCGAGAAGAAGAAACGCCGTACACCTCAGGCGATGCTTAAGAAAACTTAAGTTTTCGGCCAGAGTCTCGATTATTCTTAACGTTTCAATGTAAATCTTAAGATTTTAATGGACATGTTGGGTTTTTATTCAAGTTCTGAGACTATGAATTTCTTAACCCATGATTTCTTAAGCATTTCGCAGGGTGTAGACATAAACTGCGGGCGCTCCGCGTGGATCTCTTGGATCCGCGCTGGACCCCCCTGGCAGCGCCTCCGGCGCCGCCCCCGTGCGCGCGGAGCGCGCCAGGGAGGGGGCTCCAGCGCAGATCCAAGGAATCCGCGCGTAGTGCCAACAGGCTGTGTCTGCGGCGTTTTGCTCTTTCTATTTCTATCTGCGCCCGCAGATCCGCCAGAGCACGGCGCATCCGAAGCCCGGCCCCCCTCCTCGGGGCGCTGCGCTTGCTGCCTTCGAGCCGCCGCGGCTCCCCCGCGGCCGCGAGCCGGCCCCGCTTCTCCGGCGCGAGCGGCTCCTCTGCGCCGGCGGGCCTTGGAGTAGGATTCAGTCGGGCTTGTCCCTCTACAGGAGGAAGATTGAAAAAGCAGTAAAGAACTAGTCTGGCGGCGATGTTTTTTTGAATTCCCATTTTTGAGCAGCTTTGGAGTATTCTTGTCGTATTTTTGATGCTTCGCCCAAAATCCGCCCCTGTAGGGGGACAGGCCCGACCTAAGAATAGGGCATCGACTCGGCGTCACCCCACCATACTAATATGACACCAGAGAAAAACCCAATCATAATCTTTTTAATGATATAGGGCTATGGGGCTGAAGGGCTATAGGGCTATAAGGCTATAGGGCTAGAGGGCTGGAGGGCTAGAAGGCTAGAGGGCTATGGGGCTATAGGGCTATAGGGCTATATGGCTATAGGGCTATAAGGGTATACAGCTATGGAGCTATCAAGGCTATAGGGTTATAAAGCTATTGGGGCTAGAGGGCTATAGGGCGATAAGGCTATAAGGCCATAAGGCTCTAGGTTTATAAGGCTATAGGGCTACCAGGCGGGCTCCCGGGCACCCCCGGGCACCCCCGGGCACGCCCGGGCACCCGGGCACCCGCGGGCACCCAGGCAGCCCCGGGCACCCGGGCACCCGGGCGTGCGGCGAAAATCGGCGGCAAGCTTATTTTATTACCATATGAATCCGCTAGGACCCCTACAGAGGCAAGCTCTGATTGGGGAACTATGTGTGCGTCGCCCCCACCCCCCCCCCAGGGGCGAATCGCGCACCGACGAGTGTTGATAGTATATGCGTCGTGGCGGGCGCTTTCTGGCCTCACCGCTCGGGAAACGATATACTACAAGATGGGTCTATTAGATGTTCGGGTCGGACGCACGCCTCCAACACATAGTGGTAGTATGTCCTTGCGCGTCCCATCGACAGCAGAATTGAGTTAGCCCAGCATGCTTTGCTGCCGAAGTGACTCAACACAAGCGTGAAAGGCTCGTGTACCTACGAGAATGTATGTATCTTCTCAGGTTCGGCAAACAACCAAACTTGGGGTACATCAATTCATTAGTCGATCCTCTGCTCGACCTCTGCTTGCTGCTTCCGGCCCCGCCGTGGATCCGGGCATTCACGGGCGATGTTTCTTCCGCCACCCCCGACTTTGTTGCCGAAGGGGTCCTCCGACGGCCACATAAGTTAGCGACAGGGAGGAGGGCGCCGAAGACGAGGAGGAGGAGGAGGAGGCGGAGGAGGAAGAGGAGGAAGAGGAGGAGGAGAGCGCGGAAGACGAGGAGGAGGAGGGAGGAGGAGCAGGAGGAGGAGGAGGAGAAGGAGGAGGAGGAGAAGGAGGAAGGGAGGAGGGAGGGAGGGAGGAGGAGAGGAGGAGGAGGAGGGAGGAGGAGGAGGAGGAGGAGGAGGAGGGGAGGAAGGAGGAGGAGGAAGGGCAGGAGGGCGCCGAAGACGAGGAGGAGGAGAAGGAGGAGGAGGAGAAGGAGGAGGAGGAGGAGAAGGAGGAAGGGAGGAGGAAGGGAGGAGGGAGGAGGAGGGAGGAGGAGGAAGAGGAGGAGGAGGACGAGGAGGAGGAAGGGCAGGAGTGCGCCGAAGACGAGGAGGAGGAGGAGAAGGAGGAGGTGGAGGAGGAGGAGAGGGAGGATGAAGGGCAGGAGGGCACCGAAGACGAGGAGGAGGAGGAAGGGCAGGAGGGCACCGAAGACGAGGAGGAGGAGGAGGAGGAGGAGGAGGAGGAGGAAGGGCTGGAGGGCACCGAAGACTGGGGGTTGGGGTCGCCACGCCTCCCGTGAGCGCGGAGCTCTGCCCAGGGGGTGCCGCGGGCCGCTCTCGCCCTCGTGGAGGGGCCGAGGGCTCGGCCGCGAGCACGGAGTCGCCCCTGGCGTCTGTGCGATCTTTGGCACTCCCGCACGCCCGGCATGCAGGGCCTCCGGGGGCTGGGCCAGAGAAGGGGCCCAGCGCGGGGGTGGCAGGGTCCAGAGCCTGGCTCCCGAGGTGGCCCCCGAGGTGGCCCCGAGGTGGCCCAGGCTGGTCCGAGAGAGCCTCAACAGGTTTTGAGCCCTCATCCTCCTCCTCCTGCTCCTCCTCCTCCTCCTCCTGCTCCTCCTCCTCCGAAAGCCTCGCCTCCTGCTGCTGCTGCTGCTCCTCCTCCGAAGGCCCCTCGGCCCAGGATGGCCCCCACGAGGCCGCCATCTTGCCGGAGGCCCCCCGGCGGCGCTCCCGCGTGAGGGCAGTGGGCGGATCGCCCTGGCGCCTTCGGGCCGTCCAGACGAGCACCGCTGCCAGCACCGTGCCGTCGCCGCCGCGGGCGGCAGGCGCAGCAGCGGTGGGGGCAGAGAGGGGAGGAGCGCTGGCGGGGCGAGAGTTTGGGAGCGTCGACGGGAGGCGACAGGGGCGCGGGGTACGGCAACGCAAGCACAGCCGCAAAGGCGGTTCCTTCACGCACCCCTGGTCGTCACACGGTTACAATGTAGCACGCATTCCATCGCGACGCCCCAAATGTAGAAGGGGCGCCCCAGCGGAGCAGGAGTGGGAGCTCGGTGGCGGCCAGGAGGGGGGTGATGGCTGGGGGGGGGTATCATGGCGGGGGCCATGAGATCTCCCCAGAGCTCATGGCGCCCCTTCTTATTCCAACACGTTCCCTGCCCCACCCTGGTCCGCGCACATGCCTTGGCCATGATTTGCACACACACACACACACACACAAACACCTCTTGGACGCCCCACTCTTAGACGCCCCCGAGAGCAGGAGGGCGGACAGAGCAGGCAGTCGTGAGTGCACTCACAGACGAGCGGCGATCGCAGGTGCAACAGATGCGTGTACGTCGTCTGCAGGACGAGACCCGTCCCCCGCCATTTGCAGCATGCCGCTTCCGTCAAAATGAGGGGGGGCAGAAGATGGGAGGCCGAAAGGAGAGGGTGAGAGGGGACGCGGAGTGGGAAGAAGGCAGGAGAAGAGGATGGGAAGACAGTGAGTGGGGAGGGGGAGTGCGAGGCAGCGAGGGTGGAGGAAGGGAGAGGGAAGGGGGGGAGGAGGGAGGGAAAGAAGGGAAGGGTAATCAGGGAGGCAGGCATGGTGGGAGGCGGGAGAGACGAAGGAAGGGAGCCGGGGAGGACATGGGAGGTGGGGATGGGCCTGATGTTGCCACAGCTGCACGGGCGCGATGCTTCGCGATATCGCCCCTCGGCGCAGCCTCGGTCTCGTGTCCAGCCTTTCCACTTCAGTGCAACGGTCGCTCCGATACGATGTGCTCATTATGGTTATTATCGCAGTCTCGTTTTCAGCCCTTCCACTCCAGTGCAACGGTCGCCCCGATATATAAGCACATGCCAACCCCTGCTACGATGCGTTCATTCTGGTTCTTCTCGCAGTCTGGTGTCCAGCCCTTCCACTTCAGTGCAACGATCGCTCTGATAAGCAAATGCCACCCGCTGCTACGACGTGTTTCTTGTGGTTGTTCTCGCAGTTGAGGCGCATATCGAGCGCGGGGGGGCGGCTCCGTCCGGGAGCCTCCCCCCGGGCCTCTTCGCTGGAGGGGGGAATGAAAAACGGGGGGAGGCGAAGGGAGGGGGCGAGGAGGAGAAGGAGGGGGAGGGCGAGGAGGCATCGAAGGGGGAGGGGAGCGGGGCAGATAATGGGGAGGGGGCGAAGGGGGATGATGAGGGAACGTGGCGAAGAGGTACGTGAGAGGGGGCGAAGAGGAGGAGGAGTAGGAGGAGGAGGAGGAGGGGAAAAATAAATGCACAGCTCCGTTGCTAAAGTTCGCTCACAGTAAATAGGAGGGGAAGAGAGAAAAGGGGAAATGAAAGGACAATGATACAACGGGGGAGGCGAGCGGGAGGGGCGGTGCGACGAGGGAGAGATGGAGAGGGAAGCATTCCGTCCTTCTCCTTCCTCGTCTTGCTCATCCCTCCCTAACTACTCTTCATTCTCTTCTTCCCTCCGGCCCCTCCTCCGGATCCCTCCCCCGTTGTCGCCCTCCTCTCCCTGCGCTTCCTGTTGGCTTCCCTCCCCCTCTTCCCCCCCTCACCCCCCTCCCTCGAGAGGGTCGCGCAAAGGGGGCGACAGGGCGAGGAGATGCTACCCCCCTCCCCTTCTGGGCTCTCCCCTCCTCCTGTCCCCCTCTCCCTCCCCATCTCCCTCTCCCCCTCTCCCTCTCCCTCCCCCTCTCCCTCCCCCTCTCCCCCCCCCCTCTCCCTCTCCCTCCTCCCCCCAGCAGCCGTTCTGGTTCAGGCAGTTGTGGCTGAGCTTGCAAGCGCGTGCTTCAGAGCGGCTCGCGCTTGCGGGCCAGTCTTCTCCGTGTTCGAGCTGTGCGCGGGCCACCCACTGTTGATGGGATGGCGAAGCCGCGTACGCGGCGAAACGTCCTCGCTGGCCCGCACACCCCCCCCGTTGGGATGTCGCTGCGGGACGGCGGACAACGGGGCGTCGAGGATCGTCTATCGCGGATGTGGCGTGCCAGCGCCGACCAGGATCGTGCAGGCAGCCAAGAAAGCGTCAGCAGCATCGAGCGCATGGAGTGGGCAGCCCCGTGGGAGTCCCAGTGCGAGGGGCGCTGCCACCAGCGAGGCGCTCACCAAGACGATCAAGGATCTCCAGGCGCAGGCGGCGCAGCGCAGCAAAGGTGGGGGAGGTGGAGGCGCGACAGCCGGCTCGGCAGGCGCGGGAACGCCGTGGAGCACGCAGCGCTCCCCCGTGCGCCAGGCTGGGCAGGCAGGGGCGCCATCCTGTAAGGAGGTTCTGGGCTTCCTCAAGGATCATGGGATCGACCAGGCGGCGATCGTGGCAGTCGAGGCAGCAGAGAAGAAGGCCACGGAGACCAGGCCGCCAACGGCGCGCACGCCGCGCTGGAAGGCGGGCAACTTGCGGACGCAGGTGGACAATCTGGAGAATCGGGCTGAAGCTTTGCGGCGGCAGATGCTGGAGCTCGAGATGGAGATCGCCGGGGTCGACAGCAGCCGTGCCACGGCCAAGGTTGACCTGGGGGCGGCCGCGGAGCTCCACTGCAAGGCCCAGGCCGACGAGCTCGGCGACCCGCTCCGCGCGGTGTGAGGGCAAGGAGGCGTTGGCTATCTTCGCGCGGTTTCAGCATGAGGCTCTGGACAGCCAGCGCGTTTCTGGTGTCTCTGCTGGTGAGTCCGTTCCTGAGGGCGCTGGAGAAGCAGGTGAAGGGGCTGCGACATCCCCACTGGCAACGGAGACGACGACGTCGACATGGAGCGACGACTTCGCACAGCGCCAGGCAGCCCTCTCGCAGGCGGCCGAGGCCCTTAAAGCGGCAGCCAGCGGATCGCCCGAGCAGTTCGCGGAGGCCAAGCGCAAGTACACCGAAGCAGTGCGGCAGTTCGGTGTCAAGCGTGCTCGTCTCTCGCAGTCTGTTTAGCGAGGCCCGCGACGTGGGCGAGGGCTGCCAGAGCCCTCAGGACGTCGGCATGGTCGGCCTGAAACGCTTCTCGGACTCCAACACGTTCGACCTGGAGTGGCCAGACTTGGGCTTCGCCGCGCCCGCAACCTGCCCGTCGAAGTGATTCGCCAGCGCGCGTACGTGCGCAGCAGCGGCGCGCAAGGTCAGAGACCTGCTGCGGTTCGGGGTCAACGCCGATTCGCGGGACTCGTTGGCGAGCGCGGTGGAGTGGAGCCGCGATCAGGGCGGGGGCCTGCTCGGGCAGACCACCGACAGCGGCGAGGCGCATCGCCCGCGTGTGCTGAGTGTCCAGGGGCCGAGGCCGAAGTCGAAAGGCAAGTTGGACTCCGCCCACGGCTGGGGTGATCGCCGCGCTTTCCAGTTCTCCCAGCCCAGCTTTCTCCCCGGGCGCAGGGCCGACGCAGTCGCCCTCTGGCGTCGGCTTGCCCAACTCCACGGCCCCCGCGCCCTTTGCTGCGCCAAGGCCGCGCGAGTTGGGCCCTGTCGGCTCGCGCGCGACCCTTGGCGAGATTCTGAGGTCCCTGACCTGTCTCTGGATTGTCCCAGCTGGCTGAAGTCGCGCCCCGGGAGATCTCCGGGGTTCAGGGCGGGCGCAGAAGGTCGGGGGCGTCGCGCCATCCACTGGGACTGCGACGCGCAGATCTGGGCCAGCTCCAGGGGTTCGACCAGAGCAGGCGAAAGGAGATGTGGACCGGAAGGAAGAGAGGGATATCGATAATTCTTTACGCTTCGCGTATCCCCGCCGGCCCATCTCACAGCAGCAACTCTTGCGAAGCATGCCGACAGTCGTGTTCTTTCAGGCGTGTGTCCGCTTGGCCCCGCATATCTCCCCTGTTCGTGGTGCGAGTCGTTCGGGCTCTTCGTCCTGGTGTGAGTCGTTCGGGCTTCTCGTGGTGTGAGTTGTCCGGGCCCCTCATCCTGGTGTGAGTCGTTCGGGCCCCTCCTCCTGGTGTGACTCGTTCGGGCTCCTCGTGGTGTGAGTCGTTCGGGGCCCGCGTCGTGGTGCGAGTCGTTCGGGCCCTCGTGGTGTGAGTCGTTCGGGCGCCTCGTCCTGGTGTGAGTCGTTCGGGCCCCTCCTTGTGGTGTGAGTCGTTCGGGCTCTTCGTGGTGTGAGTCGTTGGGGCCCCTCGTCCTGGTGTGAGTCGTTCGGGCTCCTCGCGGGGCCTCTTGGGGGCCTCTTAGAGCCTCTTGGGGCCTCTTGGGGGCCTCTTGGGGGCCTCTGGGGAGCCTCTTTGGGGCCTCGTGGGCCCTCTTGAGGCCTCTTGGGGGCCTCTTGGGCGCTTCTTGGGGGCCTCTGGGGGCCGCTTGGAGGCTTCTGGGGGGCCTCTTGGAGGCCTCTTGGGAGCTTCCTTGGGGCCTCTTGGGGCCATCTGGGGGCCTCGCGCGACCTCCTCAGACGCGCCAATGAGAGCTGCCCCCTGACAAGGACAAAATGAGGCCAAAACCATCGTAAAATTAATAATTTTGCTATGAAGGAAGAGGAGCGCGGCCCCCTCAGAAGGCCAAAATGGGGCCAAAACCGCAGTAAAATCAATGTTTTTGCTGCAAAGAAGAGCAGAGGGGCCAAACTCCCCCCCCCCCCCTCTGGGCCAGAATCCTCGTGAGGGTCGTCGTTTTTTGACCTTCCCAGGAGTCGAAAAAGACCCCCCTGACCACCCGCCGGGGCCTCTCTCCAGGCCCAGGGGCAGGGGGTAGGGGGAGGGGTAAACCCCTCCCCGAAGGGGAAGAAGGGGGGTTGAGGACAGAGCGGGCTCTCTAAACCACTCACGCCCAAAGGGCTGGTGGGACTTCGCGTGTGCTCGGCGTCTTGGGCACTGCGCCCGAAAGGCGAAGGCGTTCCCTCGGGCTCCACGTTGACCCCGCGTGCCCACGGGCCTCGCGATGCCGGACCCGGCTCCCACCGTGGCGATCGCGAAGAAGGTCGGGTACGCCCAGTCCCCATTCGGGGCCTTTGTGGGGCCACGCAGGTTACCTGGGGCTGGAGACTTGTCTTGGGACGTGGGAGGTGCCTCAGGATGTTCGGAGTCCATGGTCCGCGAGTGGCCCGCGCTGGCTGAGTCTTGGCTGGCGGTTTACCATGGCGTGGACAGCGCTAGCACCTCGAAGTGCGGCGGGCGCGCTGCTGGGCCGAAGGCGGTCAAGATGCCTCTCGAGACCACCTGGGCCAGGAAGTCGCGCGGGGGGCTCGCCGAGAGGACCACGCGATGGATCTTGAGGTCCTATCTCGTCGGGCTGTTCATGTCGGCCGCGCGGGTCGCGGGCGCAGGGCGCGCGGTCTGTCTCAGGAGTGGGTGGCAGCTCTTCTGGGCGAAGGGCTGGGGGCAGAGGTCGAGGACCCCCATGACATTTCGCGCCTGTGCGTCGAGGAACTTCGCAAGAACGATGCTCAGCAGTCTCTTTTGGATGGGTTGGGCGACGGATTCAGCGCGGGAAGAAGGGGCCGCGCGCGCGTGCTCGAGAGTGTCGCGGTCCAATCGTTCCTCGTCTTGCAGCGCTGCAAACGAGCATGGCCGCCCCCTCTGAGTGGCGATTTGGTCATTCAAGAGTTGCTGGATCAGCGGCCCCCGCTCTGTCACAAGGAAAGCAGGATTGGGCGGGGCACCATGCAATTGGGATGTGCAGGGCCAAGAGCTCCCCCCGTTAACTTGGGAGCAGTTGCGGCGCGTGTGCAAAGGATGCGGGGGGGGGGGGGGGGGGCTGGCCTCGGGTGGGGTCCGTTCATCCAAAGCAGATCCTCCTCCCCCCCCGATAAGCATCAGCTGCGAGTGCTTGATGTGCTTCGCCAGTTTGAAGACAGACCCAGAGTTATCCTTGAGATTCTGGCAAACGTTATCTTCCTTGATGAGCCAGATGGATGGGGTCCGTCCGATTGGGTTGCTGCGCTTGTTTATCAAGATTTGGTCGACGTGCCGTCGAGAGATCTGCCGCCTGCGGGAACGGGCGCATCCGGGTGTCCAGTCCTGGGGCCGCGGGGCGCCCTCCACCTGCGAAGAAGCAGGGTGAATCCACGACATGTTTTCACATATCGGGAATGCCCCATGGGACCTGGGCAGCCACGGCCCCGTTAGATCTTGAACAAGTCTACGAACGCGTCAGCCGCTGCGACCTGCACCGAGCAGCTTGCCAGCGCGGTTTAAGTCTGAAGATGCCCCGAGGGTTGCGCGCAGTCTTTGCAGGAGAGAGGACGTCGCAGCATGGGCAGGGCGGCATCTCGCAAGGCGCGGGGGGATGGGGCAGTGATTGCAGGGTGCTCTGCGGCGACCACGCTCACCAAGCTTTCACTTCTCTCCTCTCTCCCCAGTGGGAGCTGCAGTCTTGAGATCGCGCTGCAGATTGTTTGTCCGCGGCCCCTGGTCGCCCCGCAGATTGCGTCAGGCGCGCAGCCCCGCCTCGGCAGTTGCTCGGAGCTCGCGCCCCCCGCCCCGACCGAGTCGACGTGCGTGAGTAGCGCCTCGGCCTTGGATGAGGCCACCAGCCGATCTGGGACCCCCCGAAAGCTGCCGCGCGGAGCACGCCAGGAACCCAGGCGCCGACGCGGCCACGGGCACCTCATGGAGGGCGTCCATAAGCAGACAGGCGGGCGAAGGCCAAGGGGGGGGGGGGGGGGGGGGGCAAGAAGATGCGCGAGCACGGGGGGGCGGGGGCCGAGACTGGGTGGACCCAGCGGGGTTGGCCCACGGCGTCGGCCCCGCGGGGGCCCAGCATCATGGGCCCCCCCCCGCGCGCTGCGCGCCAGCTCCCACTCGGCGCGGTCAGCTGCCTCGGCAAGTCCCCCGAGGGCTCCGCGGTTGGGCCCCGCCTCCAGAGCAATGCTGATGGGGTCCGCGTGGGCCCGCTATTGCTGAACATCGGGATGGTCGCGTCTCAATGGGCGTCTGCGGTCTGGGGGTCGCTTCCGAAGCAGCAGATCTTGCAAAAGTTCTCGGCGAAGGGGCCCTGGGCCATCTGGGGGACTCGCAGGCGCCCTGGAGACGAGCCGCCTCCCCAGCTGACGTTGCAGTTCTCAGTCTCCGCAAGATAGGTTGGACGTTTAGGCCAGGTGCTCGCGTGATCACAGATCGGCAAGAAGTGTTCGACCTGCGCGTTTTGCCACCAGCCCTGGCGCAGGAGCCGGCAGTTCTTGAAGCTAGAAGGTCGAGCCCTTCAGTCGCGAGCCCCATGCAGAGTGGTGCGCGCTCGCTCATTGGAAAAGGCTTGGAAGAGCTGTTGGCTCGAACGAAAGAAGTTGGATAACGAGGCTTCAGAGGACGCTGAGGCACCTGGTATCAGGAGGCCACTGGGCTCAGGTGCGCCTCCACTCGCGGACTAGTGAGCTCTCCAGCGCGCTGTGTCTGCGGTGATCTCGACGGGCCCCGGCGGCGCAGAGCGTGCGACTGTCTTGACCGCGAACCTCTTCGACGAGAACGGGGACCCAGGTTCCTGGGGGGGGGGGGGCTCGCGGGGTCGAGGGGTTGGGCTTCGAAGTCGGCGAGCGGTTCGCGCGCGGGCTTTTCCCGTCTCCTGGGCATGCCCCCCCTCCCCCTGCAGCCCCCGAGGGTCTGATTCCGCGGCGTGACCGTCCTGCGTCGGGGCCCCTCTCGGGCATGGTGCGTCTAGACGGGCCGGCCGCGTGGTCCCAGGCCCTGTGCTTCGCCTGAGCGGGCTGGGCGATTTGCCAAGTTGACCGGCTCGGGAATCGCGAGGCAGCGGCGCACGGCCTTGCCCTTCTGCACGCGCGCCAAAAGCAAACAGCCCGCGACGCTGAAGACTTCGCAGTCTCGATGCTCAGGTCGCGTGCGTTAGCCCCGTCGGATTTGAGCATCGACTGCGCAGGCGCAGCTGGGACCTTGCGCCTCGGCGCTGGCGAAGAAGCCCAGAGCAGCTGTCCGCGGGGCCAGCTCTGGAGCCCGTTCTTGGGCGCGTTTTCCGACGGGGGCGTCCAAGCTTTCAAGGCCAGGGCCCGCTGCTCCAGGGCCCAGGCCGAAGAAGGTGTCACGACTGAGTTCAGAGGGGCCGCTGCGCGAAACTTGGTGCAGGCAAGTACGGCGCAGGGATCGAGCATTCTCAGTTGTGGCTTGGATTCAAGAGCCTCGCCCCAGAAGCTTCCAGATGGGCGGCGACGGTGCCCGTTGAATCCGAGGGCCAGGATCACGAAGACCGCATGGAGGTCCACTGGCCCTCCAAGGGCCCCGAGGTTCCTGAAGGCGTCGAGCAGCGCGGGCCCCCCGAGCCTGACCCAGACGAGGCTCCAAGGCCAGAAGGGGGCCTGAAGCGAGCGTTCCAGGGGGCGGGCATGGGTTTGGTTACGGGTGGGAGGAGTTTGCAGCTGCGAGTTTTTGGTGGCGTGGCCACAACTTGCTGCGGGCACACGTCCCCAACCGCGCGTCCCCACTGTCGTTTGTCGTGGTTTGCCTCTTTTGTGGGACAGTATCGTCCGACGGCAAGCTGACCCCAGGACTTGCGAGCCGGCGCGGAACCGAGCAGCGAAAGGCTGGAGGTTCCGACCAGCTTTCGACGAAGTAAGAAGGGGGAATTCCCGTCCTACCGCGCCAGAGTGCGCCACTTGAAGGCAGGACGGCCCCGCGGAGTTCCCCCGCAGGCCCGCGACAGCCGGGGGTCCCAGGCGGAGGCGCGGCCGCCACCCGAGCCCCACCCCCATGCCCGTCGTGTCGGGGTCGGAGGCTGCTGAGGGCAGGCGGACGGGGGAGGGCGGGCCGAGGTCTTGAGGGCGTTCGGGCTTTCGAAGGCGAGTTCAAGCACGTCCGGGACCTTGGCCGCCCCACCCTCGAGCGGAGCGACCCCGACAGCGCTGATGCAGGTGGTTCGTTCGGGGCCCGAGCTCGATTTCGGTCAACTTTTGTGGGCGCGACCCAGCGTTGAGCGCAAACCATGCCATACCATGCCCTGCTCCCCCCTCCTCCCCCCCTCCCCTCTCCCTCCTCCCCTTCCCCCTCCTCCCTCCTGCCTCTTCCTCTCCCCGTTTCCCTTCCCCCTCCTCCCCTTTTCCCTCCCTTCGGGTCGCGGGAGGGCAGCGGGACGTGGAGAGGCTTTCCCGCCCCCCCCCCGGCCCGTCTCCATTCCTTCGAATAGGCGGCCGTCTACCGAATTGATTTGCCCGAAAACTAAGTTGCGATGCGCTGCGCTAGCCGTGCGCCGTCCGGCGCGCAAACGAGCAAAAATGTGACGTCAAGCAATTGTTGTCAATGCGCTTGCTAAACAGGGCAAGTGGGTGAGGAGGAGGAGGAGGGTAGGTAAAAGGCAAACGACACATGCATTGCATTCACAGAACTCAGTTAGAGCGTTCCAAAAAGGGCCTCGCCGTCGAGGGTAGAGGAAGTTGTCATCTCTTCCTCGGCGGAAGCCGGCGGAAGGCCGGCGGAAGGCAGCGGAAGTAAGACGGCGGCGGTTCTTCCGGCAGAAGCTGGCGGAAGCACAAGTCGACCTCCCAAGAGATGACAGTAGTTTGGGGCTCAGGGTCTCCGTAATCAGCCAGTTGTTCCGCCGAATCGGTGGACAATCACGTGGCATGCTCCCAGATCTAAGGTTCAACGTTTTTTGGTTCGTAGATTCGACGAACAAATCCATGGTGGGGCGAATCAATTCTGAAGTCGTCTCCTGCTCGATTCCTGGGCTCTCCCAGGCGATGCGCCTGCTGCAACGCGCTGCTGTGAGCCTGCGCTCGGGGCGCTCCCCGGCCCGCGGCCCGCGGGCCGCCTGCGGTGCGCCGTGGGCCAGCAAAAGACCTCCGGTCCTCTCGGGGAGCACCGTCTCGGAGGAGGCGTTGAGTCCATTCGGAGGTAAGTCCGCATGGAATGCTCGGCCTCCACTTGGGCTCACTTCGAAACAACAAAACGCGTTATACACACAAGCTTGTTGCGCTTCGCGCGGATTTCTTGGGTCTGCGCTGGGGCCCCCTGGCGGCGCCCCCGGCGCCGCCCCTGGCGCGCTCCGCACGCCAGGGACGGGGGCCCAGCGCAGGTCCAAGAAATCCGCGCGGAGCGCCAAAAGTTTATGTTTATAGCATTTTTTCTCCTTGTATTACTCCGTCTAGATTTCGCCACTCCTGATAAGATGCTATGCCCATACGGATTACGGTCGGACCGAGGTGTAATAAGATCGAGGCCGGTTCGGGGAGGGTACCCTACTGTTCTTCGTGCTGGTGGGATGTTCTTGTGCATCTTTCAGGAGGAAAAAAACACAGACACTATTAATCGTCGATTCCCCAGGAAAATATGCGAAAATATGGGAAGTGGGGGGGGAAGACGAAAGTCCCAAAAATCTGGAAAAATATGAGGAATCCTTGTATTTGTGTGTATGTATTTGTGTGTCCCAGGGCCCTTTCAATCTTGGGGGGAGGGTAACCTCGAATGGTCTTCAGTTTGACCGGCCGAGGGTCTCACGTTTGTGAAGGATGCCCTTCTGTCTTAGGTCCGGCCGTAAGTCCGCACGGAGTGCTCGGCCTCCGTCTGGGCACTTCGGCTGGATTCAGGCTCTCCTGATCCTGGTCCTCTCGGAGAGCACTGCCTTTTCAAGGCACCCCAGCAGCCGCGAAGGATCTGTGGTCGGCAAGATCGAATGGGGGTACGGAAAGAATGGGTGCGAAGACCGACGGCAGCTCCTGTTCATTCTGAACAGGACTCGCTGTCTGCGTTGCCGCGGTCGTAACCCATGTGAGAGGAGGCCGCCTGCTCAACAGCGGCCGCTGGCGATTTTGATCAACATTTGTTGTCGGGCATCGTACCCTCTGTTTCATCATCCATTTCGGGCGTCCAGATGCCCCGGCAAGGCACCCCGGTGGTTGCAAAGGGTTGGGGGACTTCTGGGGCCTGTGGGGCCCGCGGGACCTGTTTTCTCTGGATGATTCCCAGGAGGTGTGTCAGCCCAGCGCGTGTGTTTACCTTGTTGACCTCCACCGATTGTACTCAGGTTGTGTCGGCCCTCGTGGCGCCGTCTGTATCATATTGAAACGCTTCCGTGGACAAGCACACGTTGGCGCTAACCCATTTTCTGAGGATCACCGATTTTCCTGCTGCTGCTGCTGCTGCTGCTGCTCCTCCTCCTCCTCCTCCTCCTCCTCCTCCTCCTCCTCCTCCTCCTCCTCCTCTGGCTCGGGAAACCCGTTGCCCGAGTGGTCCTTGCTTCTCAGGCCGTACAGTCCCCACAGCATGCGTTCATGTGTTGTTGGTGACGTCACGTCATGAAGGTATTGTGCGTTGGCGCATGCTCAGCCTGTGCTGCTCAGTTGCCGTCTCCACCGCTGGGGGGCGCCAGCTGGCTCGGAGGTCCCTGTTCATTGTTCAGTGCTGGGGGAACGAAAAGCGGCATAAACGTAAACACTTGGAGGTCCGCGCAGACTCCTCGGATCGGCGCTGGGGCCCCCCTGGCGGCGCCTCCGGCGCCGATCCGAGAAATCCGCGCGGACCTCCGAGTTTTGAATTATGCTTACGTCACTGTTCGTTCCCCTAGGTACTTCTTCCTCTCGATCCTTCTCCTCCTCCTCCTCCTCCTCCTCCTCCTCCTCCTCCGCGCTCTGTCGCGAACACGCGGTCCGGTGAGTCTCACCAGGTCAGGAAGTGTTTCCACCCCACTCGAGCTCCAGAGGAGAGCCCGCCGAGACAGCGCGTCTCCCTGGGGGGGGGGCAGGAGGATGGAGGAGGAGGGGGGAGGATGGAAGAGGAGGGCTAGGCAGGGACAGGGAGGAGGAGGAGGAGCTGCAGGAGGAGGAGGAGGAGGAGGAGGAGGAGGAGGAGGAGGAGGAGGAGGAGGCGAGGGGGGGAGGGAGAGGGAGGGCAGAAAGGGTGGGGTGAGAAGGGAGGAGAACATGAATCGTAAGCGACGAGGAGGAAGAGGATGATGGTGAGGCCGAGGTATTCTGGGACGGCGAGGTTTTGGGGGGGAGGCAGGCGTGTTCGGGGGGAGGCGGCGGCTTTGGACTTGGCATCGCTCGGGCGTGGGCATTTTTCTCGGCGAGGACTATCGAAGCGCATTCTAGATCATCGGGCGAGAGAAGAACGCACGACACCGACACGTGCTAAGGCAACGGGCATCCGAGCGACGGCAAGGGGAGGCGGAGGCGTCGCTTGGGCGTGTGCATGTTTTCTCGGCGAGGACCATCGCGAAGAGCAACCTTAATCAGCGAGCAAGGAAAGAGGGCACGGCACCGGCAAGCGCACCGGAGAGGGACGTCCGAGCGAAGGCCAGAGGGGGGAGGCGCCGAGGGTGCGGAGAGCTCCTTTATTTTCAGCGGGGGGGCTGGAGATTTTGGGGGGAGGCGGAGGTCTCGTGAGAAGCCGAGGTTTGGGGGGCGTTTTTTTTGGTTCGGGGGGGATCGTGAAGGCGGAGGTGTAATTGTGGAGATGCCGAGGCTTGTTAGGATGGCGTTTTTTTGGGGGGGAGGAGTGGAGGCAGAGGTGCTGGTGGAGTCTGCTTTATGGGGGGGTGCGGATTCGTTTTTGGAGGGAGTCAAAGGTTTTGGGGGTGGCAGAGGTTTTTTTGAAGGCATTTTTTTTGGGGGATAAGGCGGTTTCGTGTGGGGTGGGGGTGTTTGGGGACGCGGAGGTGATGAAGGTGATACCCATGATGATGATTGTGATGATGGTTTTGATGGTGGCGACGACGATGGCAATGAGGATGATGATGATGATGATGATGATGATGATGATGATGATGATGATGATGATGATGATGATGGTGATGGTGATGGTGATGGTGATGGTGATGGTGATGGTGATGATGATGATGATGATGATGATGATGATGATGATGATGATGATGATGATGATGATGATGGTAATGATGACGATGATGATGACGATGACGATGGTGGTGGTAATGATGATGACGGTCGCTAGGGAGGGTACGGGAATGAGAGGAAGGATTCTGGATGCATGTAGGGTTCTTGAGGCTTTTCAGATGCCATCGTTTGTTTGGTGGGCGCGGGCACCGCTAGAAGTGACTCACTTCTAATGGCGGGCAGGGGGCCCGGGATCTTTCGGAGGCCTCTTGGGGGCCCTTCAGACGTATTGCGGCCGTCTTGCGGCCCACTTGGGTTTTTTCAGGTGGTCACCGTGTTGTCTTGAAGTGATTTTGGGGCGCTCGTGGGGCCGTCATGGGAACATGTTGGGGTTATCTGAAGCAGCATTGATGATGTTTGCCTCAAGTTCTGTCGTGCTCGATGCTTGAATGACTTCTTCGAGTCCTGAGGCTTGTTGGGGCCCCATGGAGCATCTCGAGATGATCTTGGAACTGTCTGGGGTTCGCTGGGCCGCCTTTGGTTTCTCATGCGGCGTCTTGCCTCGGCCTATCCTGGCCGTGAGCCGTGGCTCGTGGGCGTCCAGCTTCGGCTTCCGTTTGGCCGTCCGAGGACCCTGCATCATCACCGCGCATCTTCATGCCTCCACCTCCTCATCCTCCTGTTCCTACTCCTCCCTTTCCTACTCCTCCTGTAGCACTGTACCCAATTACTCAGCCGTGACTCACGCGACGCGGTCTGGGCCAGAGAGCTACGCAAAGACAGCCGCGAAGCGCGAGTCGCGGAAGCATGCGACCAGAGGCCCCCAGGAGGCCCAACAGGGCCAAATCGCGCCAAACATTTGGGATCTTGCATATTTGATCTACCCCCCTTCCCCAATAGCGACGATCCTCTTCGACATTATGGTCTCCTCGATCCCGATGCTTTTCCCTCCCCCCCAATAGCGATCCTCGCTGTTCTGGGCCCCGCCCGCCGCTCGACATGATCTTGGGGGTCGTTGGGCAGCATTTGGTTGGTCATGCGGCGTCTTTCCTCGCCTCCTCCCGAACAGCGATCCTTTTATTCCGAAGGCCTTACGGCCGGTGCCGCCGACCCTGAAGAGGGACGGCGACGGCGACAACGACGGCGACAGCGACGGCGACGGCAACGGCGACGACGACGACGACGACTGCGACGGCAACCGCGACGGCGACGGCGACCGCGGCGACGACGACGACGACGACGGCGACGGCGGTGGCGATGGGGGCGGCGGCGGCTTGCCTCGCCTCCTCCCCAGCAGCGATCCTCTTCGATATTCGGTATTCCTGGAGGCCTGTTTTTGTTTAGTCTGGGCGATAACGCTCGTGATCGCCCCCGCCCCTCCCCCACCCCGATCACGTCACGCTGGCCCTCATGTCTCAAGGAATCTCCCAGGGTTTCCAGAGAATCTCAAGGGTTTCCCAGGAATTCGTCGTCGTCGTCGCTGTTGTCCGCGACCGGGTGGTGGAGGATGAGGAGAAGGAGGTGGAGGAGGAGGAGGAAACCAGATGGTTTCGAGGGTCCGTTCGAAGGATTTGTTTAGGGGATGTTTCGAGCGCAACGCTGATTCTTAAGCGAAACGCTTGGGCCATCTTGGAGGTCATCCGAGATCGCCCCGAAAAGATGCCTTACAAGAGCGCTTGGCGCATCCATTTGTTTCGAGGATGTCCCCGGCGAAACGCTCATTTTGGAGGTCCGCGAATTAGTTTAACGATTTCAATATCTCCATCGTTCGAGGATGTCTCAGGCGAAACGCCCATGTTCAGCAACATACGTCTTAAGGTACGACCCCCAACTTCACGATTTGACGAGGATGCCTCAGGCGAAACGCTCGAAATTCACCTTTCCTGACATGAGCGGGAAGCGCGTGAACGGGAAGAGTTGCGCAAGAACTTGCAGCATTATCGCGATCAAATGTCATACAGGCGAGCTCTCCGAACGGTCACAAGGGATACGTATGGATACGCTCCCCCCGAACGTTCACAAACAGATTCCTGAATATCCTCCCCACTCCCCGCATGAGGAGGACGACGGCGAAGACGACGACTGGGGAAGAAGGGAGACGGGGAGGGTGAGGAGGAGGAGGAGGAGGAGGAAGAGGAGGAGGAAGAGGAGGAGGAGGAGGAGGAGAAGGAGGAGTTGGAGGAGGGGAGGGAGGAGGAGGAGGAGGAGGAGGAGGAGGAGGAGGAGGAGAAGGAGCAGCAGCAGCAGCAGCAGCAGCAGAATCTCGAGATGTTCCGAGGAATTCCTTAATCCCCTTTTCCTCCTCTGCTCTCTCTTCCTTTTCCTTATCTTCCTCCTCCCGAGGGCCCGGGGGTTCGCAAAAGTCCCCGGGAGGCCGAAACCCGCCGCGATGTGATCGGGCGGGGCACCCACCCCCGATCACGCCCGTTGTCGCGGATACTTAAGAAAACAAATATTCCTGGCGCCGATGCCCTTTGCGGCGGCGCGCTCTCAGAAGCCCGGAGGGCTTATGAGAAGCCCCGCCGCCATCTGAGAAGGCCTGCGCCGCTCCCTTTGCGCCGCTCCCCTGGCGTCTTCTGAGATTGCCTGCGCCTTCTCACGGAGGAGGAGGAGGAGGAGGAGGAGGAGGAGGAGGAGGAGGAGGAGGAGGAGGAGGAGTTGGAGGAGGGGAGGGGAGGAGGAGGAGGAGGAGGAGGAGGAGGAGGAGGAGGAGGCGGAGCAGGAGGAGGAGGAGGAGGAGGAGTTGGAGGAGGGAGGAGGGGAGGGGGAGGAGGAGGAGGAGGAGGAGGAGGAGGGGAGGAGGAGGAGGAGGAGGAGGAGAGGAGGAGGAGGAGGAGGAGGAGGAGAGGAGGAGGAGGAGGGGGGGGGAAGGAGGAAGAGGAGCGCGGGGCCGCCGCGCCGCGTCCAGCTGCAGGGGCAACTAGCCGCGGCGGGGTGCCTGCACTCATGGCGCGAGGAGCGCCACGAGGAGGCGGAAGGTGAAGACGTAGGGCTCGACGAAGAGGGGGTCCATGAAGCCGTCGGAGACGTAGTGGTGCACAATAGTACTACCATCCCAGATTTGCGACAGAGCGCGCCATGGGCGGTCCTCGCTGCATGGCCAGATATCCCAGCCTCCTCGGCGGGAGGGCCTGCAGGTAGGGACGGCAGGCTGTCCCTACCTGCACATTGTGCGGCCATCCACCCTCGCGGGTTGTAAAGCTACGAGGGGGCGACGAGCGCGAGGTGCAAGTCCACGTTCGACCCGTTTGACCGCGTCAAGCTGTTTTTTTCGTGTGGCCGCATTGCCAGAAAGACCAGCGCAGGAAATGCCCAGCTGGCGCACAGTGCGGACCTCCCCAATGGAGCAGTGCGCGCCACACCTGCGACAGCAGTAAACTTGGTTGTTCAGGGACACGTCGCGACCCAAGTCAGCAAACACCGCTGCCGCGCCCTCAGCCATGGGCTTGGCGGGCCAGGAATCCTGCTGAGAAGCTGTTGGCCGTCCTTCGCTCGCCAACGCAGCCTCCACAGCAACGCAAGCACGTTGGTCACCACATAGTGTCCAAACGTCGCCACAGCTGCGAAAGTACTCGGCGTCGAGGGCGCGCGCCACACGCGACGGCCGACATTCACGATGAGAGCCTGTCTGCAGAGAGTCTAACGAGGCACCCGTAGTGGCCGTGACACTGCAGTGGACGCATCGATATTTGCCTAACGAAACCGAATGCGCAAGGACATGGCGCGAAATCGTGACGGGCACGGCATGCTCGCCTGGTGGCCGCGGAACCTCCACATCACGTCCCCAGGCCTTAAAGACAACAACTTGCAGCGCAGCCCAGGAAACAAACTGTAAAACCTTACGGTGCTGTCCCAGAGCAGCAGCGACGGCTTTCGCCACGGAGCCAGCCAGCGCATGGGAGGCGGCTCCACAGCGAGCGAAGTAGTCTGCCCACCCGTTGTCAATCCAGTCTCGCAACTCATAGGGGTCGGCACCAATGAGTTCATCCAAAGACTTGTGGGCTGGTGTCCACTTGAACGTCGGAGGGCGGCATAGGGTCCGTCGTCGGCAAGCCTCGAAGATGCCGCGCCAGGCGCGGGCATGCTTGGCCCGTCCTTGCGCGAGCTCAGGACGCCAGCGTTCGCCTTCCTGCGCCAGCGCCAGCAGGTCCGCCACGTATATATCCTCAAACATCATGGCCATGCGCCGAAGGGCCTCACCGGATAAGTGCTCCAAGGCCTTCGGGGGAATGCGCGTGGGGCTTGCAGCCGTACTCAGCGAGAACGAACGAATGGCCTGCCGCAGGTCATGGACCGTAATGCGGGGCAGCTCATCCCAATTGTCGGAGTCAGGAGGGAGCGCAATCGCCTCCAGCTCATGCGTCTCCCAGATGCGCCGCCATTCGTCCAACGTGCGGTCCGCCAGTACGTAGGGCTGGGCATCAGCAGCAGGAGCAACCATCTCTTGGCGTGCCCGCAGCATGGGCAGCCTTAGCTCCTCCACTAAAGGCCGCCTGTGCCCAACTGCGCCAGGCTGCCTCTGCCTCACGGCGGGCCGACGATGCGAACTCGTCTGCGCGGCCTGCATCGGCGTCAATCATGTCATCGAAGCCTGCCGCCACTAGCCCATCCAACCCCCGTAGAAAGAACTGGCGATAGCAGGGGTCAAGGTGGGAGAGGACCTTGTGCTCCGCCCCACTCGTGTTCAGGAAGCCAAGGATGTCGTAGAAGACCCGGACCGTCTTCTGAAATTGCTGTGGGGCTGGCGCCGAACAGACCGCCACCGCATTGAGTCGGCGGCAAAACCTTCGGGCTCGATCACGCTCAGCTCGTAGGTGATGCGCTCATCGGGCCGCAGTTGCCCACGCCCAGACGATGGTACCATGGTACAAGCGTCGCCTGAGTGGCATCCAGCGCAACTGCCGCCAAACCACCTTGGGGGGACCATGGTGCCCCACAAGACTGCGTGCTGCAGGGCCAACCTTGTCATGCCGCCCCGCGATCTCGTAGTCCAGGCCACCCAGGACGGCGTCCCAGAGCTGCTGCAGGACATCATCCGACCCGCCAGTGCCATCGAGCTTCAGACCATGGGTCCTGACTCGCTGTCGACGATACGGGCTCGTGCGTCCTTCGCACTCGCACGGAGGCTTCAACGACCTATCCTTCATACAGGGCTTGGTCTGGACATGGTCCGTGCCAGTGGCCCTGACAGACGTAGTGGCAGCACGGTGGAACAGCTTGTCTAGCTTGTGCCAGTGGTAGGGAAAGCGCGCACAGCCGACAGGAGGCACCGCGGGAAGAGGTCGTGGCTCCTCGGGAACACGGCACCAAGTCGGAGTGTCCGTACCATAGAGAGCCAGGCCCACAGGGTAGTGAGGCCGCGGGATGCACCCACAACCATAGATGACCTCTGGCTGGCGGGAGACATGGGAGACCAAGTTGCTGGCCACCACGAAGCAGTCAATGGTGGATACACCATTGGCGGCATGTGGAGGCCGTTGGCTGGAGGAGGGTGCCAGCCAAGGATTCAATCCAATCACCGATGTTGATGCTCTGGCCGTCAGCATTCCGGTCACCCCCGAGGATCCAATCAAGCCCGCGTGCATTCCAAGCCGCGACGCGTTGCGCCAAGGCCCACAGAATAGACAGGTTAGGGCCTGTGATGCCAATCCCTTGCACCAAGTATACACTTACGACGATCAGTCCTCCAGGCACACCCCACTGAACGTGAGCCGCCAGCGGAGGAGGAAGAGGAGGAGGAGGAGGAGGAGGAGGAAGAGGAGGAGGAGGAGGAGGAGGAGGAGGAGGAGGAGGGGGAATTTTTCCCCAGTCGCGCCGGCGATTCCCCCTCCAAACAGCGACCCTCGGTGCTCTGGGCCCCACACGCCGCGGCCGCCGCCGCGCCGTCGCATGGGATGCGCCACGCGGCGCCGGGCCCGTGCATGGCGGAGGATGTCCCGCTCGAGGCGCATCCCGGGGGAGGACCGGCCGGGAGTACAAAGGAAACCCTTCGAGATCGGGGCGTTGCATTTTTCTTTGCACCGGGCGTGTTCGCCCGTTTTCGGGCCCCGGGACCACCACCGATCGATCCGCCTCGAAGACTGATGCAAAAAGATGGGGTCTAGGACTCTGGTCGTGATTTTTCGCGATCTTGGAATTTGTTTGCAACGTCAGATCTCAGGGACCCCTCGAGGAAACGCAAACATGGATGAAGACGTATATGGATAGCGACGGGTCCCGCTTCCAGACCAAATGGGCCCGCTCTGTCGCCAGTTCAGCGGCAGTGGCGCCGCATCTCGAGGGTTACGTTCCCCGAGCCGTGGATCCGGCGCCCACGCGCCAGATCCACGGATCCCCAATACATGTTAGCGTGTGCTCGTTGGGGCGAAGGCGGGCCGGGGGAGGGCAAGGGCGGCCCCGACCTCGTCGCGCTGCGAACAAATCGCGGCAGGAGGTGCTCGACCATTTTCGGCCCCTGGGGTCCCTCGCCGGGCCCTGGGGCGGTCCAACAAAAACGCAGCTGACGCAACATAAGTCACACACCAAGCCGCTCACATCACGTAGCTAACACAACATATTAGCTTATATCACATAGGTTCCACAACACAGCTTGCACCACACAGCTCACACCGCAAAGCTTACCCAGCATTGCTTACATCACACAGCCTGCACAACATATACTGGAGAGGCCCTACGGCCGATGCCGCCGACCATGGAAGAGGACCCTCGTGATGCAGGAGGTGTTCGGATGTGTTCGGGAAGGTTGTAAGGCTCCCACGAGGTCTCCGAGCGTGCAGCGAGCGGTGTTCTGGGAGACCTTCAGGCCTCTGGGGAACTTTTTGGGGGCGTCTTGGGGGCCTCTTGGAGCTTTGTGGACGCCTCTCGGGGGGGGCCTCTTGGCGTCCTCGCGGGGCCTCCTGGGGGCGTCCTGGGAGCTCCTGGGGGCGACTTGGGGGCACCTTGGCGTCCTTTTGCGGGCCTCCTGGTGGCATCTTGGGAGCCTCCTGGGGGCTTTACGGGGGCTTCTGGACGGCCTCTTGGAGCTTTGTGGGAACTTCTCGGGGGCCTCCTGGGAGCGTCTTGGGGCGGTCAAGTCGAAATACCAGTTTGCGTGCGCGCTTTAGGCCTCTGTGGGTTTCCGGTCCCCCTTCCCCCCAAGGGATCAAAGGGACGTTCTTGGGACTTCTCTTGGATCTCCCTGGTTCCCTGTCCTTCCCCCCCCACGGGTGAAGAAGGTATCAAAGGGAAGGGGTTTTCCCTTACCAGGGGGGTAGTCTGACCCAGGACTTCCTGGTCCCTCTACCCTCGGAGGGGAAGGGATCAAAGGGAAGGGGCTTCCCTTACGACAAGAAGAGCAAGGGGGTGTAATCTGATCCAGGCCCCCCCGCGGAAACTCCCACCGTTCCCCCCGCCCCTGGGGGTGAAGGGAGTTGGTGTAATCTGATCCCCAGGACCCTCCCGGGACCTCCCTGGGGGTGACCCCGTGGTCCCTTTCCCGGGTGGGGAAGGGAAGGAGCTTCCTTTCGATTATATTTACGTTTGCGATCACGACCAGAGGAGGAGGGATGTGTAGTATGACTAGGGACCTCCCCTGGACCCCCTCCCAGGACCTCCCAGGACCTCGGCCAACCACAGAGAATTTGGGGAGTGAGGGTCTCTGGTTTTCGGGCCGCTCCTGATATCCAGGGCGGGGAACCTGTTCGTGGCCGAGGCTGACCGTGCCAGGAAGGCTCCTCCGCTAATGTTTCAGCGTTCTTATGGAAGCATACGACGGGTGCATGTGTGAGGAAGACGGATGGCGGCGGCGGAGGAGGACCAATTCGGGAGGGGGGGGGGTGCGGAGGAAAAGGGGAGGAGAAGGAGGGGATGACGAAGAGGGCGAGGAGGACGAAGAGGAGGAGGAGGAGGAGGAGGAGGAGGAGGAGGAGGAGCGTAGCAGCTCCTCCTGCCTGCCCCCCCCCCCCGCGGGCGGCGCGCGGAGGTGCCCGAGGCGCTGCTGCCGTTCGCCGCGCGGCTCTTCGCCCACTTCCCGGCGGTGATGCTCGCGCTGGGGCACCCGTTGCTGGGGACCGCGGCCTGGGCCTCCTCCTCCTCCTCCTCCTCCTCCTCCTCCTCCTCCTCCTCCCCCTCCTCCCCAGCTTCGCCACCCCGCCCCAGTGGAGCCCGCCAGGCAGGCCTGGAGCCGCCCTGAGTCTTCGGGTCCCCGCACCTCGTTTTTGTTGCTGTATTGCCTGTGTGTTTGCGTGCGTCAGGGGCAACGGTACGGGGGGGGATAGTCACAGGGGGTCATGCATCGACCCCCCCATCGCCCATGGATCGCCGAGAGGGGCCCGATAGCCCCCACCTGCCCTGGGGCAGATCGCTGATCTATCGGCGATGTATCGCCGATTCCAGGCCGATGTATCCCCCCCCCTGTGCCAAGCCCCTCGGTGTGTGGAGCAGCATGGGCCACATGTCGGATGAGATCTCGAAGGCGCAGCCTGGGAGCTCACATCTGAGCGGCCACGGCCGCCCCGCGCCAGCCGCCAGTCGGCCCGTCTCCTCACGGAGACGTCTCGCGCGTCCGTCCGTCCGTCCGTCCTTCCGTCCGTCCTGTTGTGTTTGGTTGTGGACGTAATTGTGGTAATGGTGGTTTGTGGTGGTGGCGGGGGGGGGGCGCTCGGGGCGATCGGAGGCGGAACAGACATGCGAATAAGAACAGACTGCATAACAACTATGAGCTTTCGACGGTCCGCGCGGACTTCTCGGATGTTGCTCGCTGGGCCCCACTGGCGGCGCCTCCGGCGCCGCCCCTGGCGCGCTCCGCGCGCCAGGCACGAGGCTGCAGCGCAGATCCAAGGAATCCGCGCGGACCATCGACGCATCGACAGTTTGTGTTTGTGTTGTTTTTTCTCGCTCTAGATGCCCGTCCCTCGTCGCCACGGCCGGATTGGCCGCGGAGTCTGGGTCAGATCGCGCCTTGAGAGAGTTCCACAGAGTAGCGCTATTGGTGTCCGACTGTTCCCCCCCAGGGCCTTCCTCCTCCTGGCGGCTCGGTTTCTGAGCGTTCCCGTGATTTGTCGCTTGATTTGCTTTGTTGTTGTTTGTTGTTGGCGTTTAACGCCATGTGAACTCGATATGGGCGCCCCATCACTGAGTGAACGTGCTATTTCATGTCCACCCGCCGGACCAACGTCTTCGGCGGTCGTGATACGTTTGCTTTACATGCTCCCGCATCACAGAGTGAATGTGGCATTCAATGTCCGCCCGTCCGCTTGGACGCCCAATAACTGAGTAAAGGTCTTGTTGTCGCATGCCCCGCCCGCCCGACTGGCGTTTTCGGAGGGCGCGGATTTCTGCACGAACGAAATGGGCACAGAAAGAATGGATACAATGCCCAACAGCGGATTTGGTTCATTTTGACCAGGACTCGCTGTCCACGCCGCCGCGGCCTGCGTCCATTCGAGACAGAAGGCCGCCTGCCAAGAAGCGGCCGCTGTCGGTTTGGGACAACATTTGTTGTTGGGCATTGTACCCATTCTTTCCGTACCCATTTCGGGCGTCCAAAATATTCTCACATGACACTATTCCAAGACAAAGTGACGGTTTCCTTTAAGGTCCCGCCCAGCCGAGAAGTTTAGATGTAGTTGCCCGCCCGATTGGACGCCCCATCCCTGAGTAATGGTGGCATTTGATACCTTGCCTGCCCGATCGGCGTCTTCGGTGATGGCGATCGTAGACCGAAGGTCGCCTGTCATTTTCCGCCCCCCCCCCTTCCCGCCGTGTGGGCGCCCGAGCACGGATCGCAGGCTCTGTGTAAGGAGCCAGCTCGCCCGACCGGCGGCGGTTGCGAGACCAACCAGTGTTTTCGGCGGTTGTGATGCATTATCCAAGGGCGCCCTCGAGGGCGCGAAGTTATTCGCGCTTCGCGGTTCGGCTCCGATGCCTCCCCGTCCCCCTCTTCTCCCCTGGGAGGCGGCGCGAGAGCGCGAAGTTATTCGCACTTCGCGCTTCGCGCAGCGCGAAGCGCGAAGTTGGGAGCCCTTGTTATCCCGCGCTCTGTTCTCAGCGCAGACTGCGTATTGAAGGTTGCATTTGCTGTCCCGCCCGCCCGTCTTGCGCTTTTGGCGCCGGCGGTATGTGTCCGCACCACTTTCTCCCAGCACTGGGTGAACGTTGCATGGAATGTCCCGCCCGCCCGACATGAATGCCCCATCATTGACTGATTGGTTCCTCCACTGTCCCGCCTGCCCGATCATTTCACACAGTGAAGGTTGCATAGAATGTCCTGCCCGCTTGATTTTGCGTCTTTGGCGGTTGTGATATATTTTCCCATGACCTTCCAACACACAGTGAAGTTTGCATTTCATATCTCGCCCGCCCGACCGGTTCTCCAGCTCGTCGTTGTCATTGCCGTCGTCGTCGTCGCCGTCGCCGTCGCGGTCGCGGTTTGCCGCCTTCGCTCCCGATGAGGGGGGTCCCCCTCCTTCTTCGGCCCCCCCCCGGGCGGGGGGGCCCTCCCGCTCCTTTGTCGCCCCCTCCTCGTCCCGCCAGGTTTCTGGGGAGGGGGCATTCTTGGGGCGCCCCTCACCCCTGGCAGGGGGGGGCGCCAATTGTCCCTTGTTATCCACGTTTTCGGGTTTCCCTACGGGTTTGGGACGTTTTCGTCGGTCCCGGGAGGTGCCCGGATCGTCCCGAACGGCAGCTGGAAACCCTCCCTTTGGCTTCCGGGAGGGGCGGGGAGATTTGTTTCAAGCCGAGCTCCCGTGAAACGCGCTCTGCTCTCTTCGCAGAAGAAAGAGGATGAGGCATCCGCGGATTTTTTGTGGTGAGACCTGTATGGGACACTCTCGGAGCCATCGTGTGGCTTTCTTGGGGTCCTCACGGGGCCCTCGCAGGGGGCCTCTTGGAGTCGTGTGGGCAGACATCGGACCCTTGAGAGGCTCGTGGGGGCGCCTCTGGACCCTCTCGGAGCGATCCTGGGCCCCATGGTTCAACGGGGAAGGTGCCATTGATTCGGGTCCCCCCCCAGAGGCCGAACATTTGCCTCCGGGGGCCCTTTGGGGGCGCTCTTGGGCCCTCTTGGGGCCGCATTGCAACATGATTATTCACGCTTCGCGTATCCCCACCAGTCCCTGGGTTGCAGCTTGCACGACCGCCTGGCCTCTCAGACGCCCTGGGTTGCTGCTTGCACCGCCGCCTGATCCGCGGCCCCCGCGCGCGTCCGGGTAATTCGTCACGGCTGCAGCCCGACCGTGACCCCTCGCCGCCGGCGCTTCCGCCTGCGGCTGTAAAAGAACAATATATATATATATATATATATATATATATATATATATATATATATATATCCCCACCAGTTTTTCACCGCAGTGACAGGCCCCAGCCTCAAGGTACGTGTCACCTCCTGGGAGTGAGGTACACCAGTCACACTGCGTTTAGACCCCCACGGGGCTTCGTGGGGTCCTAGCCCGTGCGGTCTGGCTGCAATAATCCTGCCCACGGCGCGTTTTGGCCTCGTTCACGCGAGCATGAGCCCATTTCGCCCGTGTGGGCGCCCATTTTGGGTGGCTGGGGCGTCTGGCCTAAGGCCCTCCCAGGCACTTCACCCCCCCAACGTTTGACGGCCTCGCCCTGGTGGTGCTCCCCCCCCATCAGGCGGCGACACACGCCAACGACATACCGACTCCGAGTGTTGGGTACTCGACAAACGTCGTCACTACCTGGCTCCTCCTCCTTTTGCATTCAAATGACATGCGGCTCTCGGCTGCGCCCCCCCCCTCCCTCCTGACGCCCTCGACGACCTCGGTGGCGGACCGACTACGTGCGCTCACAGGCACGCTCCAAGCAGGGGTCACTGGTCAACGCCATCGAGGTGTCCGACAGTCGTCGGTTTGGCGTGTTTCATTGCAGTGTGGCTCCGGCCTAATACCTTAGTGTCACCTCCTGGGGGCGAGGTGTACTCACACAGCACTGCGATTGGTCCCACAGTGGCGTGTGGGCACTCCCGAGCGGCACTGGCTGTGGTTCCGGCCTTTGGAGCTCTTGGCCCGTTCCCGATCTGGGCCCGTTTTGCTCGCTGGAGTCCGTCTGGGAAGCTGGAGGGCGCCGGTTCTAGGCCCACCCTACTGTGCACTCGACGTTTCCGACAGCTGGTCCTCCTGTTCAGTGGCTGCTACCTTTCTTCGACGGTCCCTTCCCGATGGGTGACAGCTGCCACGTGGGGTGCACGCCATGTCTATCGTCGCCTGAGTCTGTGGAGCTCTGCCTTCGAGCACGCGGTGCTCAGTGAGTGAGGCCCCCCTTTTTTTCTCTGTCTTTCCTCCGTCGCCCCGCTCAGCGCCGCCCGGCCCGATGCGCTGGTGCCTTGAACGGTGCATGCTCGGTCGGCTGTCTACAGTGATGGCTGGTCTCAATTTTCTGGTTTCGTGGTTTAGTCTGCCCTTTTGGCTGCGTCACGCTGTCCACAGCGACGGCTGTGTTCGCCGTCGGCTCTGGGCCTCTGCCCGGTTCGCCTGTTCCGTTGCGCGGTCGGCTGTCGACAGTGACGGCTGAGTTCGCTAACTAGCGCTATTTATCTGCTTGCCTGCACCGTAATTATCTGGCGCTGTGCCCCGCCCGATTGACACTATGCGATTGGCTGTCTACAGTGACGGCCGAGTTCGCATTTATCCGGCACGGTGCCTCAGTCAGCCCGTTGTATTTGCTCCTGTGGCCGTGCGGTCGGCGGTCGACAGTGACGGCTGAGTTCGCCAATTATCTGCATGCCCGCACGTGCGGTCGGCTGTCGACAGTGACGGCTGAGTTCGCAAATTATCTGGTTCTGTGCCCGATTGACACGTCCTCTGGACTTTTTCTTGCGGGCCGCGGATCAAAAAAGTATCCCCACCAGTGCTGTCTGACTGACTCACACCGAGTGATCGATTTCTACGTGGTTTTGGTCGCGCCGCCGCGCCACTGCGTCTACTCGCTGGTAGCCACCGGGATTCATGGACGCCACCAGGAATGGGTCTACCAGTTCTCTTCGCCCTTCTGAGCTGACGCCCTGCTGCGCCTGTCTTGCTTTTCCGCTTCCGTGTCTCTGTTGCGTGGTCGTGGCCCGGCTAGAGTTCGGACGCCTTCCTGACCCGCTTCACGAGGCCGCTGACCCCAAAAAATATCCCCACCAGTGGTGGTCATCGAGTACATTGGCCTGTCCTTCGTCGTCATTTTGGCGCTGCACGTGGACCTTGTGCGCTTCCTGGCCCCCCTCGCCTGCTGAGCGCCTGCGCATCTCGCCTGTGCGCGCGCGGCCTAATCGAGATTGTGGCATGCTGCCGTGCGGCTTTCTGACGGCACGCGGCTCTTCCGCAACGCATGCGAACAAAAAAGTATATCCACCAGTCTCTTGTCGTTGTCCCTCTTATCATTTGTCTCTCTTTCTCTCTCTCTTTCTCTTTCTCCTTCTCTCTCTCTCGTGTGCAATGTAGGCTGCTGCTAGCCAACTGTAGTTTTGGACGGCGCGCGCCACTTCCGCTTGCGCTCGCGAGCACAACAAAAACATCCCCACCAGCCCGTTCAGAAGCCCTGCCCATGAGAACTGACGGGAAAAAGAGACGAAGCGACACATCTAGAGAAACAGAGTTAGCAACCAGGGTGAACCGAGAGATTTCTGGGAGCATTGAGATGACCTTGGAAGGCCTCTTCGGGCCATCCCTGGGGGCCGCGTGGGGGCTAGGGGAAGAGGGAGGCGGAGGAGAAAGACGAGGACGAGGACGAGGACGAAGAGGATTGGGAGGACGAGGACACGGATGAGGACGATAACGAGGACGTAGAGGACGATAACTAGGATGAGAACGACGCGGACGAGGACTCATGGAACCATCTAGAGGTTATCTTGTGGTTGTTGTTGTTCCTGGTGTTCTCTGGGAGTTCGGGGGGGCCTTAAAGGAACCCTCGTGGTAACCCTGGAAGGCTTCTTGGGAACACTGTTGGAAGCCATCGATTACAGGGTGTGGGGGGGTCCCCAACTCAACCCTCCCTTCAGGAGCCCGCAAGCCGTTTCTTGGAGCGCTCTTGGAGCGGTCTTGGGGCCGTTTGGAACATCTTGGGGGCCATCTTGAGCCAGGGGTTATCCGAACCATCTTGGAGGTCATCCTGGGTTCCCTGAGACCGCTCGGGAACCTCTAGGGGCCCTCTTGGAACCCTCTTGGGGCTCTCTTGGGTTTTTTTGGAGCCGTGGAGCGCCTTTTTGGGGCCGTCTTGGGGAGCATCGATCAAAGGGGGGGGTCCTCGATGCCCCCCCCTCCGGGGCCATCACAATCGCAGATTGGAGCGATCTTGGGGCGTTGTTGGAGCGATCTTGGGCGCTTTGGGGGCCGTCTTGGGGGCTTTGGACCTTTCTTGGACTTTTCTTGGGCCATCTTGGGGCCATGGTGAGGCTTCAAAAGCGCGTCGGAAGCGAAAAGGCGAAAAAAGGCACCAACATTTTATCCCCCGCAGGTTTTTGAAGGATGTTGGTTTCTCCGGGGGGGCCCGAGGAAGTTCTGAGAGCACGTGGAACCGTCTTGTGGCTGGGGTCTCTTGGAAGCATGTTGCTAGTTGTCTTGAGCCATGTTGTGCTATATCGAATGATTTGGGAGGCCAGCTTGGCCTCTCTGAGGCCATTTTGGAGCCATCCTGACAGGAAAGGGGCCTTGTGCCACCTCGCGAAACACCCCGTCCAGGTCCAGGGGAGGGGGTAGAGGGAGGGGTCAAGACTCCCTCGCCGCCCGCAAGCCGTCGCGCTTACTCCCACCCGCCCTCCCAACACATACGTAGCACCCGAGCCTGGCCCGAGCCGCAGCATATGCAGCCGTCGTCTGTGGACGGGCACCTACTGGGGGCCAATCCGCCGCCGCCGCCGCCGCCGCCGCCGCCTCCGCCGCCGCCGCCGCCGCCGCCGCCGCCGTTGCCCGCCGCCGCCGCTTCCGCGCCGCCGCCGCCGTCGCCGCCGTCGCCGCCGCGCCGCCCGCCGCCGCCGCCGACGCCGCAGCCGCCGCAACCGCCGCAACCGCCGCCGCCGCCAAGTGTACCCTGTACGGTTTTTTGTCAGGGATGGTGGGGTGAGGCCGCATCGGGTTGGCTGCGCATGTTCCGAATTCGGAGGCACAGTGTGTTTTGCATTGTTTTTTTAACCAGGGATGGTGGGGGGGGTGCCCGCATGGACCTGGGTTGGCTCCCAGTCGCCTGGGGGAGGGGGTGTATACTAATAGGGAACAGGGGTAAACCCCTCCCCGAAGGGGAAGAGGGGGTTTGGGAAGAGGAAAGAAAGACATCGTTGGACCACCTGCGCCCAAAGGGCTAATGGGATTGGGCCCCTCGTGGGGCTCTCGTGGCCAATCTTGGGACCACCATGAGGCTTCAAATTCTCGCCGGCCGCGCAGAGGCGGCATCGCCACAACTATTGATTCCCATCCGGTTTTGGCAGGCTTCGTCGCCAGTTTTAGCCATCTTGTAGCCCCCCTGGAATTCATCGGATGCATGACGAGCATTTTCGTGGGCCATTAACGGCTACTTTGAGCCATCTTGACTGTAATTTTGGCGCATCGGATGCCACCTCGGGGCCACTGATCTCAGCAGGGCCGTCTGCCACATCGGTTCGAAGACTTTTCGGGCCGCCTTGAAGTCGTTGCGTTCGACTTTCGCAATATCTACCGTCTTTGAGTCGTCTCAGGTTGTGTTAGAGGCAATCGTTGACCGTGTTGGGTTGTTTTGGAAGCCATTTTGGAAGCCATCCCGTGCGTCGGACAGGCCTCCTGGATCCAAACAAGAGCGGCATCATGTGACCCATGAGTTTTGCAGTGCCAGGCCTCTCGTTGGCCCTCGGGAGCCCTCCATCATCATCGTCACCTCTCCTCTCTCCTCCTCCTCCCCCTCCTCCTCCTCCTCCTCCTCATCCTCATCCTCCTCCTCCTCTTCCTCCTGTCACTCTGTCTGTCTCTCTCTATTCCTCTCTCTCCCTCTCTCTCTCTCTTTCTCTCAACCTCTCTTTCTCTCTCGTTATCCTATATCCCTCCTGATTATTTCTCCTTTCCTCCGCCTCCTGTGCATCCACTGAGCTGCAGGGCGCTCGTCGTCTCGTTCCGCCCCCGGCCCGCGCGCAGGAAAAACTTCGAGCTGCCTCCGGCCAACAGCTCGTTCACGGTGATCGAAGAGACGAGCAAGTATCGAAGACGCCTACGGCGAACCACCGCCGCCCCCTGCCTTTTTGGAAGCGCTCATGTGGCCGAACGTTGAGGCCAGACCTGCCAAGCTATCGGACCATGTGTTCCCCGAATCGTTTCGGAAAGCCGTCGGGGAACACGTGGGCATCTTGAAGGTCATCTTGGCCGTCTGGAGGCCATGTTGACCCTTTCGGGCCTTCTTAGAGGAAGTCTTGGAGGGCTCTTGGGCCGTCTTGGAGGTCATCTTGAGCGTCTTGGAGGCCTCTTGGGCCGTCTTGGGGGCATATTTGGGCCGTGTCTTGGGCCTCTTGGGTGATCTTTGGGGGCACTTGAGCCGTCTCGGGCCGTCGGAAGGCAGAAAAAAAGCAAAAGCCACAATCCTTCAAACACCCATGGGAAATCAATGATTGTTGCCTTTCTGGGCATTCCTGGAGGCCCTCTTGGAGGCCTCTTGGGCTGTCTTGGGCCATCTTAGGGCCATGTTCGGCCGTCTTGGTGGGCTCCTGGTCCGTCTGACGCCGTCGGAAGCCGTTTGGGGAGCCTCTATGGGCCGACTTGGGGCCCTCTTGAAAATGCTCCAGGGCCGTCTTGGAGGCTATCTTGGGCGTCTTAAAGGCCTCCTGTGCCGTCTTGGGGGCCTCTTGGGGCCGTCTTGGGGCCTTCTTGGGCCGTTCTGGGGCCATCTGAGAGGCCTCTTGGGCGATCTTTCGGCGATCTTTGGGGGCTCTTGGGCGGTATCGGGCCGTCGGAAGGCCGCAAAGAAGCAAATGCACAAATCCGACAAAAACCTTTAGAAAATCAATGTTTTGGGCCTCTTCTGGCCTTCCTGGAGACCGTCTTGGGGGCCTCTTGGGCCGTCTCGGGCCAGCTTCGAGCCATCTTCGGCCATCTTGGTGGGTCCCTGGCACGCCGTCTTGGAGGCCTTTCTGGGCCGACTTGGGGCCCTCTTGGGGCGCTTCGGGGCCGTCTTGGAGGCCATCTTGGCTGTCTTGGAGGTTATCTTGGGCGTCTTCGAGGCCTCTTGGGCCGTCTTGGGGCCGTCTTGAGGGGCCTCTTGGGCCGTCATGGGGCCATCTTGAAGGCCTCTTGGGCGATCTTGCGGCGACCTTTGGGGCCTCTTGGGCCGTCTTGGGCAGTCGGAAAGCCGAAAATGCGCAAATGCCAGAATCCTTCAAAACCCTAGGAAAATCAATGATTTTGGCCTCTTCGGGTCTTCCTGGAGGACCTCTTGGAGGCCTCTTGGGCCGTCTTGGAGGCCTCTTCGGGAGCCTATTGGGCCGTTTTGGGCCATCTTGAGGCCATCTTAGGCCATCTTGGGTGCATCTTGGGCCGTCTTAGCCGTCTTGGAGGCCATCTTGGCCGTCTTGGAGGCCATCTTAGGCCATCTTGGAGCCGTCTGGATCGGAAAAACCCTTTGCAACCACCTCTGGAGGATCTTTCGGCATCCTCCCGGGACCCCGGCGGGACGTGCCCGAGCCCATTGGGAGAGTTTTTCGGGAAAAGAACCAAAACCAAAATCGTAAGAAGTTCAGCACGCCAGGCACCCCTGTGATGAATCGACAGCGGGCGGCGGATCCAGTTGCCTGCGGCAAATCCCGCCGCCGTGCCAGCGCTGCAGCGCAGCGTGAAGGAGGCTGCGGTCTTGGAGCTCTCTTGGGCCGTCTTGGAGTTCTCTGGGGGGAGCCCTTGAGCCGTCTCGGGGCTCAAACCTGTGAGATATACGCTGTACATCGTGCAAAAACAGACGTGATGTGTCATGCCCAAAACCGATTTGAGAATGATGACCCCCCCTCTCCCCCCCCCCGGATCCCGACTGCCATTAATTCGCATCCGAATGATAATTCTTTTATCTGTCCCCCCTGGAAAAAAGTCCATGGATGCCGATCGATGCCACTCGTATATACCTCGGTACCAGGGAGAATGCCGATGTGACATTGTAGCTTGGTGTAGCCCCTTATGTCTAGCTTGGAGGGCGCGCCGGCCCTCGTAGTAGCCTGGTGTAGCCCCGCTTGCGTGGCCCAGAGGGGGGACGGCCTTCATCGTATCCTGGTGTAGCCCCGCAAATTTGGCCCAGAGGGCGGTGCGACCTTCGCTGTAACCTGGTGTAGCCTTGGTGCGGCCTCGAACTGAGCGGCTCCGGCCTTCGTCGTAACCTGGTATAGCCCCTCTCCTGTCCTGTTGCATAATATTTTCATCACATGTCGCCGGTCTGATGAGCCATCTGGAGCCAACTTGGGCCGTATTGCGCCATTTTGGAGGCCATCCTAAAACACTTGTGGCCCTCTCGACACCAGAGGGCGCGCGCAAGGGATGGTCCCCAAGTGCGGTCTCTTTCCGCGCCAGGCTCGGGCGCGTCAGGTTTGGCTTGTTCGCAACCCAGACAGGGCGCGCGGTGCGCAGGGAGAATTCCTTGAGCGCAGTCTCTATCCACGCTGGGGTCACAGGGCGTGGCAGGCGTGGCCTGACGCCAAGAGGGGGTGCGCAGGAATCTGCCCCTTCACGCAGGGCGCCAGGGCGGTCGCGGGGGCGTCTCCAGCGATCCAGTTCGCCCCGCCTCCCTTTTGTTTTCTATAGGCGCACTACAGCGCTGGGGAAAACCATTTTTTAATTGTCTCCCCAAATACATGTTTAAAACTGTTTTTAGGCATTAGTAAGGGGGAGAACGTTTGTGTAGACTCCCACCTTCCTCCTCCCGCCGCCGCTTGTTGCCCAGACCCCGTTTCCAAGGCCCCTGACTCATACCGAGCGCGAGGTAAGAACCGATGTTTTTCTCGCTATTATCTGTCACGTGTGACGCTGTCAAAGACTACAGGGTCTTTGACAAACGCTTATTTGTATCGGAGCCTGTCGATCATTCGGCAGGCTCACACCTTCCATATTCCATCTACCTCGGACTCATCGAGGTTAGCGGCTCCGCCTCCATCTTTTGCACTTTCGTGGAATCGATTTCCACCGAAATTTGGTAGCGACAGCGCCTCCACCGACAGCGGCGTCAAGCAGCCCGTACTCAGCCAGAGCAGCGACGACATCTGCACAGCCAAAACCACCATCGTCATCATAGCGAGGAGCGGAAGGCAGCGACTACTCATCGATTATGCAGGAAGGGAAGGTTGCACAGTCTGATGGCGCACGAGCACGGTGGAAAAGGCACGAGAAGCGAGCGACGGTGTTCATTGCAAAGCTAACCTTGAAGAAGCTGGAGGGCGAAGTGGCTCTCATGCCACTTTCGGGCCTCACAGGCGACGCCAGGGAGAGGTCGAGGACCTCACGCCTGTCGAATTGGTCAGGGGTGGGGGCGCGAAGGCCCGCCCGTTTGCGACGACGGGGCAAAATGTTGGCATTCGAATGGAGTTGGCAGACGACTTCGAGGAGTATTTCTACGAACTCAAAAGGCTGACGGACGATGCGCTTTTCAGCTACGTTTCCCGAGTCGGAGCTGCCAGGAGGAAACTCGAGATATCGCGACATCGGTTGACCAGCCAAGGTTGAGGATGGTTGGTGCCACGACAACGCTGTTACACGAACGACCAAAAAAGGCAGTCATCATGTCAATCGCAGGCTGGGGCATCACACAGGAGTAGGTCACCGAGGCACGCGAGATTGCATTCGGAAAAGGGGAACACGATACACGAACCGAATCACACGCGGAGACAGTAACTATTTCGTCGATCTTCGAGGATGAGGCCTGATGCGAGCAGGAAGAACCAGACTTCTTGGACGGATGCGAGCAGGAGCGTTAGCAGGATGACGACGACACTTGGTACGATTACGACGAGAGCTACTACCAGAGACAAAGCCACCTTCCCAGACTTCGACCCAGCAGAGGTCGAGCGAAGTTTACACAGCCAACCACGACGCTTGGAAGCGGTCCAACGACCGACGGCTGGCGAGAGAATTCGACCTGGTCTCGGCGATGGCCGCGGTGGCCGACTTTCCGTCGAGCGCAGCATCGGCCAGCTCAAGACGCGGCAAATCCACAGGCAGATAAGGCAGTCCCACGCAGAGGAAGCAAGGCGCAACCACCGCCGCGCAACTCCTACATAGACCCAGCCCGAGAGCGAGCAGCAGCAGCCAGCCAACCAGCGCCAAGTTTGATTTCGCGCCTACGACGCGGCGGAGCGGCATGCCAGGCGAAAGACTGCACCGACCCCTGGCCGGAACGCCTTTTTTCAGCAACCGGCCACTGGGACATCAAGACGACGTCCGGCCTCGATCCCGTTCGAAGCGGGGTTCTCGACTGCGGAGCGGCTGCGCTCATATCACGAGGTCGACGGCCAAGAACAATTGGGCGGGGCGCCGAGGGAAGGGCCACCCTGTCGATCAGCTGGTTTTCCACTGGTGTCGGCGCTTGCTCAGGTTCGGCAGCGGCGAGGTCAAGCGCGCGAAATGGCGCGGGGCGACCCCCGCCAGCGTCGAGGGCAGGGCCAGGGCCGGCGCGCCCTGCGCCCGCGCGGCACCCGGGCGCGCGCCCATCCTTTTCCCGAGACCCTTGCTCGGGGAGTTTGCGTTTCAGTTTGATTGCGCCAGGCGCCTGGCAGAAGCTCATCTGGAACGGGGGCGAGTTCGAGGAGGCGGTCATATCCCCACGGGGGCGCTACATGGTGGACCTGCAGCGGGACCTGTACAAGGCCAGTTTCGACGGCGACCTCAGCTTCGAGCGCGAGCCCGCGGGCGCGGCCCAGCTCCAGAACCCCGGCCGCGAGACTGTCAACGCCCTGGAGCTCATCGACCAGATCCACGCGGTGGAGGCGAGCTGCGGCGACGACAGGAACGCTGGGAAGGACTGCGTTGGCGGCCCCAGTCGAAACCTGCCCGCAGCGCGCAGCGAAGGTCAACTGCCGCGGAGCTCACGCGAAGCAGTGCAAGGGCACGCAGCGCACCTCGCGCGGCAACTACTGCCTCACGACTGCGCCTGCGCAGCCGGTCGACCCCAACCTGCCCGGCCCGTGCCGGTGTTTGCTGGAACGCAGCGACGACGGCCTCATGATCGACGAGAAGACCGGCAGCGGCGAGCGCTTGCATGGACAACGAGGCCCAGCAGATTACGAAGCAGGCGGTGCCGGAGACGGACTTGGCAGCGGCGCGCGCGAGCGACCGGCGCGCGCGGGCCCTGCGCCGCGCGGTCGCCAGGCGCTGCGCGACGCGACGCGCCGTCTGGGAGGCCTCCGCAGGCGAGGCGCGCGCGCGCCACTTCCAGGCGCAGCGAGATCTGGGCGCCAGGGTCGAGACGCCCGGCCCGCGCGCGGGCCGGGGCCTCGCGCGGATCGACCGCCGGGGTCAGTTCAAGAAGAAGCTCTTGGAGGAGCAGCGCGCAGGAGCTCGACGCCCACTGGCGCCTGGGGTGGAAGGGGCACTTGGTCGAGCGGCGCGCGCGGCACCATCGAGTTCATCTGGAGCTCGTGGCGGACATTTTTCAGGCGCAGCACGATTGGGGGAGTCGCCCGCGCGGGGCGCCCAGCCACCTTCGAAGGGCGCGGCAATCGGTCGCTTTCTCGACCCTGCCGGGCTTCCGCGCCACGCGAGACCCGAGCGCGCGCGGCGTCGCGTCTTCGGCCCCCCACGAGCCACACAAGGCGCCGACGGCGATCGAGACGTGAGAAGCTCGCGATCGCAGTCCCGAGCACGCGGCGCGACCGCAGTCATCGGCGCGCGGCGCTCGATGACAACGTCGGCGGCGCAGGAATCAAGCGCGCAGAGCAGGCAGCCCACGCGTTCCGGCGGCCACGATATCCTATGCGACGGCGAATTCGGGCGCGAGGACCCGCGGCGGCGACGACGCGGACGCCGCCGCGACGGAGCAATTGGGCCAGGAGAACGAGAAGGTTCACATGCAATTGCAACTGCAGCTGCGCGAGAAGGACGGCGGGGAGACCTCGCGCCACGTCGAACACCTACGTCGCAACATGGGCCACCCGAGCCCGACAGCGCTACAGCGATTGCAACGGAGAGCCATGGCGCCGAGCTGCGCGGCCGAGCACCGCTGTGAGCACTGCCTTCAGAGGCAGAAGCCAACCTGGACCACGGCCCCGCGTTGCATCTGCGAGGCAACCCGCGATATCCAGCGAGACGCTTCACGCCGACGCCTGCTGGGTGGAGACTGGCCACCCGCAAGACAGCGATCCTGTCTAGCGCGGGCGGCGCGACTAGGCATTGCGCGTTGCGAACCATCAACACGGAGGCAGCCGACGAGCTGATCGCGGCCTCGAGCGCGGCTGGGTCAGGCAGTTCGGACCGATGGTGGAGCTGCGGGCGGCCGGCGGCACGGGGGTCGCGTCCGCGAGTTTCGCGCAGTTCCTGGGGCGGCGCAACATCGGCATCGTTATCGCAAGAGGCGAGGCGCACGTCGGAATCGGAGTGGTGGAGAGACGCCATCTGGCGGCACGGGGGGCGATTGAACTCTACTGCGCGGGCGCGATCGAGCGTGGAGCCGAGGCCGCATCCGACGAAACTGACCGTCAGTGCGCGCGCCTGCGTCTCCCGCCGCGTCTATCGCCTGGCGTTGACGACTCTCTGTTCACCATGCCAAGAGGTTCTCGGCGTGGATCTAACGATGACAACGACCAACTCCCACGGCAAGTTCCACCAGCTACCCCCGGGCGCGAGAGGGCGAACACCCGTGGAAGTCGACGCTTCGGCCAAGCTACGACGCGCACTTCTGCGACGAAGCGCGGCGCTCGAGCGCGGCCCTTCCACCGGCCAGCGCTGCTTCAACTGGCGAGATGGGGGGGGGGCCATCGAGTTCGGCGGGGCGCGTCGCGAAGTGGCAGGGCCCCGCGATCGCGGCAGTCAAGAAGATGCGCTGGGACGAGAGCGGCCGACGGATCTACTGGACCGCTCACGGCGCGCAGCCGGCACGCTGCGCGCCCGAAAAACGCGATCGGACGCGGGCGCCAGGGGGCCCGTTCTCCTGGAGGGCCTCGCCCATGCCATGGGCGCCCTCGGCAACGCGCGGGGGGCGGGCGCTCCTAGGACGGGCGTCGCGCAGTTTCGCGACTGCAGTTCGCAGCAGACCCCGCTCGGCGCGCCGCGTGATTCGGACATGGACATCGGCGACGGCCAGCCTATCCAAGCGGCAGCGAGGGGGCCGCCAGCGGCGGCATTTGCAGCGGACAACGCCAATGAGACCGACGGGCCGACGCGGCCAGGGCCCTCGCCACGCGGGCCAGCGGCAACGCCGGCACCAGCGAGCGACGTCGACGCTGCAGGACCAGGAGCAGGATCAACCAGCGCCGCGGCCCCCACGGAGCAGCAAGCAGCCAGATGCGCCCACGGCAGTGCCTGACAGCAGTCGGCAGACGTCGGCGCATTCATCGGCAGTTCGACCAGACCAGGGGCCCATGCCCACGACGCCACCACCAGAGCCGAAAACACCACAGCCATTACCAGCGCAGACGGCCATCTTTCGGAGACCAGATGGAGTCTATCAAGGACCACCGTAGCCACCGCCTGGAGACTGATCGGACATCCCGATGCCCCGCAACAGCCGCAGCGCAGACGACGAACTGGCAGCCAAGCGGCTGTTCGTGGACAGCGACGACCTACCCCTCGGCTGGGAGTATGGCAGCGAGGCCGAGCTCAACGACATCCACGCGGACATCAGCACACTTAGCATGGCGCCACACGAGCGCAGCGCTCATGGAGAGCCAGCGGAAGGAATCCATAGAGTTCTTCAGCAACTTCGCGGGTGCCCCACAAACCGGCCGGCCAAGAAGACCTTCGCAGGGTTTTCAAAAGGCGAAGTGAGCAGGCGAAGAACGGAGACGGGGCGCCACGGGCGAAATCGATCCAGACGCGTTTGACGGCAGCGTACCGACGTCACCCCCCACCGTTTCGAGTCTGGGACGTCAGTTCTCAGTGCTGTCGGCAGCGAACAGCCGCGGCGACGGCGTTCCTCCGGGAACGACCCCGGCAGCGCGCGCCATGCGCCAGGGCGCCGAAGGGCGCAGCCGAGCTCGGAGGGGCCATGGCACTTCGAGTTCTGATTTAGCACGCGCGCGGCCAGGTAGACGCACCAAGGCTGCAGTGGCAGCGCGCAGTGGACGACGTGAAAGCCGGTGGTCTCAAGCAGCACCCTTTGGGCCTATGCGCGTGTCCCTCTTCCGACAAGGACGGCGCCTGCGACGGATTCGTCTAGAGCGGGGCCCAGCGGGCCATTGCGAGAAGGTTGTCCGTGAGGCAATGGACGGCAAGCGTTCAAACGGCAGCGAGGCAGACGCGAAGTTTCCTGCGCCAAGAACCGGCCGCCGATTACGATCGAACAGAAGAGCAACGACATCGCGAGGGTGCCGACGATCATGGAGAAGCGGCAAGTACGTGAACTATTTGAAGCGCTACAGTGGCCAGACTCATAGGGGCCCTCCCCGCGTCTCGGTCTCCGTCGGCATCCGCAGAGGGCAACTTGCCTACGGCAACGGCGGGAACGGCGAATGAGGTCAACGAGACGCTGCGGCTTCACAAGCAGACTGCGCAGACGGTCTCGCGAAAATTGCAGCACCCCTGCTCTTCGAGGGCAAACTGCGACATGGCAGGCTGCGGTTGACCCAAGATCCGACCTACACGTCGGCCAAGAAGAAGACGAAGGAAGAGCGGCAGGATCTCATCGACCAGACGAGGACGTTTCCATCGCGGCGGCCTCACCCTTGATGCTGTTGGCAGGGTTCGCCGCATTTGTTCCAGCCAACCGGTTGGGGTTATTGATGCAGCCAAGCACACACTCAAAAAGGATAACGATAGTGACAACATCGTGCTCTTGCTGTTCACCATCCTGGACACTGCTGTGATTTTCCCAATTGTGTCCTACCTGAAACATCGGACCCGAGCAGAGTACAGCTACATGATAGAGTTCGAGAGCAGGAAAACCAAGATGGTTCAGCAGCAGACCGAGAGCACCGACAACATCAAGATGAAAGACGAGACCGCATCGAGCTCATCCGAAAATTTCAGGACAGCTGGAGCCCATTTGAAGGTAATCTACAAGTTCAGCCAGGACACATGGAGGGAGGCTTGGGCACCAGACTCTGGATTTTCGCCGAGCGGGCGAAGTCCCGACTGACCCAGTGATCGGGATCATCAAGTGTGTCACCTTGCGCAGGTCAGCGCTGTTTTTGAACATGCCGCCTTGCAGGCTCTGTGTCATGGCGTATTATATATACATATATGGGCGAGATCCCTTCTCAGTTTTGGACATCGTATATTTAGCTGTGCGTGTCTCGTCTAGTCTTTGACAGGTGTCCGATACACGCTGTACCTCGAAATCTAGAACAGACGCGTTGTGTGGTGAAGGGGGGACAGGTCGTGCAGTTTCCTACCACCCTCCTCCCGCCGCCGCGTTTGGCCCGGGCCAATTCCCAAGGCCTTAGAGCCATATCGAGCGTGGGGTGAGACAGTACATGATGTTATTGTTATTCGAGTCCGTTCTGAGCTACCAATAACAATAGATGTTGCTAGTGCTGTTGCAGTTCGTTCGTGCGAGTTCACCAAACACTCTACCAGACAGCACTTGGCATTCCAGCACGCCCCAACGTGCCAGGGGGCATGGTGGCGGATAAGCTCATCCAGGTGGTACTCAGGCGCTGCCCCGATGCCGACGAGCGCCCGCGGGCAGGGTACCCGGACAAGCCGGCCACCGAAGTTGCGAGCGGGCCGGGAGGAGGCGGGGAGCGGGGAACGCCGAAGGGATTGGGCGTTGAGGATGAACAGTGAGGAGGATTTACCCCCCCCTATTTTGTCTTCTCCGCCCGAGCCTAAGGAGGCGGAAGCAGAGTAGGAGGAGGGCAGGGGGACGAGGAGGAAATGATATGGGGGGAAGGAGAGCGAGTGGCGGCGGAAAAAGGGCGAGGAGAGGAAGGAGAAGGAGGAGGAGGAGGAGGAGGAGGAGGTGAGGAAACGGGGGGAGGCTGAGGGGGATGATGAGGGATGATGAGGGATGCGGCGGAGGAGGAGGAGGAGGAGGAGGAGGAGGAGGAGGAGGAGGAGGAGGAGGATGTGTTCAAGGAACGTCTCTGCACTGGCTCGTCCCCTTGTCGTGCCCTAAGGCCGTCCTTGCTCAGACTTCGTAGGACCCACGACGCTTTTGGACATCGCCTTCACGTGTCTTGTTGCGTGGGCTCGGATGTCCTTCTCGTCTGGTGTATCTGGTGTGGCCTCTGTGGGACGTCTGATGCGCTGGGTCTGGGGAGGAAGTGCATTGAGAACCTTCGATCCAAAGAAAGGCGGCAGCTTATCAATGGTAAGCTCCCGCAGTCCACATGTCTCCTGCACGGCACCCTTCCCATCCATGAGAGATCCATGAGTAGGTGCAAGAATTTCGCCGTTGGGGTTATCCCTCAGTCCCCTTGAGCTGGGCTCGTGCCCAAGTGATGTGGTGTGCACTGTATGACTCATCCCTGGAGGTCCCTACTGGTCCCTATAGGAGGAGGAGGAGGAGGAGGAGGAGGAGGAGGAGGAGGAGGAGGAGATGCGGAGGAGGAAGAGGAGGAGGAGGGTGTTGTGGAACGACCTAACGTCAGTAAGAAACTAAAGAAACTTCGCCATCATCATCATCATCATCATCATCATCATCATCATCATCATCATCATCATCATCATCATCAGCATCAGCATCAGCATCAGCATCATCATCATCATCATCATCATCATCATCTTCATCATCATCGGAGGACCCATCATCCTCCAGATGTTTGAAAGCCGTCTTGGCGGCCTCGCCCAGGGCCTTGACCATGCCAAAGTCGCCCTCCACGAGGCCGAGCACCAGCAGGATTTCCTCGCGGGAGGCGAGGCCTGGCCTAGCTTGGTTCGTCCTTGCGGGCGCGGCGGGGGTAGGCTGATAGAGGGCCCGAATTGTCAACGAATCCCGCTCAGCCTCGCCCAGGCCACGGGAGCTACTCAACGACAAGTGCTTGGTAGTGGCTCGGCCGTGGAGGTGTTTGCCATCTCTGGTTCGCTTCAGCTGGCTCTTGACTTGAGGTGATCGAGGGTGCCCATTGCACCCCGACATCAAAAGCTGGCTTGGCTTGCATGACTGCTCCTGCTCCTCGTCCTCCTCCTCCTCCTCCTCCTCCACTCCCCTCCTCCGCTCTCCCTCCCTCCGTCCCTCCTCCCATCTCCTCCCGCCCACTCTTCCCCCGGCGGTGGCGAGGGCGACGGCGAGGAGGGCGACGGCGACGACGACTGCGACGAGAGTGACGGCGACGACGGCGACGACGGCGACGGCTTGCGACGGCCTGCGATGGCGGCGACCGCCCGCAGACGGCCACGGCGGCGCCTGCCCCCTCCGCGCGCGAGGCGCCGCGGGGCCAGCGCCTCCAGGGCCGAGGCGCGGGCGGCGCAGCTCCGCAGGGGCCTCCACGAGGGAACGGTGCTGTTCGGGGACGCCCCGCCCCGCCGAGGTCGAGGCTCGAGGGCCGAGGATGCAGGCTCGCGGGTCGAGGATGCAGGCTCGAGGGTCCGGGGTCGAGACGGTCGAGACGGTCGAGGGTCGAGAGTCGAGGATGCGAGTGTCCAGGGTCGAGGTTCGAGGGTCCAGGGTCCAGAGTCCAGGGTCCGGGGTCGAGGTTCGAGGGTCCAGGGTCCAGGGTCGAAGGTGCGAGGGTCCAGGGTAGAGGTTCGAGGGTCCAGGGTCGAGGTTCGAATTTTCAGGGTCGAAGTTCGAGGGTCCAACTCGGAGATGCGCTTCAGCTCCTCGTTGTCGCCCAGCTGCTTCCTGAGCTCCTCCAGAGGGTCGAATTGATCTTCGTGGCCCAGCAGGTCTGCGACAGAGGAGGAGGAGGAGGAGGAGGAGCTGGAGAGGGGGACTTGGAAGAGGTGGAGGAGGAGGAGGAGGAGGAGGAGCAGGAGAAGGTTACTCCTCCTCCTCCTCCCCCTCCTCCTCCGTTTCCCCCTTCTCCTCCTCCTCCTCCTCCTCCTCCTCCTCCTCCTCCTCCTCATCATCATCATCATCATCATCATCAGTATCGTCATCGTCATCGTCATCGTCATTATCATCATCATCATCATCATCAGCAGCATCATAATTATCATCATCATCACCATCATCATCTGTCGCCATTTTGGCTCAAGGCTCTAACCTGCCCTGGGGCTATAACCTTGTTGCAGGCGACAGGGAGACCCGAGATTACGGGGTCAGGCATCACCCCGTCCAGACGTGCGCCGAAGCACGCACCCTTTCGCTCAGATCGGATCCTGAGACCAGAGGCCAGCGATGGCGCTCGATGCGGCTTCCCTACGGCTCATGCTGAATGAGGCCCGTCGTCCACTCAATGAGCAGATGGGCGCCATGCAGATGGCGATCAACACGAACCTGGCGGCGGTTAGGACGATAGACGCAAGGCTCTCTGAAGGAGTCAGGCATAACACTGGCACCAACGCCGCTATGAAGGAGGAGCTGCAGACTCACAGTGAGCGCGTGGACGAGCTCGAACTTCAGCTTCGAGGACAACAGCGTGACGGATATATTGCAATGGCGCAGGCGGATGGCATGGCCACCACGTGTTCAGCCTCCGCCCGCCGTCAGACACTCGAGGCCATCTAAGCGGAACTCCAGCGCACGATCGAGGCACAGTGCAGGAGCTCCGATCCATGAGCGGCATACGGCAGCGCCGCTTCTCCATCGACGCGCTCTGCGGGTTCTACGGCTTCTTCTCCACCACAGAGGCCAACGGTACCTTCTGATAAGACGAAGATATGGTTCCGAGGCTTCCCCATGAAGCAGTTCAAGAGTGCCTTCGGACGACACTTTGCCGTCCTGAAGACCTCGGTGCCTATGGATTACCGCGACAAGTGGGTTGCAGTATGCCAATGTCTGCGGCTTGCGTCTGACATCAAGTTCGAGTGTCAGGAGCATGCCAAATCGTTGTGCGAGCGCTGTCGGGACCAGGCAATTTGTTTCACCCAGGCGCCCACTGGCTCTCAGCACAACTTGAGGGTTGGGTGCGACGGACTATACGACATCAAGAAGAAGGGCGTCATTTTTTGGTCTTGTATGGAAGCATAGCAATGCTAACATGCGCTCGAGCAACCGCTGGACATCGTCGAGTACCCTGGCGCGCATCAACGAGTACCAGGTCTCTGCTACACCGCCGAGCGCGACGAGCCCATCGATTTAGTGGCACTGGCTTCGTGGACCGAATCTGAGGTCGTGGTGGGGACTTGCAAGCAGGAGTTGCTCAAATTCGGCCTCGCCGAGTAGCAGATCCAGGACCTGCCTGCAGCGGTGAACGCTGCGTACCATCAACAGGAAATGTCAGCGCAGTCCTCTGCTGAAGGCGACGCCGCTGTTGCATCTGTCTTTGCTCATACTGCTGCGCGTCGCACACGAATGCGCCCATGCAAGGAACGCGTGGAATTTAAGCAGGTATCGAGGCCTTGCGAAGAGACCTCACCACGCACATGCACTACGGTTCCTTCTGCGAGGATCAGTGCTACGAGCATTGCGAACGCCTTCCTTGCCCACTTCACGAATGTGGAGGTTTGCGAGCACGTTCCTGGCCGTCTGTTTTTTTGTTCTCTCTCTCTCTCTCTCTCTCTCTCTCTCTCTCTCTCTCTCTCTCTCTCTCTCTCTCTCTATATATATCCCTCTCTTGCGCCAAGGACCATTGGGGGACCTCGGGGTGCGCAATGCCCAGCAAGACCTTGCCCTCGACGACCCCCAGAAGTTTAATGCGATGAGAAAAGTCGCGAACGCCCTCCTCCAACGTAATTCATGTCTGGCATTTTTGGCTCGAGATTTCAACTTCCTCGAAGCAAGTGAGACCCGGACCGGGACTGATGGCGGGCCTCTGCGGCCAGAGCGACCTGCTCTACTTCGGTGATTCGGCGAGCTCTTCCCCTCTGCGCTCGAGCTTGCCCAGGATGAGCCCACGCGTCGATCTGGTGATCTTGGTGGAGGGGGCGCCAGGTCTCTCGGGCGCATTGATCGAATTTGCACGCTTGCGTCAACGGCCACCACTCTCGACGCTAAGCCTAGTGCAGGCATCGCCGGGCACGTCTTCAAAGCAGCCAGGCCTAGTGATCATGTGCTCGCGCAGGTTCGCTTCTCTCCTGGGTTTTGGTCGCAGGCTGCGGTGCCAGAGCGCGAGTCTGCAGGTCTGGTTGGCGAGGCCAGGGCGCAGGTGGAGATCTCCAGCGACCCCCATCATGGCCTCGGGCAAAATCAAAGAATGCATGCGCGTAGCCAGCCTCGAGCTTTAATCGGAGCGTGAATTACCTACCCCGCTTTCGCTTCCAGGCAAAACCAAGTCATACCACGCGCCTCCTCGTCAAGCGGCCTGAGCAGTACAGGCCGTAGTCTGGCATCGTTTGGTATCTCTTGGAAGCGAGGGTGGTCAAAAGCGAGGTAGGTTTGTTTTCCCCTTATTTAAGCGCGTATTCACAGGAGGAGTTCAGACTGACGCGCGCCGCCCCATGGCATGTCTCAAATGCATGCCCACCAACATGAATGGGCATGAAGTGGCCGCGCGTAAGCGCGTAAAGGCACGCGACGCCATCGCGCAGCTCGCGGATGAGCAGCGCGAGCACGCCATTTATCAGAAGAAGCTCCATGAGCACATCCGCGCCATCCAGGTGCGCATTCTTGCGTTGGAGTTACGTGGGCACGAGCAGTCACCCGAGAATCAGTTCGACCACGAGCGCACCGCGAAGCTTCGCAAACTTTGGAGGGCACGGTCACCAAAGCACAGGCGCATCTCGCTCGTAGGCATCCTGGGCGTCGACAGGCACGAGCCCGTCAGTTTAGACGACAGCGCTGCGCGGCTAGCGGCGCGTTGGGGCCAGGTACACACCGCTGCCGATGCGCCGGATGTGCCCTGGGATATCTCCGCGACGTTGCTAGTGCGCTGCCAGCGTGTCCCTCCAGGCATCGAGTGGACGGTTCCCTTCTCCGACATGCTGGGCCCCCTGTGCTGCGAGAAAGATTCCGCAGCGGGCCCCGACGGCATTCCATGCTCTCGGTGGGCTGCTTGCAGTACCCAATGTAATGAAAAATCATGCCAGGTTTATGTGAAGCTCATGGACAAACGCCCCTTTCCTGCTGGTTTCAATCATGGGGCTGCGGTTCTTCTCGCCGAAAAAGTTTAAAAAACGACGCTAAACTGGCTGTTTCAAGGAAGGCCGCCGAGACCTGCCCATTATTTATTGGCAACGCGGAAAACAGGATTTTCGCACTGCTTCTCTGTATCCTTTTCGGGCAACGCGGACAAGTTTCGGTTCGCAGCACTCGAGCAGGTTTTATCAGAGGCAGGCGCACGCCGGTCAACATAATGCAGATCGAGGCCGGTTTTCCCGATCACTTTGCGTCTCAAGGAGCCGAGCGCGCAGGCCTGTTCTTGCTCGACTTTGCGACCGCTTTCCCAAGCATCGCGCACGCGTGGATATTCACTGTTCTGAGGCGCATGTTGGTTCCTGAATCACGTTGTTCATGCTGCGCAACAAATGTATCATGACATTTTTTCGCGTAAACGGTTGGGTGGAGGAGCTTTTGATGGCCAGTGCGCCACTCGAGGCATCAAGCAGGGATGTCCGTTGTTAGGTGCCCTATATGCGATTGCAGCCAATCTATTCTTCAGGCGTCTCCTCAGAGCACAAAAACCGCTTGCAAGTCCGCTTGCGCTCGCCGACGACATCGGCACCGTCTCTCAGGATCAGGTTCGCGCGCTGCCAGTCGCACTCCGACTTTCGCGTCGAGCAGCATTGCTCACGGGATTGGAAATTAATCATGGCAAATGCTGTCTTGTGTTTGCTGTGCCATACTCCAAGCGCGACGTCGGGGCGATGTTCCGCGGCCCTGGGACTCGGGTACGACAGTTCCGACTAAGCACCTGTGGCCAGTGCCACGGTTTTACATTGGCCCGAATGGGCCCACACTGTCCTGGGAAGCTCCTGGCAACAAGTTCATCGAGGGAGTCCGGCACATCAAAGGATGTTTCTAGGGCTCTGTCAGAGCTCCATCGCCTACAATTCACTGGCCTTCTCCGTCCTCGGCTTTGTTGGCCAGCTGCATCAGGCCCCCAAGGCGCCGCTGAAAAAAGGAGAGAGAGAGAGAGAGGCTAGTATATGCTACTCCATCATTGACAACTACAATATTTTGACGGCTCTCCCCATGATGTCAATGACCCGGACACGACCATGCTCCAGAGAAAAAGTGAACATCTTCCAGAGGCATCGCGCGGCCCCATGTAGTCCAGGCCCGGCCCTACTCCCGCGTATTTGGCATTTCCTTCCAGTTGCTTTGTTTCCAAAGGCCGTTATTGTAGTTTTGAGGCCCAGGTTAGCTGCCCCCAAAGCCGCTCCATGTGTGGGAGCTGCCTTTTTTTTTGAAAAGCGTTTGCAATTCCTGGGCCACAACTTCCAGGCGCCGTCAGGGGCGCCAGGTCTGTTTGTTGGGATGCCAGGCTTGTGGGGGGGACCACATCCTGCACTACTTCGATGGCCCATGTGCCCTTGAGCCTCTCTGCCTGGTCCTTCCGCATTTAATTGCCCGTCGACTACCTCTCCTGGGCGGCCCAGAACCGCTTGCTGTTTTCAAACAGTTTTGCCTCTACCTCCCAAACCATGTACTCCACGATGCTTGTGCACGACGTAATTTTTAGCACATTCATTTCTCTCAGGTATTTGAAACGATCTGGTCTTGAATGCATTATCATTTTTACAACGCTCGAGCAAGGGCCATCTCTAAGCGAAAACCCCACATTCGAGCTCTTTTTCAACAGTGAGGCGCTCAACAGAACAATCTGGCGCGTGAAGGGGCTGCGCTATCATCATCATCATCATCATCATCATCATCATCATCATCATCATCATCGTCATCATCATCATCATCATCATCATCATCATCATCATCATCATCACCATCACCTTAATCATCATCAGCATGATCATTGCCATCATCATCACCACCACCATCATCACCAGCATTACCAGCAGCATCACCATCAGCACCATCATCATACTCATCAGCATAACCATCATCATACTCATCATCAGCATCAGCATCATCAGCGTCATCAGCGCCATCGTCATCATCATCGCCATCAGCAACAACATCAGCATCATCACCATCACCCGCTTCGTCGGCATCACCATCATCATCATCATCGGGATCAGTATCATCATCACCAGCATCATCATCATCATTCATCATCATCATCATCATCATCATCATCATCATCATCATCATCATCATCATCATCATCATCATCGCCATCATCGTCGCCGCCGGGACCATCATCACCAGCATCATCATCAACAGCAGCATCATTATCACCGTTGTCCCCCGCCCTGGATACAGAAGGGCCTCAGGAGGCCCGTCCTTTCTGATGTGTTCGCCTCCTTTGAGTTTTCATTGGCCCAAGCCCAGTCGCTGGGGACCCAGGTCCTGGAGGTTAGAACTTAATTTGAGCAGTCGCCATAGTGCCCGCTCTTCGGGAATCCTGGCATGACGCCCTTTCGGCGGGGGCCCACCTCCCTGGGCACCCGTAGCTGTTACTCCCACCTGGAGGAGGAGGAGGAGGAGGAGGAGGAGGAGGAGGAGGAGGAGGAGGAGGAGGAGGAGGAGGAGGAGGAGGAGGAGGAGGAGGTAGGGGAGCTGGAGGAGGAGGAGGAGGAGGTAGAGGAGGAGTTGGAGTTGGAGGAGGAGGAGGTAGAGGAGGAAGAGGAGGAGGAGAAGGACCAGTGTACACCCAAGAGTCATCAACGATGTTGGAATTAACCCTCCCCCCAAGCTCCCTCTTTATAGGCCCCTACAACGGTTCACTTCCATTGATGGAACTGCCTCGTTGGAAGACAACCCTTTGAAGACCCTGAAGCATGCCAAAACATTGCACTCGGGATTTCAACGCCACGGATCAACCTGACTGCTGCGTCGTGACGATCTGAAATCGTGCCAGAACTCCATGTTTGGGGATTTCAACACCGCGACCAACATTACTGCTGCACCCGCATAATCCTACTGGTACGATGATCGTGGGAACCCGTGAAATTCATGCAATTGTTTAAACGAATGTGCGCGGCGCCAAGGCGAGAGCCACATGTTGAAAAGGAACTGCCCTCAATCCGTGAAGTTCTTGCACATGTTCAAAACGAATGTGCGCGGCGCTAAGAGCCACATTTTGAAAACGACCCGCCCTCAATCCGTGACATTTTGGCATTTGATTAAACGAATGCGCGCGGCGCTCAGGCGAGAGCCATTTTGAAAATCACCCGCCCTCAACCCGTGAAACTCTTGTACATGTTTAAGTCGAATGTGCGCGGCGCTCAGGCGCGAGTCACATTTTGAAAACGGCCCGCCCTCAATCCGTGAAGCTCTTGCATCTTTGTTTGAAACAGATGTGCGCAACGCTAAGGCGCGAGCTACATTTTGAAAACGACCCGCCCTCCATCTGTGAAGCAGCTGCCACCTGTTAAAACGAATGTGCGCGGCGCTCAGGTGAGAGCCACATTTTGAGAATCACCCGCCGTCCATATGTGAAATTGTTGCCACTTTGAAAACTTCATAGTCATAAGTGGTGAGGAAGTCTCAGGCGAAACGCCCTGCACGCCCTAAAAACTGGCTTCGGGGTGCGACAGGGAGAAATTGTTTATAAGGAAAAGGAATGGAGGAGGAGGACGAGGAGGAGGAGGAGGTAGACGGGGAGGAGTTAGGGGAGGAGGAGGAGGAGGAGGAGGAGGAGGAGGAGGAGGAGGAGGAGGAGGAGTTAGAGGAGGAGTTAGAGGAGGAGGTAGAGGAGGAGGAGTTCGGGGAGGAGGAGGAGGAGGAGGAGGAGAAGGAGGAAGAAGAGGGTGAGGACAGCCTCCGGCGGCGACGAGCGGGAGAGCCCGGCCGCCGCCCGGAGAGGAGGCCCCAGCCAAGCCGCCCGCGGCCTCCGCGCCCACGAGCCCCCACGGGGCGCCGGGGCCTGGAGGGCCCGCGGCAGCGGGCTCAGCCCGGGCCCCGGCCCCGTCCTGCCGGGGGGGGGGGGCGGCCCACGTCCCAGATCGGCCAGGCTAGCCCCAGACAGGATCGCGTCGTCGAGGAGGTCCGGGCGAGAAAAAAGTTGGGGGCCGCGTGCGGCCTCGCGGGGGGCCCTCGCCGGGCCCCGGGGCCGCCAGAGAGCGACGCAGGGCGAGAAACGGGTCCCGGGGAAAGGACAGGGTCGGGACTTCAGGGGCCCCGTCTTGAACACATCCGGGCGTCGCAGGCCTGGGGCCGTAAGGGTGACTTTTCGCCGGAGTGGCCCCTTCCTGTGCCCGAGGCCGCTTGTGCACTCTCCTCGTGGCGAGTGTTCTCTCTGCGCCCGAGGCTTCTTCCCGCGTGGCTCCTCCGCAGCCGCCCTCCTCCTCCCCAGACCCCCTTGCGTGACGAAGAAAAACGCGACGGAGGGGTTTTTCGTCACTATTTTTTCAGCCTCTGGGGGCTCCCACTGGGCTCGGGGGCGTCAAAAAACGACGCAGGATGAAAAACCGGTTCCGGAGAAGGGGTCCAGACCTCTGGGGGTCGACGTTGTGAAAAAAACACGACAAGCCCCAGTCGCTGTGACCACATGCGTCCGCGCCAGCCAGTACAGCGCTTCGTAGCCCCAAACGGAGCTCCACCGAAGGGCCCAGTGGCTGTGACCACATGCGTCCGCGCCAGCCAGTAAAGCGTTTCGTGGCCCCAAACGGAGCTCCACCGAAGGCCCCAGTGGCTATGACTACATGCGTCCGCGCCACCCAGTACACCGTTCCCTGGCCCCACCCATTGGGTGCTCCACCGAAGGCCCCCGTGGCTGTGACCACATGCTTGCCCAGTACAGCGTTTCGTGGCCCCATAGGATCTCCCCCCAAGGCCCCTTTGGCTGTTACCACAGGCATCCGCGCCAACCAGTACAGCGCTTCGTGGCCCCATAGAGAGCTCCTCTAAACTCCTGCAGCTCCTTGATCTTGGGCTCGCGCTCCTTGTCGCGCATGGTGCGCCTGTCGATGCCCGTCTGCACCTTGCTAGCCTGTAGTTCGAGGATCTGCCACTGGCTCCCAAGGGGCTTGGCCGAGAGCCGTTTGGCTTGACTCTCCTTGATCTTGGCCTTGTTCTTCGCGACCAGTGCCTCCGTGCCATCGATCGCGTCGAGCTCCTTGTTGTCCTCAACAAGCTTGAGTTCTTCCCAGCGCAAGTCCTCCACGTCCACCTCCTCCATGCCCTCGTCCCCGCCCCCTGCATCCTTGGCCTGAGCCGCAGCCTGTGCTTCACGAAGCTGTTTCTCCATGGCCGTGACCTTCTTCTGCAAGGCGGTGACCTCCTTGGACTGGGCCGCGGCGCCTCCGGGGGGCCGGACCGAGCGAGAGGGCGTCCCACTGTAGGCAGGCTTCAAGTAGCATTTCTTTTTCGCCTCTCTGCACTTGTGGCAACTCTTGTTCTCGCTCCTGTTGCTGAACGGCTCGCCGCGCTTGTTGAGGCACGGCTTGCACAACCATTCAGCATCTGCTCGAGGCGCCATCCCTGATGATGATCCATGGTGGCCGTCGAGTAGGCGGGCTGCTGCGTCCAGCCGGGCGGCCAGACCAGTGGTCCGCTGGCCCTTCCAGGCCCGAAGTAGATGTCGCGCTTCTGCACGCCCCCGTCGAGCGCCACGGCGGGGCTCCTTGAGCGACGTGGCCAGAAATGGAGCGCTGGTTGCGCTCAGTGTGGGCTGGTAAAGGAATTCGCAGGCGGACCTGCACCCCAAATCCCTAAGAAAGCCACTGAGCCGAATGCAACTGGAGGTGGAGGAGGAGGAGGAGGAGGAGGAGGACGGGGAGCCTCCTCCTGCTCCTCCTGTCCCTCGTCCTCCTCCTCCGCCGCCTCCTCCTCCTCCTCGTCCTGTTCCTCCTCGTCCTCCTCCTCCTCCTCCTCCTCCTCCTCCTCCTCCTCCTCCTCCACCTCCTCCTCCTCCTCCTCCTCCTCCTCCTCCTCCTCCTCCTCCTCCTCCTCCTGCTCCTCCCCCCACGCTCCACGTCTCCCACCTGCCCGGTTCCCCAAGAGTTGACGTTGTGGGGATCCGGGCGAGGGTCAGGCGGGTCTAGGACTGGGATGAGTCGTCCCAGATTGCCCCAGAACGTTCTCCGAGCGTTTGGGAACGCTCTGAGAGCGTAAATAGGGGGCGATACATGTCGGGCTGAAGAAAGGTGTTTTTTCGTGCACTTTGCCCTAAATGGGCCCTTTGTGGCCGAAAAGGGGAATGAAAGGTGTACGTTTCTTCCCCCCCCATTGGCCACCCCAACTACAGCAGCGCCAAAGACAAAATGCAGCCTCCCAGAGGGCGATCTTGCATCATCGTTCTGCGTTGTGCCGCTCCCGTCTCCCCTCTTCCTCCTCCCCGTCCCCCTTCCCTCCTCCCTTCCCCCTTCCTTCCCCTCCCTTCAAAATCCCCCATCCCTCCCCTCTCCTCCTCCTCCTCCTCCTCCTCCTCCTCCTCCTCCTCCTCCTCCTCCTCCTCGTCCTCCTCCTCCTCCTCCTCCTCCTCCTCCTCCTCCTCCTCCTCCTCCCTCTTCTCCCTCTTCTCCCTCTTCTCCCTCCTCCTCCTTCTCCTCTCGGCTGCAATAGCTGAGGCCGCAGCTGCCCTGGGTGGAGCACCGCGCAGGATGCCGGTGAGCACAGAGGGGGAAGGCCGCCGCGCTGCCTTTCGAGGAGTTGGAGGAGGTGCCCCAGCCAGAATCATCTGTGTTCTGATACTGTGACGGTGGCGATGACTTGAGGAGTAGTGCCAGAGCGTGTCACATGGAGGAGAGGTAGAAGGAGGAGGAGGAGGAGGAGGAGGAGGAGGAGGAGGAGCAGAACGAGGAGGAATTACAGAGCGGGATCACGAGGATGGGGAGGAGGAGGAGGAGGAGGAGGAGGAGTGACAGACGAGCGGTCAGCTTCGAGCTTCGAGGAGGAGGAGGAGGAGGAGAAGAAAGACGACTTGGCAGGATTACGAGGAGGGGGAAGAGGAGGAGGGGAGAGATGATGATGATGATGATGATGATGATGATGATGATGATGATGATGATGATGATGATGATGATGATGATGATGATGATGATGATGATGATGATGATGATGATGATGATGATGATGATGATGATGATGATGATGATGATGATGATGATGATGATGATGATGATGATGCTGATGATGATGATGATGATGATGTGATGATGATGATGATGATGATGGATGATGATGATGTGGTGGTGGTGGGGTGGTGGTGGTGGGTGGTGGTGGTGTGTGTGATGATGATGATGATGATGATGATGGTGATGATGATGATGGCTGATGCTGATGATGATGATGATGATGATGATGATGCTGATGCTGATGCTGCTGATCGGTGCTGATGATGCTGATGCTGATGCTGATGGCTGATGCTGTGCTGATGCTGATGCGCTGATGCTGATGCTGATGCTGATGCTGCTGTGATGCTGATGCTGATGCTGATGTGATGCTGATGCTGATGCTGATGTGATGCTGATGCTGATGCTGAGCTGAGCTGATGCTGATGCTGATGTGATGCTGATGCTGTGCCTATGCTGATGATGATGCTGATTGCTGATGCTGATGCTGATGCTGATGCTGATGCTGATGCTGATGCTGATGCTGATGCTGATGCTGATGCTGATGTGGTGATGGTGATGGTGATGGGAGGTGAGGGTGATGGGATGTGATGTGATGGTGAGGTGATGGTGATGGTGATGGTGATGGTGGTGGTGGTGGGTGGTGATGGTGATGGTGATGGTGATGGTGATGGTGATGGTGATGATGGTGGTGATGGTGATGGTGATGGTGATGGTGATGGTGATGGTGATGGTGATGGTGATGGTGATGGTGATGGTGATGGTGATGGTGATGGTGATGGTGATGGTGATGGTGATGTGATGGTGATGATGATGGTGATGGTGATGGTGATGGTGATGGTGATGGTGATGGTGATGGTGATGGTGATGGTGATGATGATGATGATGATGATGATGATGATGATGATGATGATAATGATAATGATAATGATGATGATGATGGTGATGATGATGAGGAGGATGAGGAGGATGAGGATGAGGATGAGGATGAGGATGAGGATGAGGATGATGACCATGATGAGGATGATGATGAGGATGAAGATGAGGATGAGGAGGAGGAGGAGGAGGAGGCTGTGGGGCTGGAGAGGCAGGAGGAGGGCGAGGGGGGAGGAGAAGGACCCGTGGCCGCCTTTGCTTAAGTCCGGCCTCCCCCCCTTTTCCCTTGGCGTGGCCTGGGCCCCAGGCGGAGTGGTTCTTCTTACAGCTTGGCATCATGCATACCTTCTGCACCGCGATCGCTTTGGCGCACCCCTCACGAGGATCGTGGCCCCGTAGTGAGCTCCACCCGAAGGCCCAAGTGGCTGCGTTCGCATGGCGGCACCGGGCCCATTTGGGCACATCCCTCTGCTTACGTAGAGCGGCTCAGCCTGGGCCCCATGCAGAGCGGTTCTTCTTACAGTTTGGCCGCCTCGTGCATGCGCCATGCATGCCCCTTAGCTTACGCAAAGCGGTTCAGTATTGGTCCCATTCAGAGTGGTTGTTCTGACAGCTTGGCCTCATGCACGCCCCATGCATGTCTCCAGCTGACCGCCAGCATTGAAAAGGTAGCGTGCAATGTGGCGTTGCGGCTCGCTCATTACACGCTATCTCCCACCTCGGGGACAGCGTGCGCCGCAGAAGCGCCCTGGCAGAGGGGGATGTCGTGCACAGAAGGTGCCCTGGCGGCGGGATCGCCTCACAGGGATGGCGTGCTTTCCGGAGATCGATGTTTGCACGCTGTCTTTCGATCGCCAACCGTACGTAAAGCGGCTCAGCCTGGGCCCCACGCGGAGCGTCTCTTCTTACAGCTTGGCCTTATGCACGCCCCATGCATGCTTCACGCGTGCCCCTCAGCTCACGTAAACTGGCTCAGCCTGGGCCCCATGTCGGACGGGACTAGGACGAGGATAAATCCGTTCCCGAGCATTCCGGAATGCTCTCAGAGCGTTCTGGATCGCCCTGAGAAGGCTGCGGCGCCCAAGACATCCTCCAGAGTTGCCGGATCTTAGAGATTCTTGATTTATTTTTCTCCGATTTTATTTTCGTCCTGGCTTCGTCTTACCATGCGCGCCCCATGCTCAGTTTGGTTTTCTGCGGCAAGCCCGAGCTTGAAGACAGACAGACAGACAGATGTGACAGAAGTGCCAAACGCCGAAGCGCGCGGGCAAGCGACAGCGCACGCCGATTGCCGCTTTGCGGGAATGGCAGCCTACCAACATTCTTTCTTGAATTGCCCAAGGCTGGTGTGCAGAAGGGGGAGGGGGAGGAGGAAGAGACGACACAAATTCTGCCACAGATGTTCGCCAAGCTGCGGGCTCGCGAATGCGTTGCACTGCGGCCTCCTTTGAAGCGAGGTGCGGACCGGTCGTCTTCATTAAGCACTTTGCCCATTCCTTCCTCGGCCGCCCTACGGCCCGGGCGCAAGCGTCTGTTGCTGGTCGCAGGCATCCGTCCTGCAACGCAAGGCGCCGCAACAGATTCGAACTGCTAGCCCGACCGATGTTTCCAAGCCACAGAAGTTGTCGTCTCAGAAGCTGCGTCGTGTACACCTTAGGCGATGCTTAAGAAAACTTGAATTTTCGGCCAGGGTCTCGATTATTCTTAATGTTTCAACGTAAATCCTAAGATTTTAATAGAAATTTTGGGTTTTTAGTCAAGTTCTGAGACTATGAATTTCTTAACCCATGATTTCTTAAGCATTTCGCAAGGTGTACGGCTCTTGTGCTCGCAGCAGCACGTCTCTGTTGGGAACTCTGGAGATGTACGCGGGCGGGACGTGCAAGAGGCTGCGGAGGCACCGGGCCTGAAGACCATCTAGCTGTCGACGTTCTGCCTTGTTGAGCCAAGCCGAGTTCAGAGAATACATGACCTCACTCGTGACGAGAGATAGGACAACGTGAAGTTTGCGGGCCTGCCCGATAGCTGTGTGTGCCCACGCGCGCCTATATCTGCAAAGATATAGGCGCGGGGGTCAATGCAGACGGGGGTCAGCCAGAGCGCCAGATCTTGCAGGATCCTGCAGAGCCAGGGTCGCATTGATCCTGGCTTGGCTGCAGGATCCTGTAGGTTCCCGCAGGACTTTGCAGGATCCTGCAGGGCCTGCCTGACTCGGGTCTGGATCGACCCAGGGCCGCAGCTCCCCGACGAGCTCCCTGCAGGGCGCCCTTGGCGCGGGCGACCCCCGCCGTCGCTGCGCCCGCCCGCGCTCGCCCGTGGCCCACGGCGCGCGGCGCGAGGCCACGCGCCCACGGCTCCGATGCTCGAGGCCATTCGGCCGGGAGGAGCCTCGGCATCGCTCGGACGTGTCTATTTCTTCGTCGGCGAGGAGCATCTTGGGATCGCCTTGCGAAGCAGAAGCGCGCGACGCCGAAAAGTGCACGGGGAGTGGGCGTCCGAGCGACGGCGAGGAGCGCGACAGTGCGAAGGGCCAGCCCTTGGGGGAGGAGTCCAGGCGGGGCCGCGGGGCCTGGAGGTCGGAGGCGTCTGAGGTCCTGGCGTCTCCACTTTTCGAGCCAGCCTTTTTGTTCGGCCCCCAGGACCCTCACGGACCGATCCGGCTCGAAAGAAATCGCAGAAAGGGGGTCGCGATGTTCTACGATGATGGTGTGTTTTTCGCCACGTCGGATCTCGGAGCAGGACCGCCGCGTGCCTCGGCCGCTTTTCCCAGGCCCCCTCGCGTCGTCAAAGAATCGCGACGGGCGGGTTTCGCGCTATTTTCGGCACCCAGGGGCCACTCCCTGGATCGTCAAAAAAAAACGATGCAGGATGGAGAACCAGTCCTGGGGAAGGGGTCCAGACCTCGGGGGGCCGACGTTGCGAACAGAAATCACGACGTCGGGGGTCTGGGCTCGGCGGTGCGATCGAGATGGGTCCGGTGGTCTGGTGCACCTCGTGTGGGTACTGTGGTCTGGTGCTCCGCCCGCCCGGCCGTCCCGTTAGGGTCTTGCCCGCCCGACCTGCCCGACCCGTTTGGTAGGGTCCCGGCCCGACCCGCCCATCATGGGTGCCCGCCCGCCCGACCGTCCCAGCAGGGTCCCGCGCACCCCACCCGCCCGATAGGGTCCCGCTCGTCAGGGTCCCGACCAGCGACGACGACGACGACGACGACGACGACGACGACGACGACGACGACGACGACGACGACGACGACGATGACGGCGACGGCGACGACGACGACGGCGACGGCGACGGCGACGGCGACGGCGACGGCGACGGCGACGGCGACGGCGACGACGGTGGCGGCGGCGTCGGCGGCGGCGACAGCGGCAAGGACGACGACGACGACGACGACGACGACGACGACGACGACGACGACAACGACAATGACGACGGCAACGATGGCGAATACGCCGACCAGCGCCCCGGCGAAACCAGCCGTCTGCGAAACCAGCCACGACGAAACGAGCCCGCGGCGAAACCAGCCGCCGACGGAACTAGCCGTCGGCGACACCAACCCCGGCGAAGCTGGCCGCCGGCGAAACCGGCCCCCAGGGAAGACCAGCTTCCGGCGAAGCCAGCGCCAGCGAAACCAGAGGCCATGCCCTCGGCGGCTCCGTGGCTCCAGCGGCCCCTCCCCCGCTCGCCACCCGCAGGCCCTGCCGCTGCGCCGCAGCGCTCTGCGCCGCGCGAGGCCCGCCAGGGCGTGGGCCACGCGGCGAGGCCCGCGCGGCCGCCGCCGCCGCCTTCGAAGCCGCCGTCGGCGCCGCCGTCGATGCCGCCGCTGCTGGTGTCGTCGTCGCCGTCGGCGTCGTCACGGCCGCGGCCGCTGTCGTCTCCAGCGTCGTGGTCGTCGTCGGGTCCGTCCGAGTCTGGGCTTGTGGAGCGTCGTCGTCCGGGGGTCGGCCTGTTCTCCCGCCGCGCTGGCGCTAGGGGAGGGTGAGGGCGCCCGAAGCGGGTGGAAAGAAGCGGGATGGGAGGAGCAGGACCAGGACCAGGAGCAGGAGCAGGAGCAGGAGCAAGCAGGAACAGGAGCGGGAGCAGGAGCTCCCAATTGTAGTGTGCACCTTATATTGGCGGGCGCCGAATCACCCCTTGAACGTCGAGTTCGGCACGCTTTGATTGCCCACATCACAAACATCGGCAATCAGCTGTTTGATCTCGTGGGTCGGGGGATGTCTGTGCACGTAGCAGCCGCAATCTTCTGCCACTCTGCCATGGGCTGCCCGCAACACATGAGACGGGCGAAGTTGGGGCCGCCAGAGGTGCTGCATGTGTAGGGCGTCGCAGTCACGACTGCGTGGCTTGGGAGCGCTTCCTGAGCATGGGCTACACGCCGACGCAGGTTCTGCAGGGGTCCCTTCCTCCGAAGGAGGGTGGCCTGTCAGTGGGCCTCGTTTCGGAAAAGGGCCTACGCTGCTCTCTCTGCAGGCTGGAGGCTCGACCCTGCAGCGAGGGCGCAGAGACCTCAGGTCTTCGCGCCTTCTGCAATTCAGGAGGAACAAAAGCACACAGACACAATGAATCGTCGATTCCTCAGAGAGTATGGGAAAATGTTGGAAGTGGGGGGGAAGTCAAAAGCCCAGAAATATTGGAACATATGGGGAAACCTGTTATTTGTGCGCATTGATTTGTGTGTCCCAGGGCCCCTTCACTTCTGGACGCGCATCCACCAGAAGCATTGCACAGTATGATCCTGGAGCATGTGCACGCTACTCGCAAAGACCGACTGAGGAACACCCTGGACGCCCGGGCGCAGGCACACGTCCGATCCGCAGGGGGGCTTTTCAACCCAAGGCTCCCAAGAGCGAACGGTGACACAGTAAGCTCTTCAACCCGAGGTTCCCGAGAGCGAGCCGCAACGTCAAAAATTCTGAAACTGGAGCTCGAAATTATCATCATCCTTTCAAACCTGGGAGAAGTCCGTGGGCCTGGCGCGAGTGCCTACCTTCTTGCGCCTCTGCTGGCAGTCAGTCCGATGCCCAGAGGGGTGTGGCGCGTCGCCGCTCGCCGCCGCCTCCTTGCCACGACGGGAGCCGACATAGCGCCGCAAACGCTCGCCACGCACTGCCAGCGCCGCGTCCGGGCCGGCGTCTGCGGAAGAGCGCGGCGCGGGGCGCAGAACGAACGCCATCTTGAAATCTGCGAGAACGGAGGCGGCGCTTTGCGGGCGCGCAACGAATGGAGGGACTCTTGTGGCACTGGATTCGACAGGGCGCCGACCCTGTTGCCCAGAAGGGGCAACGCTCTGAGTGCTTTCGACGCCCTGCGGGCGAGCCGGCGGCCTCTGTCCAGCCAGCAGCGCCGGGCGGGGCTGCTCGCGAGGGGACCAGTACAGACACAATTAGTCCTCGATTCCCCAGAAAATGTTGGAAAATATGGGAAGTGGGGGGGAAGACAGAAACCCAGAAAATATAGGAAAAGATGGGGAATATTGTTATTTGTGTGTATCTATTTGTGTGTCCTGGGGCCCCTTCAATTGCATCAAGACGGCCGGCTGGTTGCGATAGACGTGGCCATCGTAAACGCCGATAGTGGCGAGATGATCCCAGAAACGCGTCCGCGAGTCGCGACGGAGTGGCGGCCGCTTCGGCGGAACGCGGAAGGACGTCTTGTTCTGTCGGGTTTCCGATCGTTCTTTTTGTCCTCGAGGGACGCGGCCAGCCCGAGAGGCGGCTCAGGGCATTTTACGCTCGCTTGCGCATCACGCAGGCAGCAATCCAGCCGCCCTCTAGCAAACCATGTCCATGCGCATGCAGACGGCGCTGGCGTGGCAGACAGACGCATGCCACAGCTCCTGGGCGGCAGGCGCTGGGTGGCTCTTTTAGCTGCCTCTTATAGGGGCGACGGGGGCAAGTAGGTCACATATAATTATTTGCGTCCGTGGATTTGGCTTAAACCCACGCCATTTCCCGTGGGATCTGTGGGAGGCGTACAAACCGCCAGGGTTTCTTCGTAATTGTCATTGTGCGCGTACTCCCCGCCCCTGTCCGCACAAGGCCGCCAAAGGGGCCTTCCTGTTCGGGGATATGTAAACACGTAGGCTGTCTTGGGGGGAGAAGGACGGATCCCACGGAGAATCCCTCGGGTTTCTTTGTGTCTCCTCTCTTCTCCCTCTCCTTCCCCGCTCATTGCCCGGGGTGGGAACGCGCGCGCATAACGGCGGTGCCTGGTGGCCCACGCCCCGCGGCTGCACTCCTCCGCCTTTTGGTTCCCTCCTGCCCCCTCCTCCCTTCTCTCCCTGCTTTCTCCTGTCGCAGCGTCAGAAGGGGGAGGGTGTGCCTTGTCGCGGGTGCCCTGGTGGAACGTCGCCCTCCACATTTGGCGCCGCGGGAATTCCCCGGATAGGCACGCCCACCGTGTATTCTTGTGTGGACATTCGGCCGACACGCTTGGTCCCAGTGGACGCCTGTCCCAAAGATGGACAAGTGCCGGGGCCGAGGATTCGAGCAAACGTGGGAACAGTAATGGAGGAGGGAGAGCGAAGCGAGGCGGAGGGGCGACGGATGAGGAGGGTGGAGCAGGGGACGACGATGAAGGGGAGGAGGCGGGGGGGGCGGGGGCGGACGGGGGAGGGCACGGAGGGCGCCGGGACGGCCGAGGCGGCCGCGAGGGGCGCGGGTGCGGTCGGGGTTGAGCGCGCGCGCGCGCGCGCCTGCGAGGCATTCATTGTTGGACGGCGTCCTCCCAGGCGACGCGGCGCCTTCGGCCCCCGCCGCCGCCGGGAGCAGCGGCAGGGCTCCGAAGTTGAGCAGCATGTTCCAAGGAGGGGGGCCACCGGGCCTCTCGGAGGGAAGTGAGCGGGAGGCGGAATGCTTTGGAGGAGGAAGAGGAAAAGGAGGAGGGAGAGGAGGAGGAGGAGGAGGAGGAGGAGGAGGGAAAGTTGGCTGATGGAGGAAGAAGGAGGAGGAGGAGGAGGAGGAGGAGCAGGAGGAGGAGGAGGAGGAGGAGGAGGACGAGGAGGACGAGGAAGACGAAGAGGATGAGCAGGACAAGGATGACGAGGAGAAGGACGAAGAGAAGGACGAGGAGGAGGACGAGGAAGAGGAGGAGGAGGAGGACGAAGAGAAGGACGAGGAGGAGGAGGACGAGGAGGAGGACGACGAAGAGGAGGACGAGGAGGAGGAGAAGAGGAGGATCTCCACAGGGTCGTCCTGGAACTGTGCATCGTGCTCGCGCGGCTCGTGGTGGACAGTGCACGTGGGGGTGAAGAGAAAGCCTCTTCGATCGAGGGAGGGAAGCACGGCGGGAGGAGGGAGGAGGCAGGATGAAAAAGGATGATGAGGACGTGGAGGAGGAGCGAGGAAGGTGAAACGGACGGTTTAAGTTCTGTCGCGGGTTGTGTTATTCATTATCATTTCTAGCACAGATCGCAGGATTATCTTCGCATTCCGTTCCTCGTTTCCGTCCTCATCCCGACCATTATCCCAGATGTTACCATACCATTGATTGTCTTAGTCTTCCTCTATTCCGACAGCCACATCCTCATTGCATGAGCAGGTATACCGCTTATGATCAATTCTAGACGCTTCGCGTATCCCCACCAGCCCGTCCAGAAACGACGCCCAGGCGAGTAGAGGGTCGTCCTGAGGGGCTTTTCGGCGTCTTGGGTGCCTCGGGGGGGCCTCTTTGGGCCGTTTGGGATCCTCTTGGGGGCCTCCTGGGGCCATCTTGGGGCCATCTTGGGGCCATCTTGGGGCCTGTTGGTGCCTCCTGGGCGCTTCTTGGGGCCATCTTGGAGGAAATCGATCAAAGAAGAGGGGAGCTTCAATTAGCGCTGCCCCCTCAGAAGGCCAAAATGGGGCCAAAACCTTAGTACAATCAATGATTTTGGCTTCCTCGGCGAGGCCGTTTTGGACGCTCTGACTGCTCCCCGCCCCCCCTGTCCAGGTCAGTGGGGAGGGGGTAGGGGGAGGGGTAAACCCCTCCCCGAAGGGGAAGAAGGAGGGGTGGAAGAGGAAACTCGTTAAACCACCGACGCCCTAAAGGGCTGGTGGGATTCATGTGTTCCGAAACCAAGCTAAGCCATGCCAGCCGAAGCAGGGCCGGGTCAGGTTGGGCGCCAGTCCGAAACAGCAGCGACATTGAAAAGATGCATGCCATACTTTCTTCTGCAGATCCAGAGTGTGGGCGGCGGCTCTTAGCCTCGACGTCGCGCAACAATCTCCAGCTCTCCAGCAGGGCATACGCCGCTTGGAGCGTGTATTCCGAGGCCGGGGGTTCTCGGCGGGTGGTGGATGTGGAAATGTTCGCCACCTCCCTTTCCCCTCCTCCTCCTCCTCCTCCTCCTCCTCCTCCTCCTCCTCCTCCTCCTCCTACTTCTCGTCCTCCTCCTCCTCCTCCGCCTCCTCCGCCTCCTCCTCCTCTTCGTCCAGCCCCCCAGGCTCAGGAGAATCCAAGGAGGGGGGGTTCATTGCACCGACAGGAGGTGCAGAGAGGTCGCTCGACTTCTCTCCCGCGCGGGGCCCCATGCTGCCAGCGGCGCAGGCACGGGCCGCCCTCCGCGCGCTCGGGTACAACCCGATGTACGCGACGGGCCATCGCCTGTCCGATATCCTCACTGCCACCCCAGCAGCCGACGCTTTGTTGCTTGCGGGGAGTCCGGAAATTTGTCGGCGAGGAGCAGGAGTATTGAGGAGGCGGGTGGAGGGCCCATGGACGTCACTTTCGGGGTCCTGCATTTCCCGCCCCCGCCCTCCAAGAGGGGACAGGCGGGGACATACTTCGGCACGGTGCAGGCTCTGAAAAACTGGTGGCGGGGCATGCTCCAAGAGCTCCCCGCACGTACCCTCCCCATGTTCTTCTCGGACCTAAACGACGGCATAGGACTCAGCCGAGTAGCGGGTTCCTGGACCAGTCCCCTGTCGGAGGCACTAAGAGAGACGAGGACGCAGGAGGCACGTCGTCGAGGAGCTGGGGAGGAGGTGCGCAAACTGTTAGATGAGCAGCACATGATCGCGCCAAGTACATTCTACCCGTATGAGCACACTATTTCTTCCTGGCAAAAGGTTATCAGCCGAGGATCAGACAGTGTGGGACCCTTCGGGAACTAGGAGCTCAATTACAGGCTGTCCGAGGGGTACCTCCACGGGACCACCTGCCCATGTGCCTGACTCTGGAATATGTCAAGGACCCCCACGAACTCCCACGCCAAGAATGCCAACGTATGTGCCCCTCCGCTCTGACGCAAGCAATAAGCAAAGGAGTGGGGGAGCTAGCTTATTTGAGGGGCATCGCGGCGGCCATTGACCTTCGTCATAGTGAACTAGTCCAGTTGACAGAGAAGGGTGCACCCGATGAGTTCTTCGAGCGGGGTTGGAAGGTATACTTTCTCGATTTGGCCGCAACCACTTTGTTCGCCCTCCTCTCGCTCCTCCCCCTGCTGATTCGGCCCACCGTCGTTCCCTTCTTCGGCTCCGCCGAGAGCTTCGGGCCCAACGTGCCGAGAGGGGGGATCTGGATGAGGTGGAGGAGGAGCTGAAGGAGCTATCAGGAAGACTGCAGAGGGAGAGGAGGAGGGCTCAGCAGGTGGAGAAGGAGGCCTTCATCGAGATGACACAGGAGGCATGGGAGGAGAGGAGGATGGCCGACGCGATGATGATTTCGAGACGAGCTGCGAGGTGCCGATTCGGAGCGAAGCAAAGGGACGGTCGTAGATTGGGACCCCACCTCTTGACAAAGCAGTGTGGTTACGTCATCAGTCCTTACCTGGTTCTGAAGGGGGCATGCTTGCACGGGAGATCTCGTGGCCACGGTGGAGGTCTGAGCGTGGGAGTCAGCCGGTGCCACCGACGTCCGCGGGGGAAGAGAATGACATATCGGAGCTGGCAGGTGAGGACTTTCGTGCTATCCGCAGTTACATGAGACGCGCAGGCAAGAGACGCGCTGTTCCCCCTGAGACTGCCCCCTTGGAGTTGTGGGACATGATCTTGAGCCCCGAGCACGGTATCCCCGAGGAGAATGCAGGGGCAGGTTTAGGTTATGAGGGGGAGGTTCCAGATTTGCAGCCCCTGAACCACTTGTTGCACCTCGGGCTGTCCCAGATTCGGCGGGCACAGATGACTCCGTTGCATTGGCGTCGTTCCAGAGGGGTGGGCCTCCCGAAGTCTTCGGACCCAGGACCGCGAGGTAGGCGACTCACACACGCCCTCCCCTCCTTCGGCAAGGCGTGGTTTGCAGAGAGGTTAATCCGGAAGTTACCAGATCAGGATCACGGATTCGCTCGTCATCGTCGTAGAGAGGATGCTATTGCGAGCACAAAGATTATAGGATATAGACTTAGGCAAGCGGGGTGGGCATATGCTACTACAATGAAGGACCTATCTAATGCATTTGGCAGTACTCGATGGGGCCGTCTAGATAAAGTAGCGTAGGAAGTTGTTCCCCACCATGATCGTGTTCTGTGTCGGCAGCGGCATCGCTTGTCAGTTGTTGAAGTTGAAACGTCCTCGGGCATATCAACTGTAAAAACTGGGGCAGGTGGAGTTATGGGGGACCCCTTCAACGCGCATGGGTTCTCAGGCGCGTTCATTGCTCCTGTCCAACAGTGGGCCGACGAGATCAGGTCCCTGCTGCCGTCCACGTGTCTTCCTGAATTGGGCTGGGTCAATCTGGCAAACAAGACCGGGGCCCACGGGGCCAGAAATCTCCGGAAAATCACCGGGGGAATCTCCGGGCCACGACAAATGTGCGACGGAATCTCCGGAAAATCTCCGGCCCCCAGAATCTCCGGCGAAATCTCCGGGGGAATCTCCGGGAAATCTCCGGGCCCCGAAAATCTCCGGGGAAATCCCCGGGGCCCCGAAAATCTTTCGGAAATCACCAGAAAATCTCTGGGAAATTTCCGGACCCCGAAAATCTCCGGGAAATCCCCGCTTTGATCGTCGGGTGGCTGTAAGTGCGGTAAGAGCGTTCATCTTACATAATCTTAGTTAAGCCATAGAACGTACACTTGTTGATCGCGCATCTCATGTGTGCATATGCAATACTTATGGTGTTTGTAAGTGTAGATGTAAGTAATATACTAAGTTAGATATCTCTGCTAAGTCGATGGGGCTGAACATATTCGTGTTTTTGCTAATCATTTGCGTATTTTTTATTCTTAACTTTTTTGAAATCCATTGAATTTCCGTTGTTGTTGTTGTTCAGTTGTTCAGGACCGAGGCGCCGCAGGTACTTGCTGTACCTCGCGGCCGCGGCGCTGCGGGCTGCGCGCATGCCCGCGGGGAGGGGGGAGGGAAGGAGGAAAATGTTTATCCATGTGTCTTCGGCCCTCCCTTATCCCCCCTTTCCTTAGGCGGCGCACCGCCTTCTCCTCCGTCGCCTCGTCCTCCGTCGGCGGTAATCCGCCTTCTCCCCCCCCCATGGCGGCAATCCGCCTTCTCCCCCTCCGTGGCGGCAAACCGCCCTTCTGGCGGCAAACCGCTTTCTCCTCCTTTGGCGGCAAACCGCCTACCCCTTCTGGCGGCAAACCGCCTTCTCCTCCTCTGGCGGCAAACCGCCTACCCCTTCTGGGGGCAAACCGCCTACTCCTCCTCTGGCGGCAAACCGCCTTCTCCTCCTCGTGGCGGGAAACCGCTTCTTCCCAACCGCCCTATCGGCGGCTTGCTTTGCCGCCTCCTTCCACCCCCTCGGCGGCAAGCCGCCCGCCCCTTTCCCCCCTCCCCTCCCTGGCCTCTCCTTGACCCACCCTCCCCCATAGCTCTCTTCTTCCCCCCCGCGCACCCTTCGGCACCCCCTCCCCCGCCCCCCCTTCGACACCCTCTCCCCCCTGCGCCCCCCCTCACCCAGGAGGAGGAGGAGGAGGAGGGAGAGGAGGAAGAGGAGAAGGAGGAGGAGGAGGAGGGGGAGGAGGGGGAGGAGGGGGAGGAGGAGGAGGAGGAGGAGGAGGGGGAGGAGGAGGAGGAGCAGGAAGAGCAGGAGTAGGATATGTCCGTCGCACGCGCGTTGGCTCGATCCGTTTTTGGCGAGCCCTCCTCCGAGGGCTTCGGGCGGCGTGCGCGCGCGGGGAGTCGCGCACTCCGCTCGGCGCGCGGTCGCGCCGCATCGCTGCCATGGAGGGCATCCTTCGAGGCCGCCTGGAGGAGGCGCGGGCGGCGTTCGTAGCGCGCGGCAGTGCGACGGAGCACCTTCCTGCCTGCATCCAGGCGGCGACGTCCCAGCGCTGGTCGCAGCTCCAGAGTGCGCAGTTTGCTGCTTTGGGCGGCGGCGTGGGGTGGGCGCAGTCCGAGCTGGGAGACTTCTTGCAGGCTCTGTCGTCGGGCAGCCTGCAGGGGAGGAAGCTCCAGAACTACGAGGGGTTCATTGAATTTCTGACGCCTCAGTTGTGGGAGTTCGTGCTCTCGCCGCATTCGGGCTTCACTGCCAAGATGGCGGCGTTCTCAGAGCACCTCGGGGCGCTTGGCCTGAGGCATCCGAGCTGCCCGACGGCCGCCAATATGGCAGCATTCTTGTTGCTGGTGTGCAAGCAGACAGGCGTGGAGACGGGCGAGATCACGAGGGAGCTGTTGCAGTCATATCTGGCCACAGTGAAATCCTCGTTCAAGAATCTCGTGGCGACGATGCCGCCGCCCAGGGATGGCATCCAGGCTCTCCCCATCACGCCTGGGAGGCTCCAGTCTCAGTACCCCATCACGTACGTCGACGCCTTCCCGCCAGGTGTTGGAGCGACGGCGCCGCAGATAAATCCCGTCGAGATGGTGACGATTGCGAAGCTGATTAATCTCCGTGCAGGGAAGAAGAGCGGCCACCTCGCGCTGCCCGCGCCTGCGCCCGCCCGCGGCGGGCTGCAGCCATCCCACGGCCCAGGCGGCGGCTCTCCTCAGCAGCACCTCCCCATCGCGGCGGCCGATTCGTTCTCTGGGCGCTGGCCGACGGCTCCACGGGGAATAACAGAACGCATTCCCCCGCGGGACACCTGGTATTGGGTCGAGGGGTGGGTTCCTGGATCGGCGCGGGGTACGTTTCTGGATGCCTGGATGGAGGGCGTGTTGTGAAATATTCCCCCCCCCCATCCCCCTAGGGGGATGGGGGGGGGGGGAATATTTTCGTTCGGCGGTGATCCGCCTGATTTCAGGTGGGGCTTTCGCGCAGCGGCGGCCGCTGGCCCAACCCAGCCATCCAGCTGATCGACCGCTCGCAGACGCAGCAGCCGCAGGAGCCGTTGCAAGAACGAGCAGGTTCGAACCACCAGCTTTCGATGGCGGCGGGGAGTTCGGATGCGCCGTCGACGCAGCAACTGGCGGCACACGATGGCGGCAAACCCGCCGACTGTCAGCCGTTATCGAGCACCGCCGCCGCCCAAACGGCCTCGATCAGCAAGAGCCGCGCGGCGAAGAAGCAGAAGAAGCATGAGCTGCCGATCGAGCTCGACTCCGACTCCGACTTCGGCATCGTCGCCGTGACGCCGCCGCCCAAGGCTGAGAAGGTCGGCATCGCCGCAGGCTCTCTGAAGAAGACCCCGACGGAGGCGGCTCTGGCCATGGTCGCGGCCATGGATAAGAGGACGAAGGCGGTCAAGACGAAAAAGAACGCCGAGGCGGTGAAGGCCCCCACGCTTGCCACGGGCAATGCTGCTAAGAAGACGACGCCGCCTGGCAATGACAACGCGGCAAAGAAGACGACGCCGCCTGCCACGGGCAACGTGGCTAAGAAGACGCCGCTCCCCACGGGCAAGAAGACGGACGGCGCGGCTGGGAAGGACAAGCAGCGCAAGTGGGCGAAGCCGAGGTGGGAGATGCAGACCACACGCAACTTGGCGAGCGGGGTTGAACCTCCCACCGATGAGGCGTCGGGCGCGCGCGGCGATTCCCAGCAGCCCCGCTGGGGTCGCAGTTTGCGCGCCCGCCGCCTTTCAGGCGACTGTTCATCGTTGCTCCGCCCCCCAGGTGCAGTTCCGCAGCGGCAGGGTCGGCGTCCCTGGCAGCAACGTCAGCCTGAAGTACATCGCGGGCGATGAGGCCGACAAGGCCAGATTCTCACCGACGCCCTTCTCGACGCCCTCCTCCGCGCTCTCTTCATTTTCGCCCCTGCCTCGACGCCCCCTCCGCCCCCTGCTGCCTCGTTGCGCCCGATCGCTCCGAGGCCAGGGCCATCGCGGAGGCGGAGGAGCTGGTCAAGAAGGAGCTCGCCGCCAGGGCGCGCGGCGAGTAATTCGCGCTACGACTCTTCAACTCTCCAGGCCAACGGGGCGGCCTCGGGATAACAAAAAGGTCGTGGCGGATATGCCGCCTCGTGGCGGATATGCCGCCTTGTAGCGCAGCCTTCTCGCCTTCCAACTCGTGGCGGACATGCCGCCCCCGCCCCACCCCTTTGCGCTCCTCCGCCCTTCAGGCGGACATGCCGCCGCCCCCCTCCCCTACTCGGCCCACTCCGCGCCCCCGCGCCACGTCCCTGCGCCCCCCTCTCCGCTGTCAGGCACTGGATCCCACGCCAACTAACGTCGGGGAGACGCCCACTGCTCGAACGGCGAAGGCGTTCACCCAGAATGGCATGGGCGCGCGCGAAGGCACCGACGTTGCCACCGCCCGTTCAACGACGAAAACAAGTGAACCAAGACCTGCACATTCAAAGGGACGCCAGTTCACTTATATTTCTGGTTCCCAATGCCACCCTCACTCTGCCCCCTCCCCCGAGACCCCGTCGCAAGAACCAGCGGGGCCCTTCTGAGAGGCCCCCGAGGGCTCGAGGAGCTCCAAGACTTCAATGGGTCCATGGGCAACCCCCTCCCCCTCCTCCCGAAGTCTCGCTTCCGCGTCCGATTCCATTTCGGTTCAAGCCCGCGGCCCGCGGGTGCCCGCGAGCCCGCGCGGGGTCGGCCCCCCCCTTTCGCGCCGACGCGTGGGCTGGGGCCCGCGCGCCGAGGCTGCGCCGCAGCCACCGCGTCGCGCTCGGCGCCTCGCACTGCGGCCGCGGCCATGGCAGACAGCGACAGCGCGTTCGACGCGTTGGAGGCAGCTGCATCGCCAAAACAAGTGGCCCCGCGTGCGGTAGCCAGGGACGCGCGCATCGCGCGCGAAACTGGCTGGCCGCTCTCGGTCGAACTGTTTTGGCGATTCGGCGCAGGAGATGTTCGGGCCAGCGATGCAGTTGCTCTCCGACCTTGCGGGCGTGGACAACAACGCAGGGGATCGGTCTTCCTCCGCCAGCGGCAGTCGGCCAGCCAGCGCGCCCACGTTGGCGGCGCAGCCAGCGCGATCGCGCAGCCCGCGCCACCCGCGGGCACCGTCGACGCCGCCGCGCAGGCGGGGGCCGACGTCACCGCCGCGGGACCCGCGGCAGCGGCCTTTCCCGCCCTCGGCTCTCGTGAAGGAGCTCGCGTCGCACATGCGGGGCGCGACGCCTGTGGTGGAAGAGCCCCCCGAGGCGGTGGAGGCGCATCCCAGCGCGGTGGAGGCGTTCAGGACGCAGCTGCGAGCCTGGCTGAGCGACCCCGTTGGGAATCCCATCGACTGGCGGTCGGAGAACGTGCTCGCCGTGCTCAAGGAGTACCAGATGAAGTACGACTACAAGAAGTTCCGCGACCGCGGCCCGCCTGGCCCCGCCATGGGCGGGCCGCAGACGTGGCAGGGCCAGGCGTGGCGCGCCAATGCGAAGCGCTGGGGGAACCGAGGTGGCGCAAAGCGCGAGATGTACGCGAAGCTGCACGGCAACAAGGCAGCGCCGCGGGTGCGCGAGGCGCACGTCCCCAAGCCTCAGCTGATGCATCGGGAGCCCAAGGCGCCGAACTTGCCCAAGACGATGCCTCAGCAGGCGCCGTGGAGGACTGGCAATATGAACCCTCCAGTTCCGCCTCCGCCGCCGAAGACCATGGGGCCGCCGCCGCCGAAGACCAGGCAGCCGCCAGCAGGGAAGCCCAGCATGGTGCAGCCGAGGGCAGGGCGTCGGCTGCAGCCGACAAGCAAGATGGCACCACCGCCAGCGAAGCCGCGCCCGCCCGCCCGCCGAGATGTCTTCTTGTAGGGTGATCGCGTGGACCTGCAAGCGGGCTGGGGTGCATAGCTTCCGTAATTCGAGCGCGGATAGTTGCAGCTATCCGCGCTGACGCGTCATGACGCGCCGCCTCTCCCCGCCTCGTCTCATCTCATCTCTCCTCCCCTCTCTTCGTTGCCGATCTATCTCATTGGCGGACGCGCCGCCTCCCCCCGCCTGGCGGACAACCGCCGTTCAGATACGAGCATCGGCGCATCGGGTTTGTTCTATGCGGTTGGAAAAAAACACCAGTCCTTCCCTGAGCCACCCATTGGCGGCTAAACCGCCCTGAAGCCTCCATTGGCGGCCACGCCGCCCATTGGCGGCTAAACCGCCCATTGGCGGCCACGCCGCCCTGAGCCCTCCATTGGCGGCTAAACCGCCGCCGCCGCCTGCTGGCATCCCGAAATGTGCGATGCCACCGCGCCTCTTACACATGTATGTTTTTGTTGTTGGGACGCTGTATCGGCTCGAATCTAGGCGCGCACAGGCTCGCGCCCCACGCCGCCCCTGCGCTAGCCGTGCACTTCTCGCCCTGCCGCCATGGCAGGCCAGCAGGGCGAGAAGACCGTCATGTTCGGCTTCAAGTGCCCACAGAGCAGCAGCTGCAAAAGGGGCGGCAAGTGGTTCCAGGGAGAGACAGTGGAGGCGGCCAGGAACAAGCTGGTGAACCACCTTCGCGTGTCGCCGTACCACGACTTGAGCGAGGACGAAGCGGAGGTAGCTGCTGTCGCACTCGAGCCCGACTCGTGGGAAGTCGACCTCGCGGAGTGGCGCCAATGGGAGGAGGAGAAGGCCAACTGGGGCTCCGCCAAAAGGCGCAAGGGGGCGCCGAAGGTCGAGCTGGCGCCAATCCCTCCACAATCCCGCGTGGAGCGCTCGCACCAGCTGAAGGACGCGTTCTCGGAGGGCAGCGGATCGTCAGGCGCAGCTTCGTCAGCCACGGCGGGCATGAGGATGTCCACGGCGTTGGCCAGCCAGATGTCGCCCGATAGCATCGTGGTGCTCAACGGCACCCAGTGCCAGGCTGTGCTCGACTCGTTGCGCCGCGCGCGTACTGCGACGCAGATGTGCGCCCAGATAGCGGAGCGCGCGGTGAACGCTTTCCGCCAAGAGGAGCAATGCATCGCCGAGTGCGAGGACGTGCTCGCGAGCTGGCTGGTGCGCAACGCGACCTCGTAGGTGCAGGTGCACGGCTGGCAGCACTGATGTCGCCTCAGCATCAGTAGCCTCATTCGCGCAGGCGGCGCGACGCGTCGGCCCTACACGCCCCCCTCCCACTCCTCCAACGCAATTTCAATCCACACCCCTGTGTCAGAACAAATTAGGACACCCCCACACACTCCATCCGCACTCAATTCGTGAAGGCCGCCACGCCGAGGTGAATTTTGGCCACGCAGGCGGCCGAGTAGCCGTCCCCCAATGCAAGGCGATATGGGGGCGAGTGGACGAGCGGAGCGGGAGGAAGGTGAGGGAACTTCGGCGGATAAGACAGGTGGGCGGTTGGATGGGATTTGGCAAAAGGGCTGGGTGGAGAAAACTGCATCCGCATAAGAATGAGTGCGGCTATTTTCTGGATGTGCTGCATCGCCATGTCCGCCCACCCCCCCATCGCCTTGCATATGATGACGCTCAGGCAGCGCGCCCCGATTGCGCGCGCTCGCCCGTCTCTTCGCTGCCGCTCAGGCAGCGCGCCTCGCTTCCGCGCTCGCCCGTCTTTTCGCTGCCGCTCAGGCAGCGGTTTGAAGCACGCGGCGCCGTCCGCGGTCGGTAGCGCAGGGCGCCGCTCCGCCCCTGCTGCTCCGCTTAACTAACTCGGCGGACGTGCCGCTACGCCGCCGCCATGCACTGGCAAAAAAAAGTTGGCTGTTATCATATGTTAGCAGATGTTATCACGCGCCTGATAACACCTGATAACACCTGATAACACCTGATAACATGTTATCAGGTGTTATCATGTGTTAGCATGGTGTTATCACACGCCTGATAACATATGATAACATATGATAACATGATGTCAATTTTGTGTGGTTGTCATGTTGCGCGCAATTCATTTCAGTATCCGTATCACCTCGTGCGTCCGCCACGCTTCGAGCGGCTAGTCCGCTGGCGGCCAATCCGCCTCCCTCGCCGCGCCCCTGCACCCTCTCAAGCGGCGAGTCCGCTGGCGGATATGCCGCCCCCTTCATACCTCACTCCACCCCTCCCTCCACCTTTGAATCGGCTATTCCGCTGGCGGCTATCCCGCCTCACTTACCGCGCGTTTTCTTCGTCATCGCTTCGCGTCCAGCTCATCTTGGCATCAGGGCCGCGCGCGACGCGCGGCTTCTCGCGTGCCAAGGCGGTCACGCCGCCATGGCGGGGACGCCGCCCGCTGAAGATCACCAGCAGCATTCTCTGGCAGTGATGTTCGGAGCAGCCAGGCCGAAAAACAAGGGAGTGATGACCAAGGCGCCCGCAGCGAAGCCCCGTGGGAAAGCTAAGCTATCGGGGACGCAGATGACACTGACTGGACAGCTTGTGCCGCCGCTCGCATTGACCGACGCAGGGCCGCCGAAGGCACGCGGGAAAAGCAAAGGCAAGGGCAAAGGTAAGCACCCCGCAGCGTTGAGGACGGCTCGCAAAGCTGCGTCAGCCGCAGCTCCCGCCGAAGAACTGCCTCCTCAGGGCGCAGCGGCTTTGCCACCAGAGCCGGACGACGCAGCGTCAGAGGCGGCATCGGGCTCCGAGGAGCGCGGCGACGAGATTGGTTCCGAGCTCGGCGTCAAACAGGATGAGCTTGAGAGTGCCAAGCGTGAGCTTGAGGAGGAAGAGGCTCCACCGCAGGGCGCGGTAGCCAAGGTTGAGAATGAGGAGCGCTCGCCCGAGGCGGCAGCGCCGCAGGCGGAGGAGGAGGAGGCAGCTCAGGACGATCCGCCAGCAGGCGCTCCCCAGGTAGGGGAGTTCGTGGATGTGCATGGCATCGAGGATAGCATCGTGCGTTGCAACCGCTGCTGTCGCACGGCAAAGGAGTGCAACTACAGGATCAGGGCGAAGGGCCAGTCGACTTACCAGTGCGACGCGTGCAACACGAACGGGGTGCGCCTTTCTCGGAGGTTCGGACAGTGGCCGCCAAAGTGTTTCGCCAAAATGAAGAGTGAGTTCAAGCAGCAGTTCTACAAGGATCTGGCAGAAGATCCTGGGCTGTCGAACCTCGATCGCATTGAAGCCTTCGTGGTCAGCTCAATCACTGTCCAACGGATGGAGGAGGAGCGCGTCCGCAAGGGTGGCAAGTACCTTCCGCTGAGGAAGTGGGCGCACGACGGCTTCGACGCGAAAAAGATTGAAGATAATGTGCAGGATAAGAGGTGGAACCCTGATCTCGGGGAGTGGACGTACAGGCCGCAATTGGAGGCGGCCTGGAGCGAGACAGTGGAGGCCGCAGTGCGCAACGAGCTGTACACCGATAAGAGGACGCAGGCGAAGCAGAGCGGCCCGCGGGCAGCGGCCTCGACGGGCGTCGCAGAGCACGGCGGCGACAAGGGCGACAGAAGCGACGAGAGCGACATGTCCAGATCCAGGCGGCGCCGCAGGCGCAGGTCTGACAGCCGCAGGAGGAGGAGGCGCAGCATGAGCAGGCGCGACAGCAGGGGCAGGCGCGACAGCAGGAGCAGACGCCGCGACAGACGTCGCGACACCAACCGCAGCAGGAGCCGCTCGCGCGGCGACCGCGACAGGAGCAAGAGCCGCCGCAAGGGCAGGAGCAAGAGCCGCGGCAAGAGCAAGGACAGGAGCAAGAGCAGGCCGTTTGGGGGTTCAACGCAGGGGTGTCGCCTGGGCTTCGCATTCGTTTTCGGTTTCCGTTCAACTCTTCAGGTTCGGATCGGGTTATTGATTTCGCTCGGCTCGAAGTGTTGTCATTTTCGGACAACCCCGAAGGCTCCGCAGGGATAAGGACGCTGAGAAGGAGCGGAGGCGACAGGAAGCGAGGGAGAAGGCCGAGCAGGCCAAGAAGGAGACGCAGGAGAAAAACCTGGCGCTGAAGTGGATCGGCACCGCAACGAGGCTCGAGACAGAGCTGGACGGGTACCTCGAGCATGAGAAGGCGGACAAGGTGCCGTCATGGGCTGTGAAGAACGCGAAGGCGGCGAGGAAGTCTGTGGCAGTCATGAAGGCGGTGGCGCAGAAGCGCGTGCACAGCGGCGTGGCGTTGACGATCACGCAGGACGAGGCCATCAGCATCCAGAAGGATGCGAGCTCGGCGGCGAGGGCCATCGCGGGGATGCTCAAGGAGGCGCAGAAGCACAGCACCTGAGCGCCCCATGGTGGCCCAGTACATCATGAAGTACGGCCTGAAAAAGGTGGAGAAGGACCCGAATAAGCCGCGGCCGCTGGGCCGCTCGTGAGCAGGGGCGGCAGTTGGGCCGCTCCTGACGAGGTGTGTGATTTCGTACAATTGTTATTGTTGGTGAAACAACATTTCCACCGCCACCCCACTCGTTACCACCGCAGCCCTTCGTTTGGCGGGGATGCCGCCTTTCCACTCTCGCAAGCCCTTGGCGGACATGCCGCCTTGCCTTCATTTGGCGGAGATGCCGCCTTTGCTGCTCATCGCGCTCCGATGCCTCACTTGGCGAGGCGAAGCGCTTGCATAACTCCCTCCTGCTCGAGCGCGTCCTGCCCGAGACCCTACCGCGCGAGCTGTGGCTCGCGAAGGCCAGCGACACCGTTGGGAATCCCATCGATTGGCGGTCGGAGACGAAGCAGAGGCGAAGCAGCTCCTTGGCAGGGGCGGCAGTTGGGCCGCTCATGACGAGGTGTGTGATTTCGTACAATTGTTATTGTTGTTGAAAAAAACATTTCTTCGTTGCCATCGCCACCCCACTCGTTACCACCGCAGCCCTTCGTTTGGCGGGGATGCCGCCTTTCCACTCTCGCAAGCCCTTGGCGGACATGCCGCCTTGCCTTCATTTGGCGGAGATGCCGCCTTTGCTGCTCATCGCGCTCCGATGCCTCACTTGGCGAGGCGAAGCGCTTGCATAACTCCCTCCTGCTCGAGCGCGTCCTGCCCGAGACCCTACCGCGCGAGCTGTGGCTCGCGAAGGCCAGCGACACCGTTGGGAATCCCATCGATTGGCGGTCGGAGACGAAGCAGAGGCGAAGCAGCTCCTTGGCAGGGGCGGCAGTTGGGCCGCTCATGACGAGGTGTGTGATTTCGTACAATTGTTATTGTTGTTGAAAAAAACATTTCTTCGTTGCCATCGCCACCCCACTCGTTACCACCGCAGCCCTTCGTTTGGCGGGGATGCCGCCTTTCCACTCTCGCAAGCCCTTGGCGGACATGCCGCCTTGCCTTCATTTGGCGGAGATGCCGCCTTTGCTGCCCACCGCGCTCGCACCGTTCTCTCGCGTTTCCCAATGACATGATCTGCCACCGTCCCACCCCTCATCCGTAGTCTTTGTGGCTCAAGTGGAGCCGCTCGAGGTCGTGCCCCTTCGCGGTCTTGCGCCGCCATGGCGAGCATCGCGGACAAGTACGACGTCGATGACTTCGAGCTCATCACGGGTGGCAGTGCGTGGAGCTGGGCGACCATCGTGGCGCGCTTCATCGAGTGGCGCAATCGTTGCCGCCATGCACGCGCCGTTGGCATCAAGGGCCAGATGCTCATCGACAAGGCGCGGCGCATGATGGAGGAGGCGCGCCGCACCGAGGAGCGCGGCAAGATGCTGTGCCAGATGTCGAAGCAGACGGTGCAGGACATCCCAGGCGGCATTCGGTTCTTCTGCCGCCAGCCGCACCAGGAGAGCTGAGCGGCGATCGGCTGGGCCGATAGAGGAGGATAAGGAGGAAGAGGAGGCAGGATGAGGAGAGGAGGAGGAGGTGGATGAGGAGTTGGAGGCAGCACGCGCACCCGCACTAAGAGCCGCCAGCCGCCGCCGCGCCCGTCCCGCGCTGCGCCCGCCCCGAGCTCGAGCCGCCAGCCGCGCCCGTCTCCGAGCGCTGGCGGCTTGGAACCCGAGCTTGAAACTCAAGCTCGAAATTGCGTGCGAGAAAAAGAAATCTCCCTTGCAAGTTCCGTTGCTACGCTCACTTCGCGCCTCCGCAATCTCCCCCACCCACCCCCCCTCCCCCCTCCCCCCTCCCCCCATGCCCCCTCGCCCCCACGCTCTTCGGCGGCTACGCCGCCCCTCCCGACCCTTCAGGCGGCTACACCGCCATGCCCTTCGGCGGCTACTCCGCCCCGCGATCCATTCCCGCCTCCACTTCCGTCTCTCTGGCTGCAATTCGTTTTTCTCAACCGCGCTGGGCCTCGCGCTGCCCCCCGCCCCCGCCCCTCCCGCGCGCGGGCGTCGGCGCAATGGGGAAACGCGCCCTGCAGGTGGACAAGCAGGTGGAGCAGCGGGCTCGACTGCAACAGTGTCTGGCCCTGCGCGGCGTGTCCGCGGCTTTGCTCGAGCGAATCGTGACTGCGCTTGGCCATGGCGACGACGCGGGCGATGCTATAGACGTGAGCGCTCGGGCCATGCAGCGATCGCAGACGGCATCCGTGGCCGATCTCATCAGCGCAGTGCGGCTGCAGCCCAAGATCGGCACGCCTTTCCGATGGAGCGTGGCGCTGCCGCATCGGCTGATGCCGAGGCTCCTGTCGGACTGCCCTCTCTGGAGTTCAATGTTTTGGGAAGCGATGCGCCGTTTCCCTGTGTCGCGCGATCGGCCGTGGAGGCTTTTGCTGTACTACGACGACATTGGCGTGGGCAACGCCTTGAAGATAGATAATCGTCGGAATCAGCTCGCGGTGTATGCGAGTTTCCTCGAGTTCGGATCCTTCTTGCAGAAGGAGGTTGCGTGGCTGCCGATCGGCACCTTGCGCGTCGTCGTGAAGAAGAGCATCGGCGGCTCGGCCGTGGCGCGGGCATTGCTTCGCGCGCTGTTCCTGGGCCCAGAGAGTCTGTCGGAGCACGGTGCGCCAATCGGCGGCGTGCACTTTTTCGCCAAGTTCCACCGCTTGATTGCAGACGAGGCGGCTGGAAAAGAGACATTCTGCACCAAGGGCGCTGCAGGTCTGAGACCGTGCTTGCAATGCAAGAACGTTGTGCTGGATCAGGCGGAATGTCTTGCAGACTACGACGACGATGATTACCTCGTGCCTCTCTGGTGCGCTGACTCGTCGCGCTTTGACCCGCTGTCGTCAGACGAGTTTTTGCAGCAATATGATGATTTGGCGTCGCTGCGGGACACGACAACCAGAGCGAACATCGAGAGACTGGAGCCAGGGAGGAAAACATTTCCATCGATCCCCTTCTGATGTCCCCCCCTTCCTTCCCTTCTGATGTTCCGGCCCCCGAAGGAGACGGCAATGGGCATCACTCTGGATGACCGTTCTCTGGTGGCGTGCCAGGCGTTGCGGACGGTGGCGCCGCCGAGCACATACGTGAGGGACCCCATGCATACCATGCTGGCCAGCGGCGGGACCTTGCAGGTCGAAATCTTTGCGCTCCTCAAGGCGGTGAGGGATGTCATCCCCGACGCGTGGGGAACGTGGCGGGATCGCTGCTCGGCGTGGCGGACTGGCAGACGCGGCAGGAAACCGCCAGCGTTTCTGTTCAGCGTGGCTCGGAAGAAAGCGACCTGCAAGGCGTCGCACTTCGTGGGCAAGGCGTCGGATTGCTTGGCCGTGTTCCCTTTGATTCGTCATTGGGTGCACACAGAGCTGCGTCCCAGCGGCATGGCGAACGCTGCGGCGCGGTCGTTCGAGGCGATGGCGAAGATGCTCGAATTGTACATGCAGGGCAAAAGGACATGCGGCCGCAGCTGAAACGCAAACGCTGGCCTGCGCGTTCGAGGATGCACCGCGTCGGCCCGCGCGCATCCTCGAGCGCTTAGGTGGCAGGCGGTTCGGCTACGTCCTGAGGATCGGCGCCGTGCCGAATTTGATAGCTGTCTGGACCAAGGCCGTTTCGATTTCCTTGGCGCTGCACAAAGCCGCGCACGGGCCAGCCCTGATCAAGCCGAAGCATCATTATTTGTGGCACGTCCCCGACCAGCCTGCGGAGGACGGCATCTGGTTGGACGCCTTCGTACTCGAGCGGAAGCACAACCTGCTTCGGTCCAGGTCGCAGGAGATCGACAACCCTGAGAATTTCGAGCGGTCGGCCTTGACGGCGATGCTCGCCTGCTTCCTGGAGGAAGCGAAGGAGGCGCCGCGCTCCCGCGCCAAAGCGTGGCGCACGCCAGAGCTGGACAGTACGTTCGGGCACTCGGGGCGCAACCTTGCATGCCCTTTGTGGAGGAAGATGGGCTGGGAGAGGGGAAGGCGGTTTGCCGCCGAGGCGGCTCGCCGCCAGGAGGAGGAGGAGGAGGAGGAGGAGGAGGAGGAGGAGGAACCCCTCCGCAGGGCTGAAACGTGGACCAGCAGAGAGGCGTCGATCGACGGCCAGATGCACGGCAGCCAGGACAGACGGCGCAACCAACCTTGGTATTTAGGGGTGCACATGCGTGTGCCCCCCCAAAAATCGAGGCGTTGCTGCCCTCAGGATTTTCTCCTGGGCGACGGCGAGGCGTACATCGTGCATTGCTGCGCGCAGGCTGGCGCCGCCAGCTACCTGCTGGTGGAGACCCTGGAATGGGTGCGCGCGCCATGCCCAGGCGCGTCCCTGTGGCGGCCGCGCGGCGACGTCGCCGTGATGCCCGCCGAGCTGATCCCGCCAGCCTGGGCGGCTTATCGGCGACTACAGGACGATGGCTATGTGCTCGCCATCACGTGAAAAAGGAAAAAACGAGCGCATGCGAGAGCGGATATGCCGCTGGCGGATGCGCCGCCCTTCGATAGAGAGGTGCAGGAGGGAGGGGCGGATATGCCGCCGAAGAAGGAAGGCGGGCTCGGGGAGGGAAGGCGGCAGGAGGGAGCGGGGGCGGGCTGGCCGCCGACAACGAGGAGAGGAGAGGGGAGGCGGTGATGGCCGCCGAGGGGAGGCAGTTTGAAGAATAGTTGATCCCCCCCCCTCTCCCTCTCCCCCCTTCCCCTCCGCGCCCCGCAGGCGTCCTGAGGGCGGCTCGGCGCGTCGACCTGCGGCGCCCTGTCCTGAAAAACTGTTGTGTTGTAGTTGTTAAAACGTGTTTTGTGGTTTTTTCCCGAAACATAGCAATATCAAGAACAAACATGCAAAACATAGAAAGTTATGCAAATTTCGGGTTAACCGAATCGGACAGCCCACATCGACTTAGCTGACTTAGCTACTAAGTTGGGTATGTTGAGGTGTATGTATCGATATATCTTGGCAGTGGTACCCGATAGCTCAGTTGATAAGATGGATGGTTCTGTGAGTAGTATGTATGGTATGTTGTTGAATATACTTATCTAACAAAACGTTAAGTAGATGAATGCGAAGTTCGATATTTTATATATGTTGAATATGTGAGGTCAACTAGCATGAACCTACATACATCTTCGTTGAAACGATTTCATCGGATATACAACGCTCTTACCGCACTTACACCCACCCGACGATCAAAGCGGGGAATCTCCGGAAAATCTCCGGGAAATCTCCGGGAAATTTCAGACGAGATTTCGCGGATGATTTCGCATGATTTTCCGAGGGGATTCAAGTGGCGAAGATTTGTTGGAGATTCCGTTTGAGATTCCAACATGCGAAGATTTTTTGGAGATTTTATTTCCGGCGCAACATTGATTGAAGATCCGCGGGGAGATTTTTTGGAGATCCCAGATCGCCTCTTGGAGATTCTCGGGGGGTCTTGTTTGCCGGGGTCGACCCAGCCCAACTCTTGAAGCCCAGTGGTGCGGACGGCCGGTGGACATGTCGTATCCGAAATATGCCGATGACCTCTTGCGCACCCTGTTGTTCCCTGTCGGCACGCCCATGGAAGAGGCATTCTCACAACTCCACGAGGCAGATTGGATTCTGGACGAGGCGTCTCGTCCAGCTGGCGATGTACAAAATCGACAAAAACAGAGTACTAGCTTTTATATTGGGGGAATGGGCGGATCAGCATGTAAAAATGACATAAGGGAGGAGGGAGTAAAGAAGAAGAGATTAGATGGGTCTGCATGTGATGTAGCTCGTTATCTCGGACCAGTGATTACCCCTACCTAAGCATCTGCACCTGAAGTTGAGAGGCGTCTGGTTGCTGCCACGTCAGCGCATTATAGCATGGGCTCGTTCTGGGCTATGCGATCCCCGAAGCGGTGGAAGAGAACCATTTTTGTCGGACTGGCGCCAGGCCCCCTACTTTCGGGCAGGGGGCCGTTCATCTTGAGCGAGGACCAGCTGAGTGTCATGGATCGTCACTCGGCTCGTCTTGGTCGTTCAGCGACGCAGGGTCTTGCGTGCACGGAGAGAGAAGATGGTTCGAAGAGATCGTTGTCCACCGAAGAAGTATTGCAGCATTGGGATCTTGCCACTTGTTCGATCGAGCTTCTAACTAGGAGACTGGCGCGGCATCAGGGTTGGGCCTCTGCGCAGGATGACCATGTGCAGATATTGACAGCGTTGTTTGCTGGCCTCCCTTTTGAACAGAATGATCGCTGGCCTTGTTCGGAGTCAGGACTCACGGAGTGGGCGTCACCATGGACTAAACGTGTCGGTCTCGATTGCAAGGAAGCCCCCCGTGCGCGCCCTGACCACGAGGAACTATTAGAACGCATTTATACCTGCCCCTGGTTGTTGGTCGGGGATGAGGAAGTGATGAGGGAATTTAAGTGTATTGACTTCCGTCGGGTTCGTGATCGTCGGAAGTCGTTCGAGGTCCCCCCGCCAGAGTGGAGCTCCCTTGCCGTACCGAACTTGAATATACAGCGTCAGGTGATGATGGGCAACAATGTCAACAAGTTTTCAGTACTGCCAAAGGTCTTATGAATCATCTACGAGCACAGCACCACATAAGGAACCTAGGCCACGTCCGGACCAAGACTAACCACTGCCCGATTTGTGATCGGGTATTTCGGTCTAAAATTACAGCATCCCGTCACCTACATCATGCAATATTAAGAGGGTGCTGTGGGAGATGGGAGCCTAAGTCTATTACCAATTACGTGGTTCCTGATGATTTTCGCTGCGAGGTTTGTCCTTTCGAGGGGGAGAATTACCAGGCCTACAGTAGCCATCTTTTGGTTCACCTTCCGTGGAGAATCTTGCGGGATCGACTTGCACCTACACGTTTCTGCGCGAGCTTCTCTGTCAGGCGCAGCCATGGCGGAGACCGCGACGCCGTCGTGGATGAAGAGGCCCGCGGTGGAGGCCCTCGGATCGGCGCCTGCTCGCGACCAGAAGGTCGCCAAGGCGGCGGGCAAGGGAGGAGGGGGCGGAGGTCGTGGCCCCAAGGGCGACCACCGCATGTGGGCGATCATGCTCGCGAAGCTGGTGCTGACGGGCGCCCGCCAGATCGCGACGCTGGAGTCGGCCGTGTACGAGAGCTACTAAGTGTCAGAGGACGGCGAGGAGACGATCGGGCACGTGTGCCGCGTCGCGGGATCCGACTACGAGAAGACCTCTGGTGAGCTGAAGCAGAAGCAGAAGAACGGCGAGGTGGTGGACTTCCGCTCGAGGGGCGCCCCGTACGTGCGCGTGTTCATCAACGTGCTGCGTCGCATCCTGGAGCTCGCCAAGGCGGGGGCGGTCCACGCGGACGAGAGCATCTACGGCCCCATCAAGGAGTACTGGGAGACGGTGATCTTGCACAAGGCGCCGTCCGAGATCGGCGCGGACGTCCTCCACTTCCGCTGCAAGAAGGCTCGGAAGGACAGCGCCGACGCGAAGTGGGTCCTCAGCATGGCGGCGTGGATGAATAATCCCCTCGTGAGTGCGACGTGGACGGCCGCCCTCGGCTACATGGTCAGGATCCAGAAGATCGAGAGGGTGGCGGGTCCAGCACCCAAGGGGCCCTTGGAGCGCGAGGTATCGCGCGTCGTCACGGAAATGCAGCAGAAGTGAGTAGTCAGTGGATGCAGCAGAGTGATCGTCTGGCCTCGTTGATTCGGAGGGGCCTCGTACCATCTAGTGTTCTTGCTCCGCCATCTCCTCGCCTCGTCTCTTACTCCTCTGTCTCTTTGCCCACTGTCCCCACTGTCTTTGCCCCTCCCACGCCTCGCCCCAAGACAAAAGGGGGCGCGGCAAAAAGGTGGGGGTCTTGAGCCACTGCTGACTACTCATGCCGATGCTATGCCGATGCCCCCCTGCCCCACGAAAGGACGGGGGAGAGGACACTCTAGGGATGCAGTGAATGCGGAGGCTGTGCGCCCTCCGAGGGGAGGAATCACGCACAGATGGCGAGCAGGTTCGCGAGGCCAGACATCTCGTGGGACGGGGGGTGGTGAGCTGGGTGGGACGGGCGAAGGCTCTGCTTGAATCGCTGGCCCCCAAGGGGCATCCGCCAGGGCTGCGCGCCCGAACGGCGGTCGCCCTGGAGGGGCTGCGCGAGAGGTGCTCGAGGGAGCATGGTGGCCAGCACGGTTTCCATGAGAGAGTAGACTGTCGCGAAGGCGACGCTCAGAAGTCCAGAGTAGCGGCACTTTCGAGGCTCGGACTTCCCAGAGCGAACTGAACTGAACTGAACTCCTCCTCGTCCTGCTGCTCGCTCCTCCTCCTCCTCCTCCTCCTCCTCCTCCTCCTCCTCCTCCTCCTCCTCCTCCTCCTCCTCCTCCTCCTCCTCCTCCTCCTCCCCCCCCCTCTGGTGCCGCAATGTGTCCGCAACGGATGCATTCGCAATTCAGGATGGAGAGGAGATGCGTGCGAAAAGAGGCAGCGGCATTCACGAAACGTGTGCCTGTTGATGCGATTGTATCCTTGCCCGTTCTTCCGAGGGGCCAGCCTCGCGCGCGCTCTCTCCGCTTGGGGGGGTGTTTCGCCCCGACGGTGCGCGCGAGGCCGTCGCCGCCAGAAGCTGCGTGGGGGATTCGCGCGGTGTGTGAGAGGTGATGAGAGGTGGTGCTCGGGAGTGGCGGCTGTAGCCCTCCAGCCCGTCAGGGCTTCAGGGGTTACAGAACAAAGAAAGACAATCCGCGGACGACTTGTGTGCACCGTGCCGAGGCGGCGTCTCCCAGGGTGCCGTCGATCTTCGACCCAGGAATGGTACGGTGCAGTTGCGTTGGTCTTCCGAGTCGAAGCATTTGGAGCCGTACCACGCTGGAGCGGGTCACGCAGGGGGTCCAAGTATGGTCCGTGCATGGGCGTTGCTCTCGTGAATAGGTACAGACGAGGGACGGTAAGAAGAAGAAGAAGAAAAACAAAAAAAACAAAAACGAGGAGGAGGAGGAGGAAGAGGAAAGGCAGCAGGAGCAGGAAGAAAGGAGGAGGGAAGATGCAGGAACAGGGAGGGCGACGGACGAGCGCGGAGCAGGACTACGCCAGACAGGGCGCAGAGCAGAGGAACCGCCGGATGCACGGAGCAGTCAGAGGAGAGAAGCGCACGGCCAAGCAGCGGCACGAGCGGAGGCAGAGCGGACGGGGGGCGCAGGCGGGCCACCGCCGCCGGCGCACGCGGGCGGGCCGCAGCCGCCGCCGCACCGGACGCCGGCCGCCAGGAGGGGCGGCCTCCCGGGGGGCTCTGCTGCCCCGGGTGTGCACGCCTCGGGCCGGACGACAGTCGGGGGCGGGAAAGAGGGGGGTGATGACGAGGGGGGGGTGGACATCATGGCGGGGCCATGATGTCTCTCCAGGTTTCATGGCGCCTCTTCTTACTTCATTACGTCCCTGGCCCCCCCGCTGGGCCGCGCACGTGCCGCCGGTCATGATTTGCACCCCGCCCTCTTGGACACCCCCCTCTTTGCAGCCCCCGAGAAAAGGGGGGGTTGGGAAAAGGGGGGGCCACGAAATCTGCTGCATGCAGCCGGTGTCGGCCCCACCGAGGGGCCCATGCCTCGATGCGTGGCCGCCTCCGGCGCCGGGAGGCGCCGGGAGGATCGGTTGCGCGAGCTGATTTCTCAAACCCCCCGTTTTGCTATCCCCCCTTGCGCCCGGCCCGATGGGGGCTCTGCCCCGCGTGTGTGCACGTCGCCCCGCGTTGTCTCTCGCCCCCTGTGCCCAGTTTTGCCGATGCAGCCCACTGCAAGCTTGGCCTCGATGGGTCCGCTCCGAAACCGCCGACTAGGATGCGCATGTGTGTGTTGTGAGTGTTGTGGGTGCTTTGTTTTGTGTGTGTGTTTGTGTTCGTGCGTTTGTGCGTGTGTGTGTGTGTGTGTTTGTGCATGTGTGTTTGTGTGCCTTTGTGCGTATGTTGTGTGTGATTGTGTGTGCGTATGTATGCTTGTATGTTGGTGTGCTGGTGTGCTTGTGTTGTTGTTGCTGCTGTTGTTGTTGGTGTTGTTGTTGTTGAGTGCTTGTGTTTTGTGTGTTTGTGTGTTGTGTGGTTGTTTGTGTGTCTGTGTCTGTGTGTGTCTGTTTTGGTGTGATTGTGGTTGTGTTTGTGTATTTGTGTGTTTGTGTGGTTGTTTGTGTGTGCGTGTGTGTGAGTGTTTGTGTGTGGTTGTGGTTGTGGCTGTGGCTGTGGTTGTGACTGTGTGTGTGCTTGTGTTTGTGTTTGCGTGTGGGCGCGTGTGTGTGTATGGTTGTGTCTGTGTTTGTGGTTGTGGTTGTGGTTGTGGTTGTGTGTTTTTGTGTTTGTGTTTGTGTGTTTGTGTTTGTGTTTGTGTGTGTGCCTGGGCTTCTTCGGCGTTGTTCGATCATTATTCTTCCATGTGCTGTTTCCATCGGGGCCTGTCATCGGGCCCCCGAGCAATCAAGGGGGCAACAGCAAGAAGGTTGGAACGAAGAGAATCGGCGTTGCCTCCAAGACAATGTTGCAATCGGCGCTCACGCAGCCGACAACTAGATTGATGGCTGTCGCGGGGCGTCTTGGCGGCCTCGTCCCCCCCGTCCTCGTCCTCGTCCCTCCTCGTCCTCGTCCTCCTCGTCCCTCGTCGTCCCTCCTCGTCCTCCTCGTCCTCGTCCTCCTCGTCCCTCCCCCTCCTCGTCCTCATCGTCCGGTTCCCCCCCCCCCTCTTCCTCGCCCCCCCTCCCTCCTCCTCCTCCTCCTCCTCCTGCTCCTCCTCCTCTTCCTCCTCCTCCTCCTCCTCTTCCTTCTCCTTTCTCTCTCTCTATATCTCTCTCTCTCTCTTTCTCTCTCCTATCTTCCTCCTCCCTACTCTCACCTTCCCACTCGTTGATCCTCCTCGCCCAGGGAGGGAAGGGGAGGACTGATCCTAATCCCTTCGATGCGTTCGACATGGCGGACGCCCCAGCAGCACCTCAGCCTCAGTCGCCGGCGCCCTGGGTAGTTGGCAACGGAGGTCGGGTGGTCGGCAAGCGGGGTTCATACAGGGCTGGGGCTCAGGAGACGGAGGTCAATGCAAACGGAAGTCAGTCAGAGCACCAGATCTTGCAGGATCTTGCAGAGCCAAGGTTGCACTGACCTGGGCTTGGGTGCAGGATCCTGCAGGACATTGCAGGATCTTGCAGCGTCTGACTGACCCGGGTTAGTAGATCTGAAAGGGGGGGTCAAGAAAGAAGCACATTTCGGGCCTTGAAGGGCTTTTTGGGGGACCCCAGGGGCCCCTTCCTGACACCCTCGATGACACGTCCCCTTTAGTAGTGACCCCTCTAACGATCACCCGAGAGGAGGAGGAGGAGGAGGAGGAGGAGGAGGAGGAGGCGATGGCACGGAGGACGAGATGCAGGAGGAGGACAGGATGCTAGGCTATGCGCCCGTCAGCTGCTGGCCAAAGATCGTGCTGACCAGCGTGCGTCTTGGAATGAGTGGTGCGAGACCGCGTTGGCAGGTGGTGCTAAGTGGGGACATGCTTTTACGCGTCTTGCTGCCGATCATTGTTTCAAGCATGTTCCCATTGCTGACGGCCCCTCTGCCAGTATCGATGCGAGGCTCGATCACCATGCTCGCGAGTGGGGCCAGGCTTGGGCTGAGGTGCCGAAGCAGGTTCGACGTTTTCGAGACCTGGCCGGCCTACCTGTGCCCGTGGCCCCTGCTGCCGATCGGCTACGCGAGCTCTCCCAAGCCTTCCCTCGTTCCACTACTGCTGTTGAAGGTTTTCACCCTAGACATTATTCTCACCTATGTTCCGAGGGCCTGGATGCGTTGAGCAGTTTATTTACCCTTATGAATATATTGGGAACCCAGCCTACAGATGTTCAGATTCTTCGCGTTCAGATGTTTCCTAAACCCTCTGGAGACCTCAGACCTATCGGATTTTTTCAGAGTTTGGTTCGGCTGTACTCCAAAACGCTCGCCCTTCACAGTCGGTTGTGGGAGAAATCGGTCCTGGATGCCAAGGAGTTCTACATGGCCCCCCACAGGCACACCACGGACGGAATTTGGCGTGTTTCCAGAAGATCGATCCTCGCTGATTCCCAAGATAGGAGTGTTATCTCTGTGCTTGGTGATTTGCAGCGGTGCTACGAGAATATCTCCCATGATGTGCTGGAGCGGGAAGCGGAGCTTGCCGACTATCCTTTGTTTGCTCTTAGGGCAGTTATTAATATGTATTTGTGGGGGAGCTTTCTTACCATCGAAGGGGCAGCATCTCGGGTTGTTTATCCGTCTCATGGTGGCTGGGAGCAGTACCGCGACCTATGAAGTCAAGGCACTCATGGTCCCTGGCGTTCGTGACCTTGCCCCCGCTCTTCCTGACTCCGATCTCGGGATATTTATAGATGACAACTGCCTCACTATTATCAACGATACGATGGATGGATGCCTCGCCTCCCTCACCATCGCCTTCCCTCGCCTCACCTCCTTTTTCCACGATCGCCTTGGGCTTAGGTTCGCCCTGCGCAAGTTTGCGACCGTGACTAATCGGGCCGCTCTGCTCGATCGGGCCAAGGCTGTGCTTGGCCAATATGCTGGCGATGCGGCCCTGTCGATTCGCAATCTTGGCGCTGATTTTGCGGTCGGACGCCGACCGAGGACGGCTAAGGGGGGCCCTCAAGGTCAAGTGTTCACGCCAGAGAAAAGCACTAAGGCGAATACCCTAGATCTCCTGCCTCCGCGCCTCGACCGCGGGTAAGAAAGCTCAGATATTTTTCTGTGGGGTTGTTCCTTCTGTCGTGTATGGTTCTGAGATTTCTGGAAATATTCCTGCCAGTATCCAAGATCTCCGTGCTCAAGGGGCCCGTCACCTCGGTCTGTGGTCCCCCAGTTGCAACTTGGAGCTCGTTTGGTCCCTGGCGCCCAATAAGGACCCCCTCAAGCAGGCCTCGGCTACTCTGGTCAGGTATGCTCGCGAGTGGTGGCTCTGGACTGATTCCGACCTCAGGCCTCCTGATGGGCTTGATCTTGGCACCCTCAGCAAAGCCTTCAATGCGGCGGTCTCAGATATCTTGGGCTCTGAAGGGAAATCTTGGGGACAGCGCTCACTGGGACCTCTACATGATCTCATCCTGTGGCTCAACGAAGCCAACTGGCAGGTCAGGACACCAGCTTTTTTTCTGCGCAGCAACGTAGATGTGGTCGAGCTCGCGTCTGTTGCTCCTGTTCTAGTCGGCAGGTTTTTTGTCGATGACCTGCGCCAAGCGTAGCTGTCTGATGCTTCGGAGCGCCTCACTGTCGATTTTGTGGGACCCGAGGGCCAAGCTATTCGGGCTCGTGGACTTTGGAGCGAACCTATCAGACAGGCTTTCAACAGCATCAAGTTCAGCCATGTTGAAAAGCAAAATCTTCGACAAGTTGTCACCAATAGTTGTCCTACCGCAAGCAAGCTGCATAATTGTGGTTATGCGATCAGCTCCGTTTGTGTGTATTGCGGAAAGCCAGACACGGTCTGGCATCGTTGTTGGGAGTGCGAAGGAGCAGATGGATTCCTGGTTCGACTCAGGAGGGAGGAGGTTCAGGAGGAGCTCGTGCAGGAGGCCCTGGCTGCAGGCCCCACCTCACCTCTCTTCAGCAGGCTGTGGATTGCTAGGCCCACTGTCGAGTTTGATATCGACCCAGCAGAGTCGCCAGTATTTGTCAATGCTGAGCTGGAGCAGATCCAGCCCTTCATGCTCGACCAGGACAGGCCGCTGTTTGTGGGCGGCTCACGTCTCCCCCCTTCCTCCACTGTGATTGCTCGGGCAGGATGGGGGATCGCAGAGGTTACATATTCGGGCGAGTTGGTGAGAGGAGTATTCGGACACGCGCCCGCAGCCTGTCCTCAGACTGCGCCACGCGGAGAGCATGCTGCCTTGTTCCACTGTGCCTGCAGGATCCCCGAGGGTCAGCCTCCAGCAGTTGCGCATGCGGACTGTGCTGCCCTGGCCAAAGGGTGGGCTCCTGAGTCGCGCGCTTGGGATGGTCGTTCTACTATGGGGGGTATCTGGCGTTTTCTGAAGCAAGACATCAAGGGCTCCATCTCGGTCCTCAAGGTCAGAGCCCACCGCGCCCTTGACGGCCTCACAGACCCCAGGGGAATGTGTGTTACTCGAGGGAACTCTTGGGGCTACTTTTTAACTAATAAAGGCGCGTTCATTCTCCACGTGCCCAGCGATCTGGAATCTGTGACCACTTTAAAAGAAAAGACACTAGCTGCGCTCTCGGCCATGGGGGCGATGCTGGGAGCGTGGCCTTTCGCACGCGATTTGCATGGCCAGCTTGACAGAATCCCCCGCGCCCCGCGCCCCTCTGGCCAACCCCGCGCCCATCACCTTAAGTGGGATGGGCGCAGATGGAGATGTGTCCAGTGCGTGAAGTACTTTCGGGGCCCGTCCAGAGCCAAGGGCAAGTGCGGGGCCCTCGCTTCTCCCACGCAGAGTTTACTTCGAATTAAACGCTTGAGAGACCACGTTTGTATGGTTTCGCGTACTGTCGTGCACCAGGCGCCCGCACTGTTTCTGCAATCGCTGTGGGTCCTACACGTCTGGCAGTGTTGCGCGCCAACAGTTACAGTCAGATTGCACTGTTGAAAAGCCTAAGCAGCTTAGTCTGCTTCGGCGTGGTTTTCTTCCTTGGCCGAAGAAGACCAGGATGTGCACTCCTTGGCCTATTCGTCCGCGCCAGGAGCGGTGGGGATACCTTTAGGTATCCCTACTCGATCCATTGCTCACAAGTCGCTCGTCGAATGGGTTGCGAGGAGCCTGGGCCGAGGAAAAAGCTTCCAGCGCGCCGCCAAGAGCGCCCAAGTCGGTTCCAAGTGGCCACGGAGCCTCCTCAGGATCCTCCCCTCGAGAGGCCAACAGTTTCCCCGAGCCCGCGGGAGCGTCCGTGGCCGTCGCCCTCTTGCCTTGTCTCTTCCGATGGGCTCTGGAGGCCTCAAGGTGGCTCCAAGATCGGGGAAACGCAAGACTCGAGTAAGCCGGAACTCGGGTTCGCCTTCGCTTTTTGACGAGGCCGTCTTGGATTGCGACGATCCATTTTTCATGGGGCGTTTGCAGCGGGAGCTCGCGTCAAATTTCAGACTGGGTCTCGTAACTTTCATGATGCCCCATCAGGCCAATCCGGGCCCCCCACGAGTCTTGCGTTTCCCCGACAAGAGAGGCTCAAGAGAGCCCCAACATTGGCCCCAGATGTATTTAAAACGCCCAAGGAATTTCCAAGAGCGACCCACGAGGGCCTCACGTGGGCCCCTGGACGAGGAGACGCGCATCCTTCCGCCTCCTCCTGCTGCGCCCTGGCTGCGCGGCAGCAGGAGGAGGCGTCGACGGAGGGATGCAGGGGTGCGTGGCGGAGTATCCATCGGTCGTTGAAAAAAAGTATGTTGGGCTTCCCAGTGCCCAATCTACTTCAGCCGCCTTCCTACTTCAAGAGTCGAGTGGTTTCCCCTCATCCCTCCTCCGCAGGAGGCGGGCGGAAACCCACCATACTTGCAACGCCTTCCTAATCCATGGTTATACCTACTTCTTCCGACCGATGGGTATAGGCTCAGCAGGATCCGGAAGGGACGGGACGGGTTCGACTCAGCGCCCAGGGCGGAGGCACTGGGGCCCGCTCATTGCTCGGGGTTCCGAATCTGGGGCCCTCTGGTGATGCGCATCGACGCTGTGCGGTCGGAGTGATAATGCGAACGCGCCATTGGGTGTTCCGGGTTTCACAACAGAGATGGGGTGTGTTACGAATTGAGCTGTTTTGGAGGGTTCCGGAGGCTCTAGGCAAAAGGCCGCCCCTGCATGGCCGGCGGCCGGGGGGGTGTCTATATTTGATCGTCTGGGAGGGTTGTGACCCCATCGACGCTTGTTACGAAATTCAGAAGATCTAGCCATGAACATCATGTCTTCATGCCGTCAGCGGTTTGCTGTTTTCGAGTTATGCAGCATGGGCCCACTCAGACTGACCTGTCAAATGCAGTTGAGCGCACCTACCAAAGGAGATGACCATGACAAAGAGAAGCCATGGACGTGTGACTCTTTGCTGTTGGGCCCCCTTGGATGGGCAAATGTGAGCGATCGCCAATGTGATTCCCAGCGGACGGCTCTCCCTCCTCCCTCTCCCCCTCCTCCACATTTCCGTTATCTTCCAGAACCCTTCGTTCACCGTCCCTGTTCTCCTCTTCCTCCTCCTCCTTCTCCTCCACTTCCTCATCATCATCATCAGCATCATCATTGTCATCCATCTACCTACCGCCTCCTCCTCCGCCTCCTCCTCCTCCTCATGATCATCCTCATCCTCATCCCTATACCTACCAACCTTCTCCTCCTCCTCCTACGTTTCCTCCGCCTCCTCCTCCGCCTCCTCCTCTTACTCCCCCTCCTCCTCCCCCCGTTGTCTTTCTTCTGCATTTGTTGGTTCAAGCCGTTCTGGTCCAAGCACAGCGGCCGTTGATCCGGCCGGGCAGATGCAGCACCCGCCCCTGCCGCGGGGGCGCGGGCGCGGGGGTGGGCCGGGGAGCCCGCGCCGTGGATCCATTTGCAGCAGCAGGGCTGGCTCTGCAGCCAAAGGCACGAGGGTCGACAAGATCGCGTGGGCCGAGATCCAGGACAAGGATACATACAGTGGGGGCGAGTCCACAAGAAACCTGCCACCAAACAATTCGACCCTGAGACCCAAGGGCGCCCACTGATTTTTGGCGTGGGAGCGTCGCGCTCTCCATCGCAAAACCATCGAAACCCAACAAGCCCAGGGCACCCTTCCGTAGCCATGTTGGCTCCATGCATTTGAGCATTTGAGTTGGCTCCGTCACATTCCTCCAACAGTATGCCGCACTGTTGCCATGGCTCGTGATGCTGGCGTGCTATTTGACATACTCCGAGGCCTCTCGGAGGCTGCCATCGTTGGCAAAGATAATTGGGCGCTCCAGAGGTTCGCTGTGCAGTACTTCATGGCTTGTGCTGCGTCGCCTCCGCCTCCCCAGGACTCAAGCAGTCCGATCGAAGTTTTGGAGGATATGTACTCCATGCTATCCCGCGCCGCTGGCGTGATAATGTCCCGCCCTACCGCGCCAATCGTTTTCCTATGTTCGATTGGCGTTGATGACTTCGAAAAGAGGGTCTCCACATTGACGCCTCGTCGCAACCATCCTGCTCGCCCTGCTAGGGGTATTACTCGTGATCTTCAGGCTGCGATGAAAAAAAAAATCCTCATGCAAATCGTTCCCAGCATCTGCGACGTTTCGGTCCAGCGGCAACTCCACGCGCGCGGTGGGTGCGAGCAGCAAGGCCGACTTCTTGCAGACAGCAGATTACCGACAAGGAGGCGCGCGCCACCGACGACCACAACGCGGACACCAAGACGAACGACTCCTACTCTGACGAGAGCGCCGCGATCTCCGACGACGAGCGCGGCGATCTCCAGCGCATTGGCATGAAACTTCGGGTCAGAGGATGCCAGCATTGCCGAGATAAGGACATGTCAGGTCGAGGAGTGATAGCGGAGAATGATACTCGCAAGGGCAAGCTGTTCTTCGGCGCGCGCCTCGAGGGCGGCAAGTTTCGCGAGTTCGCGGTTGACCGCGTCACCTTTGACAACGATGGCGGGGATGGAGAGGGGCTCGTGCTTTTCGCTTCTAGCGTGACTTGTTTTTCTCCCGCGGAGCTCTGGGCTGCATTCAGCGCGGGCGGGCGGCGCCCGGCGTCGCGGCTCAGACGGCCACCCCGACAAAGTTGGGTAGATTACGCCCCGGCCTGCACTGGCAGACCCTTCAGCTTTTCTTGGATTGCTTCCCGACAGGGGCGCGGGCCGAGCTCGCCGCCAGCGGGGGGTCTCGGGGCGCGCGGGCGCAGAGACTCGGCGACCTGGGCGCTCCCGGAGTCGCGGCGCGATCGCCCCCCCGCTGCAGCGGCGGCCGATGCGGCAAGACATCCGCGCAGACAAAGTTAGACAAACTATGTCCCGGCGTGCTCTTCGGGGGGGGGGCCCAGGGCACCCTGGAAGCGAGCGGGGCGTTTCTTGGCATGGGCCCCCACTATGCGCGATCGCATTCTCACTCATTGTTTTGCCGGCCGGCGCAGGCCCTCGCCCCCCCCCCCCGCGGGGAAGATCTCGGCCGTTTTGGGCGCCCACTTCAGGCCCGCAGGGCCCCGCGTAGCACGCGCTGTTACTAGCGGTCGCATTAAGCAGAGGTCCAGGGCCAGATCCACCCCCTTCTGCCCAAGGTCGAAACGCCAAACAAAAAAGTTCACCGCCGGCGAAGAGAAGTTCACGCCCCAAGCGCGCCTGCGCACGCCGGCAGAAAAGAACGCCACCCTCGGAGTCGGAGGCTCGCACGACGCACGCAAAAAGGCCCCCCGACCGCGAAAGACAAGGGGGTCAATGCAAGATAGTCACGGACGCTTGCAGATCGTCGCCCCAGAGTTGTTCCTCGGGAACATCGCCCCCGAGGGCCGTATATATATATATATATATAATATATATATATATATATATATATATATACATATATATATACATTTATGTATATATACATAAATGTATATATATATATATATATACATATATATATATATATATATATATATATATATATATATACGCCCCCGCGCAACGGTGGGGATCTCGAGTCTCCGGCGGCAGCGTCGACAGCGCGGGCGCCGACCAGTTCCCCGAGGAACTGCGGCCTTCGAAGACACGGGGGCGGCCTCCCTTTTTGCCCGGCCATTCCCCGCGCGCGAGGAGGGCGAGGGTCTCTCGAAGCCGCGGCCCGGCCCTTCAATCCAGCCGGTCGCCGGGCACAGACGAAGTCAAAGGCGGCGCCCTGCAAGGCGACGCCAGCGACCATCAGGGCTGCTGGAGAGACGCTGGGCGGCGGCAGCCACGCGGGCGGCGGGGCCGGGGTGCTCGCGGAGAGGGGCGGGGGCAGGGTAGACCTGAAACACCAGGTGGGGCCCCGGCTCTCGGGAACGCGGATGGACCTCGGCCCAGGGAACAGGGGAACGAGCGAGAACCAGGAGGCGGCGACGCCTACCCTGGAAGCGGGAACGCCGACCCAAGGAGCCCAGAAACACGCGGGCCCAGGGTCGGGGAGCACCGCCCGGGGAAGCGTTGAGGGCGCCAGATGCGGAGGCGAGGAGGGTTCGACGATGCGGGGGAGAAATGCGGCCCATGAGCACATGTGGCACGATGGGGCCCCTAAGCCCCATGGCGGGACCTTCGGGATCATAGGGCAAGTTGGGGATCACAGGGGCCCTGGGGCCCCCGAGGGCGCGCGCGGCCCATGGGGTTCGCGAGGCGCCGAAGAATTTCAGACTAACAACCACAGGCTTTCCCAAGCCTCCGTCGTCATCGTCGGATTCTTCGCAGGCGTCGGCATGTTCGGCGTACTCGACGCACTCGGCGCGCGCGTCGACGTCGGTGCCCCGGGCCCTCCTTCCCCCCCATTCTCGCGCGACTTTCGGCCGCGACAGGGCCCCACGGAGACCCGAGAAGGGCCCCAGAACGGTCGCGCGAGAGCTCTTGCGCGCGACAGCTTTTCGGCCTTGTTGGACTGATTTCTCCCAGAGCATGTTCGGGGACCCCCCGGCGCTGCCCTGAACGGGCGTCGGAGGGGGCCCCGAGAGAGCCCTGCGAGGGCCCAAGAGCGGTCGCGCAAGAGTTCTTGTGCGTGACCGCCTTTCGCTCTTCTTGGACTCGTCTTAGCGCTTGTGTTCGGAGCCCCCCCGGCGCCATCCGGAGCTCACAAGTGCCGTCTCGGAGGGTTCCGAGGGGGCCCCGTGAAGTCTCCAAGAGGGGAGTGGTCACGGGGGAGATCTGGCGAGTGACCATCAGAGCCGCCCCAGCGGTACCCGGGGCCAGAAAGCGCCGCATCTCGGGGGAGTGCCGATAGGATTGTTTTTTTTCGAGTGAACAGAACAGGTAGGTTGCGGTGCGTTGTTGGTGCAAGCGTGTGGAACGGTCGCGTTCACATCCTCAGCATCGGTCGCGGAAGGTCACAGACCCTACGCGGGCCATGGTGGATACGTTGCTTGATATTGGTTGGGTGCCGTTGGTATTTGGGTGTGGATCTCTGATTTGGGCAGGGAGTTATGGGCCGCCATAGACATGCGAACCTCCCGCATGCTTAGCATGACCGACCTGACGAACGGAGTACCTGGCAGCACTCGCCGCTAAATATTCCAGATGGTTCGCGTAACCCCACCAGCCCACAAACCACGCCCAGCCAGGTTGCCTTGATCAGGGAGGTGAAGGAGCACGCAGTGGAATGAAGGGCTGGGAAAGCCCTCGTACCCCAAAGGGGGGAGGTGGATGAGGCGGAGGAGGAGGAGAAGGAGGAGGAGGAGCAGGAGCAGGAGCAGGAACACGAGCAGAGAAAGGAAAAAGAGGAAACAAACAAGGAGGATGCGGAGGAGGAGGGGGAGGAGGAGGAGCAAAAGAGGGGGAGGAGGAGGACGAGGAGGAGGAGGAGGAGGAGGAGGAGGAGGAAGAGGAGGAGGAGGAGGAGGAGGAGGGGGAGGGGGAGGAGGTGGAGGAGGAGGAGGAGGAGGAGGAATAATAATGATGACATGTTTAATCATAACACGTAGAACACGATTATTAATAATAATAATAATACTAGTAGTATGATCAATAATGTTAATAATCCTACGAAAACTAATAAGACTACGGATAATACTAATAAGACGAATGATCATATTAATGATGATGATGATGATGATGATGATGATGATGATGATGATGATGATGATGATGATGATGATGATGATGATGCTGATGCTGATGCTGATGCTGATGCTGATGCTGATGCTGATGCTGATGATGATGATGATGATGATGATGATGGTGATGGTGATGGTGATGGTGATGGTGATGATGATGATAAGAATAGGCATTATTATTATCATTATTATTCTTATGAGTATTATTATTGTTATGCTGATTATTAGTATACCAATTCTACTAAGACGAAGACAAATACGAAGGAGAAGACGAGGATAGATACAGGAGCAGGAGGAGGAGGAGGAGGAGGAGGAGGAGGAGGAGAGGGATGGGGAAGAGGAGGAGGAGGAGGAGGCGGAGGACGAGGAGGAGGAGGAGGGACAAGGAGGAATGAGGAGGAGGCGGAGGGAGAAGGGGAGGGAGGGAAAGGTGGGGAGGAGAGGAGGAGGAGGGAGGAGGAGGAGGAGGAAAGGGGGAGGAGGAGGAGCAGGACGAGGAGGATGAGGACGAGGACGAGGGCGATAAGGAGGAGGAGGAGGAGGGAGAAGCAGGACGAAGGAGAATGAGGAGGAGGAGGAGGAGGGGGAGGAGGAGGAGGAGGAGAAGGAGGAGGAGGAAGAGGAGGAGGAGGAGAGGAGATGAGGAGGAGGATGAGGAGGAAGGGGAGGGGGAGGAGGAGGAGGAGGAGGAGGATGAGGAGGGATGAGGAGGATGAGGAGGAGGAGGAAGAGGAGGAGGGGAATGAGGAGGAGGAGGGAGGAAGAAGAGGAGGAGGAGGAAAGGAGGAGGAGGAGGAGGAGGAGGAGGGGGATGAGGAGGAGGAGGAGGAGGAGGAAGAGGAGGAGGAGGAGGAGGCGGAGGAGGAAGAGGAGGAGGAGGAGGAAGATGAGGAGGAGGAGGAGGAGGAGGAGGAGGAGGAGGAGGGGAGGATGTGGAGGAGGTGCCCGAGCTGAAAGGCCATATGCATTTAAGATGTTTCTCGGATGTTTGCCGGATGTCCCCTGAGAGTTTCTTGGAGTCCTCCTGGGTCGTCCCGTGGCCCTTTTGGCGGCCCCGGGGCCTTTGGGAACGTGATGTGTGCGTCGAGGGAACTTCTTGGGTCTCTGGGGGGCCTCTTGGGGCCTACTCTTGGGAGCCTTGGGGGCAAGATTCGAGGAACTCGATCAAACAAGGGAGGGTCCCGAAACTCGCCACCTGGACCCTTCCTGGATCGTTCTGAGGGCGCTCTCTTGGGCCCTTTTGGAGCCATTATCGGGCTTCGGAAGGCCATCAGGAGCGAAAGGACGAGAAACAAAACAACATGGATTGTCTTCTGTTATTTGAAGGATGGCTTCTTGGCTGCTTCTTTAAAGGTTATGTGGCCGCTTTGGCCTGTCTTGAGGCGGTTTAGGAGCCTCTTGGAGCATCGTGGAAACCATGCTGCGTTATCTTGATCCATGCTGGAAACCAATAATTATGGGCTCGTCGAGGCCCTGCTGAATCTATCTTGGGCCATACTGGACGCAGTAACGACCCGCGAACCCCCGTCCAGACCATGGGGGAGGGGTGGCCCCTTCACCCCGATGGGAAGAACTGTTAGATGGAAGACAAACCCGACACCACCACCCGCGGTTTGCGCAGCACGTGCGCGCGGTCATCACAGGTTTGCCGATGCGCTGCTGAATGATGTGCGTGGTGGACAAGGACTTGGTGAACGCATTGCTTCATGCAAACCCGAGAATTGCCCCATGGAGTGCGATTGGTGCGAGGAGCACGAGGTGGAGAGCATGTTTCATAGAATTGGAGGTGTCCTGGCAATGAGGACACACCTTCAGCGTAGTTCCAGTGGGAATCGCAACCGACTGTTTGGCTCCCAGGACTGAAGCCGAGTTCCTGACCAGTATGCTCAGCCCACCCGACAAGAACGAGATATTTTCATTTGCTCACGGGGCTGTTCCTGAACATGGTTGTACCGTCGGAGGCGGCGATGCGTCAGGAGGAAAATACGCATCGGATTGTTTGTATTACAGAGCGCCTTGGAGGTGCAGTATATTAAAGGAGATCGCCATGGAGTCCAGAATTGAATGGAAGTGGCCCGGATTTGTATTGGTGTTTGTTGTGATTCTCAGGCGATCAACGGCGGGGATTTAATCGGGCTTCTGTGGTTCCTTGACGATGTTCCTGGACGTTTCTCTCGTGTACCTGACGGATCGCATTTACGTTTAAGGAATACTAGCCAAGCGCGCCAACGTATATTGCCAGATAGCCGCAAGTTGGAATGGCATCGGATTCGGGTTTTTCACTCGGGTAAACCGCGTGCTATATTTAGTCTTGGGATCCCACACGTCTCCTGAGTTGGCAGCGTCTCCGCAGGTCACCATCCTTCACGGGTGGCCGATGCCACTGCGAAACGATGCTCGGCCCCCAGCAGGAGCCCTAGAGGCTGCCGTGCGGTCAAGACCCCCGGTAAGGGGACCCGGTCAGTGGTAGGGCCGGGGAGATTTTGAATTGGCCAGAATTATTAGAATCATTAAACCAGGTTTGCCATAGGTTGTGTGTTTTTTTGGGTGGCGGCACTTCTGGTTAGTGGAAATGGGACGGGTGGGCGCCCCCGGTACAGATCACTAAACCAGGTTCCACTAAACCCAGTTCTGCCAATGCCCGATGGAGGCTGCTGTGCGGTCTCGAGCCACTGAACATTGTGTATATAGGTTTGGCTATGCCCCATTAGAGAAGAGTCCCAAGAAGCAACTGAACGGCAGGTCTAAAAAGGCCTTGGCTCCCAAGTACAATCCCCGCCCCAAGTTTGACCGCCAAGTCGGCATTGAATGATTCAGATAGGCGAAGACTGAAACGGGCGTTTCAGATGAATACATTGTTGTCAGTGCTTTCTGCTATCTCACATGAGATGATTTGGCCCATGAGTTTTGGGGTTCGCCGCGTTTGCATGCGAGGCCCTGAGCTGACCATCAAGGGGTTAAGCAGCTGCAGAATGTGCTCACCAGGGGCAGACTTGTGCACCACCTTCATGATATGGTGTCAACTAAGCACGAGGCGTTTCTGCGTTTGAGTTGTGGCACCAACGCAATTCGGAATGTTCAAAGCCACTTCGACGGGGATTGCAGTTCTCACCCCATTTCAAAAGAGAGAGGTCTAGACTTCACCTCCTGTTGGCCCCAATCGATTTGGTGGCCCCATTGTTTTTTACATACCATCGGTCAATATGAGCGGACCTTCCCCGGCTCGTCTGACATCGTCTGTGGTCCCATCCCGCTCCACCTATTCCTCCTCCTCCTCCTCCTCCTCCTCCTCCTCCTCCTCCTCCTCCTCCTCCTCCTCCTCCTCCTCCTCCTCCTCCTCTTCCTCGTTTCCCATCCCCCTCCCCGCCCTTTTCCCGCCCCCCCCCCCGCGTTCACGCATTGGCCCGCCGCCACCGCCGCAGTCCCTGCCGCCCTCGCCGCCGTCGTCGCTGGCGGCGGCGGCGTCGGCGTCTCGGGTGTTGCTAGAAGTGCCCCTGGCCCAAGGGGCCCCCAGGATCTCCAAGGAGGCCCCCACGGTCCAGGAGCACCCCTCGCGAGGCCCAGAGGGCCCCAGAGGCTCCAGCATAGAGCGGAAAGCGGGGGGCACCTTGGGCCAGGGCAGGGGCACCTCCATCACCCCCCCGATCGTTATGATGTTCCAACCTACTTTAGCCTTGATCACCAGAAAGAATTTCGATCGCACCCCAGACCTCGAGGGTTTTCACGTGTCGCGCCCTGGGAGACACTGCTTCGACACTCTTTCGACACTCTCTCGACACTTTTCTGGGAGCTCGCAATTATGTTTGGGATGTGGTCCTGAAGTACGATGGAAGCAACATCGCCCGAGCGTCGGCGCCGGCGTCGAAGCCGCCGTCGGCCCGGACGCTGGCGCCGCCCTCCCCTCCGGCCTCGGCCTCGGCGGCGCCCTCGGCGCCCGCCTCGGCGGCGGCCTCCACGGCGCCCGCCTCGGCCGCCAGGCGCCCCTGTCGCCCGTGCGCCCCCGCCACGGCGCGGCCGGCGCGCCGCGGGCGCCGGCCGCGGCCCCGCCGGCGGCGCAGCGGCTCGGCGGCTGGGAGGCCGGCGGCCGGCCGGCGCCGCGGCTCGGCGGCCGGGCTGTGCAAAAGCGGGAGGCGGCGGGGGGAAGTCGGCCACGCGCGGCGAACGAACAACACACATCAGGAGGGAAAAAAACACACAGACACAATTAATCGTCGATTCCCCCGAAAATATGGGAAAATATGGGAAGTGGGGGGGAAGACAAAAACCCAGAAAATATTGGAAAATATGGGGAGTATTTTTATTTGTGTGTATTTATTTGTGTGTCCTAATTTTCCTTTAACACACACACACACACACACACACACACACACACACACACACACACACACACAGAATTACCCATAGGGAGGTCGGAGGGAGAAGGACTGGCTATGGGTATGGGTGCGGGTCGTCGGACCCCTGGGGAGGCTCCCGTTCGAGCGGGGACCCTTTATCCGGCAACGCGCACCTATAGTTCATTCCGTCCCCCCTATGGGTATGGGTGCGTGTTGATCGTTCGTCAACGCGAGGGGCGGGGGGCCAGGGCCGAGGGCGAGAGAGCGCCGTCCTCTGCGGGACCACAAAGAAAGGGACGTCAGGGTGGTCAGACGCCTCGCCGGTTGAGCCGGCGAAGCTGTCCGGGAACATGATTCTCTATCTCGGAGTAGGCCCCGGGGGGGGGCGGGCCGCTGCCTGTTCCCCTCATCGGTGCCCACCGGGGGTTGCGGGGGGGTCCAGAGCTCCCGAGGCGGCCCGAGCCCGCCCGAAGCAGGCCACGACCAGCTCAGGGGGACCCGAGAGGGCCCAAGCCAGTCCCACGAGGCCCCGAAGACGCCCGAGATGCCCTCAAGACAGCCGACGAGGACTCCAACACGCTCCAGGACGGACTTAAGAGGCTCCCCAAGCAAGATTCGTTCGTTTTCCGAGTGTTTTGGATTTGGGTGTTCTCGCTTTTCCTGCTTTCCAGCGCTCCTTCACGGCCTCGGAGGCCCTTCAGATCGCTCCGAGAAGGCCCACGAGGCCCTGACGAGGGCCCCAAGACGGCCCAGGAGGTTCCCCAGACAACCCAACTGTGCCCCAAGAGCGCTCCAAGAGAAGGCTCAGAGGGGTCCCGAGGCGGCCTGGGCCCGCCCCGAAGCAGGCCACGACAGGCTAGTGGAGGTCTTGAGAGGGCCCTAGACTGTCCCAAGAGGCCCCGAAGACGCCCAAGATGCCTTCAAGACGGCCGATGAGGACTCCAACACGCTCCAGGAAGGACTCAAGAGGCTCCCCAAGAGGGCCCTGGGAGGCAAGATTGACTAATTTTCGGATGGTTTTGAAGGATTTAGGATTTGGGTGTTCTCGCTTCCCCCGCTTCCCAGCGCTCCCTCACGGCCTCGCTCGGAGGCCCTTCAGATCGCTTCAAGACGGGCCACGAGGCCCAGAAGAGGGCCCCAAGACGGCCCAGGAGGCTCCCCAGACAACCCAACTGTGCCCCAAGAGCTCCCCAAGAGAGGGCCCAGAGGGGGACCGCCAACCGATATTTCGATGTCGCTGGCCCTAGAGGCCGCCTGTAGCCCCCCGCAGGCCACCAAGAGGCTCCCACGAAGCCCCGTGACCCAAGAGGCCCCCAGGAAGCCCCAAGAGACCCCCAAGCTGCTCCCAGGGAACGCCCAAGAGGCCCCCCAACACACCCCAAGAAATCATGTCCCCAGAAAGCCTTCCGGGGACATGGTTCATCATGGGCCCGAGAGTTCCTGGAGTTTCCCATTGGGCCCCCAGGGAACGTCCAAGAGACCCCCCAACACACCCCAACGAATCATGTCCCCAGAAAGCCTTCCAGCGACATGGTTCATCATGGGCCCGCGAGTCTCCGGAGGCTTCGAAGTACCATCATGCTACAGGAGAGCTGTCTGGGAAGTTGATTGGGAACATGACTGATCGCCTTCTCGCGGCCCTCCGCAGATCGTTTCGCACAAAGTTGCCCCAAGTGCCCTCTTGAACCGACGACGAAACGACGAAGACGACGACGACGACGACGACGACGACGACGACGACGACGACGACGACGACGACGACGACGACGACGACGACGACGACGACGACGACGGCGCGCCCCAATAGGCGGCGACGACATTACGACGACGACGACGACGACGACGACGACGACGACGACGACGACGACGACGACGACGGCACGCCCCAACAGGCTCCCCAAGACGCCCCCAAACCCATGCTCCCAGAAGGCCTTCTGCGAACCCGATTCATACGGCCTCCGCCCCGTGTAGCAATGAATTCGTCAAGGTCTGGGGCCTGCTAGAACCTGAGCGCGCGCGAAGCGCGCGCGATGCGCGCGCGCGTGGTTTCAAGTTATATTTATATTTATAAATTATATTTATATATTTATAATATATATTTACTCACAACACACACACCGAGGGAGCAGGCCCAGGGCCCGAAAACAGCTGCCTCGACCCTCCATGGGAGGACCGGGGCTCATTTCCCATGTGTTTTTACAGGGTTTCCGCGTCCTGGGCCTCGGAGGCCGCCGCCTCCGACCCCCCATGGGAGGACGGGGCGGCCGGGGAGGCCCAAAATAGTCCAGTAGGGCCTCCAGAGGCTCCCAAGACGGCCCGAGCGGGCCCCGAGTCGCCAAAAGACCGCTCCAGGACGCCCAAGATAGGCCCAAGACGGCCCGAGAGGCTTCCCAAGGCACTCCACGACGCTTCAAGACGCCTCTCCAGAGCGCTTCAAGAGGCCGAATAGATTCAATTTTGCGAATGTTTTCGAACGATTTTGGCCTTCCAGCCTTTTCGGCTGTCCGACGTTCCAAGACGGCTCAATAGGCCCCCAAGAGCGCCCCAAGACGGCCCACGAGGGCCCCAAGACGGCCCCAGAGTCGCCCAAGAGCCCAACAGAGTCTCAAGACGGCCCCAAGATGCGCCCAAGAGGGGGACCACGACTCCAAAATTCGACCCTCCCGCTTGAAAAGTGCCCCATGAGGCCCCAAGGAGCCCCCAAGAGGCCCCAGGAGGCCCCCAAGAGGCACCCAGGAGGCCCAAACGAGGCCTAAAGAGGCCACAAAACAGCCCCGAGGAGGCCCCACAACGGTCCCAAAACGGCTACCGAGAAGCTGCGAAACTGCTTCACGACGTCCCCGACAGGCAACCACCGAGATTTCCTAACCATCACCCATGAGGCCTCGGAACCACCACCCAGGTGCACGGTATGGCTGGGAGCAGCAGGTGACAGCACTTAGTGACAGATGTCTCCGCGGGAGCCTTCCGGAACA
>CAUYUJ010020388.1:0-45000 GCA_963575745.1 Prorocentrum cordatum
TCCTCCTCCTCCTCCTCCTCCTCCTCTTCCTCCTCCTCCTCCTCCTCCTCCATCTCATCGTCCTCCTAATCCGCCCGCCGCGCTTCCTCTTCCTGTCCCAGCTCACTCTGCTTCTAGTCCCCCTCTTCATTCCCATCCCCCGTCAATCTATCGCTTCTGATCGCCCTCCCCACCGCCCTCCCCGTTCCCTCCCGATTCCCTCCCCCCCGTTCGCTCAGGTTCCCCGCCGCCCACCACCTGCATGCAGAAAAGTGGTGTGCTCTTATCCAGGGGGAAGAACTCACAGGCTTGGCAATCGAGCTTGACTACCCCGTTCCGTTTTACCTTGCCATGATGCAACACATGGCTGACAGATGGCTGACAGTCGGCTCTTTACTCTCGGACAGTATATAAGTCGGCCATTTCATCATCGCAGGATGCATGCACAGTGTAGCCTGGTCGAGGATCTATGTGTGGGACATGTTAGATAACATACATCGCTCGCACCCTCCTCCTCGGAACTCTATTGGCAGCTGGGTGGATGATCTGGCACAGCTAAATCTAGGCACTGCCGAAGGAGTAGTGGACCAGGCTACACAAGTTGCGCTTAAGCTCACGAACAGCATGTACAGCAAAGGATTGCGTACTTCAAAGAATTCAGTCGGCCTGGCCAGCTCACCAGCAGTGAGAACAGCTTTGAAGAAGCGTCTAATCGAGTTGGATTTACCGATCAGAGTGGAACTCTCAGTCCGAGATCTCGGAGTTGGTGTTGCTTCTGCCTCCAGGACGCAAGGGACCATCAAAGCTAGGAGCTAGGCAAAAGACAGGAGTCAAACGTGCGGTTGCCATTCGGGTCCTGGGTAAAAGCATGAAGGCGGCCAAAAAGCTGGCCAACACGGGCCACAAGCCGCAGGTGTCCTGGGGAGCCGTCGCCATGGGCCTGGCGCCCACCAATCTGAGGAAGCTTAGGGCTCAGGTCTCAGCCATGTGTGGTAGTAAGTGGGCTGGCCGTTGTGCGACCACAGCCATTAGGACCAGTCTTGGAAAGCGTAGTGGCCCCCTCTTTTGGGGGCCTCTTGAACTTCTGCAGGCCTGGCAGGAACACCTCCCTAGGATCCCCAATGGGCGCGCGGCCATCGACAAGGCCTGGAAGGAGTCCCTGACCAAGTTGCGAGCAGCTGAACACCACTGGCTGCAGGTCAGGGGTCACATGGCGGCCGTGCAAGCCACTCTTTTAGATTTGAATTGGACACCCGGCACTCCAGGAGAATGGACCATCCCATGTGGTTTGAAGTTTTGTTTTGAAGGAACTGAGGGCCTAGACAGGCTCGATTTCAAGGCTGGTTCCTCTCTGAAGCAGAGCATATGGCCCACGCCAGTCAGCACTTCTCGGGCTCGGGGGTTGAGTACGGGGTGGACTTAACTGCGACTTGGGCCCATATCAAGTCTTTACGAAATCGAGGTTTAAAGCATAAAGCTGCCATCCGTGAGGTGATCAGCCAGGGGGCCTTGTGGCCCCATCAGAGACGCTTTGAGAATACAGGAGTAGGAACCACGGTTTGCCCAAGGTGTGGAGCACCAAGTGAAACACTCTACCATCAACTTTGGGAATGCCCCAGCAACAGAGACCTTCCCAATTTAGAAGAAGATGAACGACTTTGTGCACATGCCAAAATAGGTGCTGAAACCTATCCCTGTGGTTGGCTTCGATGTTTAGTGCCGATCCTCTGGACAATGCCCCCTGAGGACACCCCTCTCCCTAAGGAGAATACAGTCAGAGAGGGAGCGAGGCCTGAGGACGGACGGCAGAGGTATGAGCTTCCAGCAGGTTGTGTAATTGGCGGCGACGGCTCGGGGGGTGAGTATGGATCGGATCCTCGTTTGCGTCGTGTTGGTTGGGTTTTCGCCATTTGTGTCGGTGAGTCTGTCTTGGCCTCCTGCCGTGGGAGCATGGCGGGGTGGAGACAGACTGTCCCCCGAGCCGAACTGCTAGCCGAAATTAGAGTTCTTGAAGCAACCTCAGGGGACGCCACATATGTTGTAGATGTGTCATATGTCTTCAAAGGGGCCAAGTATGGGCCCAACCATACGTACAGAAGTAATGCTGACCTGTGGACTGAATATTGGCAGGCGGTAGCCAATCGCAAGGGCAGGCTCACGCTATTCAAGGTCAAGAGTCACCTCGACAGAGCTGCTGTGGGTCCCAGTTTTCCCCTGGAGCACTGGTTCGCTAATGCCCAGGCCGACGTTTTGGCCGAGAAAGCTGCGGAGGAAGCCCGAACTCCCTACAGTTTGGCCTGGCGCGTTCAGAAACGCTTGATTTTAGTTTCCCTGGATGTGGCCAAGAATGCTAAAGATTTTAATGGGACCACTCTTAAAGGAGATGTCCAGGCCTGATATGTAGCCCAAGCTAAGGCTAAGGCAAGAGAGATTCCCCAACGTTTGCGGGAATCCCAGCACCGACTTTTCAACCTCCAAGGGATGGAAATCCGCTGCTAGCCCGCTCCCCTCCCACACTTTCCTTTTTGCATTGCGCACGGCCCTGAAGCAAGAGCGAGGTGCAGCGGCACCTCGCCGCGCGGACTGCTGTTTGCCTGGACCAAGTGGGGAAACGTTCCCTTGAGGAGCTCTCGACCTCATTGTGTCCTGGGAAGCCTGTTCTGATTGATGTTTCTCACAAGATCGAGAACTACCGAGGCCTCTGGTTTTGCCGCCTGTGCGGAGCACAGGGGGTAGAGAAATTCGTGTGGCTCTCCAAGCAGTGTGCACGACGGCTCTCCATAGATGGTAAGGCCACCCTCAAGGCAATCGACCTTGGGAACCTGCCCAACGGGGTAGATCGGTGGCCTGACTCGATTCTCCCACCCAGAGCCTGAAGGTCAGGCACATGACTATCACCGACGAGCAGGCGGGAGGGTGGGATGTCTTTTCTTTAACGGCGCTGATGTCACCATCGAACTCCGCCGTATGTCGTAGCGCAGGAGGAGGAGGAAGAGGAGGAGCAGGAGGAACAGGAGAAGCAGGAGGAGGAGGAAGAAGGGGGGGAGGAGAGGAGGGAGGGGGAGGAGGAGGAGAGGAGGAGGAGGAGGAGGAGGAGGAGACGGAGGAGGAGAGGAATGAGAAACAGGAGGAGGAGAGGAGGAGTGAGGAGGAGGAGGAGGAGGAGGAGAAGAAGGAGGAGGAAGAGGAGGAGAGGAGAAGGAGGAGGAGGAGGAGGAGGAGGGAGGAGGAGAAGGAGGAGGAGGAGGAGGAAGTGGAGGAAGGAGAGGGGACGGAGGAGGAAGGAGATGAGGAGGAGAGGGATGGGGGGAGGAGGAGGGGAGGAGGAGGAGGAGGAAGAAGAGGAGGAGGGGGAGGAAAGGGAGAAGGAGGAAAAAAAGATAACGAGGAGGAGGAGGAGGAGGAGGAGGAGAAGGAGGAGAGAGGAGAAGGAGGAGGAGGGGCAAAGGAGGGGAGGGAGGAGCAGGAGGAGCAGGAGGAGGAGGAGGAGGAGCAGGAGGAGGAGGGAGGAGGAGGGAGGTGGAGGTTCTCCCCAGGCCTTCAGCCCCCCGCACCCAGGGTCTGCGGCCTTGCCATGGCTCCGGATCTGGGGCATCGCACAACGAGTGGAGGGCGAAGTGGCGTCTCGACTGGTCTATACAGCCTGCTTCTCAGAGTTTGCCTCTTCAAGATTATGGCGCACAGCGGAGTGAAATCGACGAGTGACAACGTGCAAAGAATCTGGCCAATGCGCTCGGGGTGCCCGCCGCCGAGCCGGGGATCGACCTGGAGACGTACATGAAAAACACTGCCAAGCTGAGGCAGGCAGACAAGATAATGCGCGAGGTGAAAAGATCCGAGGGAAGAAGAAGCTCGCCGAGCGGCCGGAAGAGAACGCCAAGGCGCTCGCCGCCAAGACGGACGAGAATGCATCGGGGCTGGGACCAACTCTGATATGCAACCGCGTGATAGCTGGGATAGATCCTTCCCTCCTCCCCCTTGTATCTCCCCTCCTTTCCCTCCCACCCTTCCTACTGAGACGCCGTCGCCCACTACAACGCGAAGTACGTCGCCGACTACTGCGCCCAGCAGCACCACGAGCACGATCGACACCAGCACCAGCTTTCTGACCAGAATGTGGGCGTACGAGGGAGAGCAGCACCACTAAAAATACGAGGACGACCCACAGCAGCAACAACTTTCCGACTGGCACGTGGGCGAGCCGTACGAGGGAGAGCAGCACCACGAGAATTACGAACACGACCGACAGCAGCAACAACTTTACGACCAGCACGTAGGCGAGCCGTACGAGGGAGAGCAGCACCACGAAAATTACGAACACGACCGACACCAGCAACAACTTTGCGACCGGCACGTGGGCGAGCCGTACGAGGGAGAGCAGCACCACGAGAGTTACGAGCACGACCGACACCCGCAACAACTTTCCGACCGGCACGTAGGCGAGCCGTACGAGGGAGAGCAGCACCACGAGAATTACGAACACGACCGACACCAGCAACAACTTTACGACTGGCACGTGGGCGAGCCGTACGAGGAGAAGCAGCACCACGAGAATTACGAACACGACCGACACCCGCGACAACTTTACGACCGGCACGTGGGCGAGCCGTACGAGGGAGAGCAGCACCACGAGAATTACGAACACGACCGACAGCAGCAACAACTTTCCGACCAGCACGTGGGCAAGCCGTACGAGGGAGAGCAACACCACGAGAGTTATGAGCACGACCGGCACCAGCAGCAGCTTTCTGACCAGCACGTGGGCGAGCCGTACGAGCGAAAAAACACCACGAGGGTTACGAGCACGGCCGACACCAGCAGCAGGTTTCCGACCAGCATGTGGGCCAGCCGTACGAGGGAGAGCAACACCGCGAGAATTACGAGCACGACCAGCACCAGCAACAGCTTTCCTGCCGGCACGTGGGCGAGCCGTACGAAGGAGAGCAGCACCACGAGAGTTACGAGCACGACCGACACCAACAACAGCTTTCTGATCAGCACTTGTAACACCCGTGAGAGGGAGAGCAGCATCCACTAGAGTTACGAGCTCGACCGACACCAACAGCAGCTTTCCGACCAGCATGTGGGCGAGCCGTACGAGGGAGAGCAGCACCACGAGAGTTACGAGCACGACTGACACCAGCGCCAACTTTCCGACCAACACGTGGGCGAGCCGTGAAAGGGAGGGCAACACTGCGAGAGTTACGAGCACGACGGACACCAGCACCAGCTTTCCGACCAGCACGTGGGCTAGCCGTACGAGGGAGGTCAGCGCCACGAGAGTTACGAGCACGACCGACACCAGCAGCAGCTTCCCGACCAGCACGTGGGCGAGCCGTACGAGGGAAAGCAACACCACGAGAATTACGAACACGACCGACACCAACAACAGCTTTCCGACCAGCACGCAGGCGAGCCGTACGAGGGAGAGCAGCACCACGAGAGTTACGAGCACGACAGGCACCAACACCAACTTTCCGACCAGCACGTGGGCGAGCCGTACGAGGGAGAGCAGCACCACGAGAGTTACGAGCACGACCGACACCAACAACAGCTTTCTGACCAGCACGTGGGTGAGCCGCGCGAGGGAACGCAGCACCAAGAGAATTACGAGCACAACCGACACCTGCCGCAGCTTTCCGACCAGCACGCGTGTGAGCCGTAATTACGAGGGAAAACAGCACCAAGACTGTTACGAGCATGACCGACACCAGCAGCAGCTTTCCGACTGGCATGTGAAACAGAAACACAACGAGAATTACGAGCACGACCGACACCAGCAACAGCTTTCCGACCAACACGTGGGCGAGCCGTACGAGGGAAAGCACCACCACGAGAAACACGAACACGACCGACACCAGCAACAGCTTTACGACTAGCACGTGGGAGAGCCGTGCGAGGAAGAGCAGCACTGCGAGAGTTACGAGTACGGCCGACACCAGCAGCAGCTTTCCGACCAGCACTTGAGCGAGCCGTACGAGGGAGAGCAGCACCACGAGCGTGACGAGCACGACCGACACCATCACCAGCTTTCCGACCAGCACGTGGGCGAGCCGTACGAAGGAGAGCAGCACCACGAGAGTTACGAGCACGACCGACACCAGCAGCAGCTTTCCGCCCAGCCAGTGGGCGAGCCGTACGAGGGAGAGCAGCACCACGAAAGATACGAGCAAGACCGACAATAGAAACAACTTTCCGACCGACACTTGGGCGAGCCGTACGAGGGAAAGCAACACCGCGAAAGGTACGAGCACGACCGACACCAGCAGCAATTTTTCGACCGCTACGTGGGCGAGCCGTATGAAGGAGAGCAGCACCACGAGAGTTCCGAGCACAGCAGGCACCAGCAGCAACTTTCCGACCAGCACGTGAGCGAGCCGTACAAGGGAGAGCAGCACCACGAGAGTTACGAGCACGACCGACACCAACAACAGCTTTCCGACCAGCACGCAGGCGAGCCGTACGAGGGAGAGCAGCACCACGAGCGTGACAAGCACGGCCCACACCAGCAGCAGCTTTGCGACCAGCACGTGTGGACCGTACGAGGGAGAGTAGGTACACGAGTGTTATACGAACTGGCACAAACGGGAACTTTCCAACCAACACGTGGGCGAGCCGTACGAGGATAAACAAAACCACCACGAAGATCACAAACACGACCGACACCAGAAGCATCGTTCCGGCCAGCACGTGGGAGGGCCGCAAAGGAGAGCAGCACCACGAGAGTTACGAGTACGGCCGACACCAGCAGCAGCTTCCCGACCAGCACTTGAGCAAGACGTACGAGGAAGAGCATCACCACGAAAGATACGAGCACGATCGACACTACCAGCACAGCTTTCCGACCCGCACGCAAGCGAGCCGTACGAGGGAAAGCAGCACCACGAGCGTGACGAGCACGACCGACCCCAGCAGCAGCTTTCCGACCACCAATTCGGCGAACCGTACGAGGGAGAGCAGCACCACGAGAGTTGCGAGCACGACCGACACCCGCACCAGCTTTCCGACCAACACGTGGGCGAGCTGTCCTCGGGAAAGCAGCACCACGAGTGTTACGAGCACGACCGACACCATCAGACGTTTCTTTCCGACCAACACGTGGGCGAGCCGTACGAGGGAGAGCAGCACCGCCAGAATTACGAGCACGACCTAGCAGCACCACAGCGACCAGCACGGCGGACACCAGCACGGCATTACAAACACCAGTGGGACCAGCAAAACCGTTCCTCACAGAGCGTTGCGCCTCTTCTGGCACTGCCGCGGCACGACGCAGCTGCTAGCAACCATCCTGTTCTGGGCGTTTTTGGCCTGGGATGCCGACGGCCATCGGGCGAGAGGGCGGCGTGATCCGGAGCCGCCCTGGCATCTACCGATCCCCCTCGCAACGTTGTGCATCACGGACCACCTTGCGTGGGCACTCGCGGTGCTCACCGCTCTCTCTATGGACCTGTTGCATGCGGTGCTGGAGGTCGGGCGGCGCTGCTTGGCCAGGTCCTCCAAGGCGTGTGAGTTCATGCAAGAATGTGGCAGCAAAAAGCGCTTTCACGATCGTCCTGCTCGCCGGTTGCCTGCTGGCCGCTGCTCTCGCGGGGGCCGCTGTCGGTGCTGCCAGCCACGCCATGACGCACATCCCGGCGACAGCGGCCACGGGAGGCCAACCGCAATGGCCGCGACGTGGAACGAATTGGGTTTCGATTGCACGCTGGGGTACCCCGGGGAAGGCCCTGGCGCGGCCGCGGCGGCCACAGTGAAGAAGATGAACACGAACGAGCAACCCGACGCCAGACACAGCGCGGCAAGATACAGTCGGATCCGAACGCCACGGATTGGTGAAGCTTCCCGCGCTGGCGCTGCAGCTGCCGCCGGGTCCGGCGCCCTAACAGACGACTCCGCCAACCAACGCACGCGGCGACGGCCGCGAAGGGACGCCAAAACGTGGTGCGCCACGCCGCCGCGGACTGCCTCAGCAGCTACGCGCGCGATGCGTAGCCGCAGTTGATCAGCTGTCGCACCAACATTGCGCCGTAGAGTTTCGTCGCCTGCTTGGAGTGCGCTCTGGTCTGCGCCCAGACTGGTAACGCTGCGCTGAAACTTTCCGACGACTTTGCCGTCGTCATTGCGCAGGCGCCGCCTCCGCAAGCCGAGCGGCCGGGCCCGCCAGCGGCACCACCGACCCCAAGTGGGCGGACACCATCACGCCAGAAATGGCCCCAAAGCAAGTGCCCACGGCCATCCACATACCGCCGCACGTATCATAACTGAGCATTAGAAGACTGTCGCCCACGAGATCCACCGCGGCGCCGGAGTCACCAAGGCGGCCAAATGTTGCTTCATGTTCCCGACGCTCCTGCTCGGGCGCGCCAACCTCCGAGGCGGCAAGAGAGGCGACGCCCAGCTCGCGACTACTCTGCACCGCCGGGCCACGGAGATCAGGGAGCACCGCGAAGCGCAGCTGCGGGGCGCCGCCCTAGATTGCGTTCCGCCCCCCTTGCGCGCTGGGCGAAGACCACCGCGGAACACGATGTTATGACGGCGCGCGAACTCGTCGAGGCAGGGGCCGCGGGCAAAGCAACGAGAGTCCTCAACGAAGCCCTCGATGTAGCTGGAGACGAGATGACCCTGCACGCCGCGCCACAACTCTTCCCGCGCCATCAGCCGCAGCCACCAGCCGACTACGACCAACAGGACGACGAGCAGCAACAGTTTGAGCTCTACTGCGCCGAAGCCTTGCGGGCCGCACCAAAACGACGCGCGGCCGGGCCCAGCAGGTGGCAGCACGAGCACTTCCAACTCGTCCAAACTGACCTGTCTGCTCTGCGTGCCATGGCTTGCAAGGCAGCTACTCATGGACAGCCTGGGAATCCAAGAAAACATCAACTTTTGCATGCAACATGTAAGAAATGCTGCGAAATAAATGAAACGTCTGTCCCCGCTGCGTGATTGCGCAGAAACCGATCGCTGGATTAGCGCAGCGGCACGCGGCGCACGCGAAACGCAACTGCGCGCGCTCGCCCAGGGGCGATCCACCCCAGACAACTCGAACGCCTCGCTTGCGATCCGACGACGAAGCCCCGCCGAATCTGCGCATCTCCGACGCCGCATCTGCGACGGCGGCGGCGGCGGCGGCGCGGCGGAAGGCAGGCGGGGGGGCAGAGGCAGCAGCGCAGCCACTGACAGAACCCACGGCGCCGTGAGAACGACGACGGGGCCAACGAGACCCGCGCGCGAGGAGAAGGGGAGGGGGCAGGCGCGCAACGTCGCCTGGAAAATAACACCGGGCGAAGAGGGGGCGCAGAGGACGGAAGGGGGGGCGACTAGTACTTGAATGGGGGCGGCGGCAAGAACAGCCATGATGGGGCCGCTGAGAACGGGCCCTCGGGCGCGCCGACGGCGTCAAGAGCGCGCCGCCGCGGTCCGCGCGGCTGCCGCCGCTGCGACTTGCGAGTGAGCCAGCGCGAGCGCCCCCCAGACTGCCGCCGGCGACGCGGACCTCCCTGCTCCTCGCCCCTTCTTCCCACCCCCCTCCTAGCCCACCCTCCGATCGCGCCCCCCCCCGCTTCCCCCTCGCGCGCTCTTCATCCTGCCCGCTGCCCTCTCAACTTAACCCCCTTGTTCCCCCCGGCCGTCTGCGCGGCGACCCCCCGCGGCGAACCCAGGCCGCGGCGCCGCTCGCATCCGGCCCAGCCCGCGCCGATTGCGCCATCGCCTCGGGCAGTGAATTCGACGGCCCCCCAAAATACTGCGATGTGACAACCGCAACCCAGGGCGGCAAGAGATGCCCCCCGGGCTCCGCGCCAGACGCCGGCGCACTCGCCGCGGGGCCTCGATCGGCGCGGCCCCCAGGCGGCCGCGATTTGTTCAGGTGCGTTCGAGGCGCCCCAATCGAATTGCACAAAATTACCCCAGTGCGACCCTACATCGAAGTTGGAGGATCTAGGAAAGCAGCATCTATATCTAAACCAAAAGCGACATCAACATCTACACCTGCATATACATTCACATCAACCTCAACAGCGAAACTCATTTCTACATCTACATTTACACCTACATGTGCACCTACGTCTACATCAACATCTACACCCACAACTACATCTACATCGACATCTACACTTTCGTTTTGGTGTTGTGTTGGTTTCCATTGTCTTGCTGGTTGTTTTATGTGTTCCTTCGTGCGTTTGCTTTTGGTGTTGTTTGTTATTGCATTGTTGTTTTTGGTGTTTCCTTTTGTCGAAGCACGCGCTTCGAGGCGCGACCCGCGAGCTGCGAGGCGCGAGCAGCTCGCTCACTCACGGCGCCGGCGCTTGTGCGGCCCCTCGTCCTCGTCGTCGCCGGTGTCCTCCCTCTCCGTCGCGTTCCCCCTGTTGATGTCAGTCGACGACTTCTCCTACGCCCACGCGTCCATGCACGGCCATCTTGCGTGTGCAGGCTGCGCAGCATCGCAGATTGGATGTTGGATGGCCGAGAGCAACATATTTTTGTTGCCGATGATCTGGAATAAATACGCGGAGAAACCGCTTCGTCGGAGCTGCTGCGCTTTCTGCCTGCACCTCCCGTTGAGCAACCACTCGTATTTCTGGGCCGTTTCCGTTTTCATCCACAACTTATAATCGTTCATCCATTTCGCGTGGATCTTTCATGTGGCGAGGCGTGAAGATCGCGTCGGAGTCCAGGCCAGGCGCGCGGCGCATGCGATTCGCAAGCTGCTCTTCGACGCCCCGCAAGAACGCCTCTTGCTTCTGGGTGATGCGCTGAAGAGCTGCCGCCTCGAAGCGGCCGTCCGATGAGGCCGCGCAGAGGAAGTCTCCGCCGATCTTCTCGAGCACCGCCTGCGACGCTGTTTCGGCGGAAGAATCGCTGCCGAAGATTGCGTCGACGCTGGGCGTGTCGGGCCTGCGTACCACGTTGGAGGAGGTGGCAGGCTGCGCAGCGCTGCTCGGCGGGCTGCGCGTCGCACCCTCGAGATCTCGAGGCACGCGCGCCCTGGCCACAACGAGGTCAGGGGCATCTCTGACTCCGTCGAAGAGCGCACCAATCTCGCCGTTTTTGAACCTCATCGGGTGAGAGAAGACCAGCTGCAGTGATCCACGCTGCTTCGCACCGAAGTCAATCGATACTTGGCAGGCTGCGTAGCCTTCATCGATATTCTGTATCAGGGCGGTGAGCTGAAGGAGCCCCGCGTTGAAGTCGCCGCCCCAGAGGGGGCGACCCCCCGCGCACGCATTGTGGCAAGCCAGGAAGGTGCGTTTGCGCCCCTCCATTGTGAACCCTCGCTTGTTCGAGGCGGGCGCATGGCAATTGACGATGGGCACGGGCTCGTTGTCGCTAACGCGAACACGGACGTGCTGGAAGCACCGGCCCGGCTGGTTCTGAACGAAGTCGCTGACGAGCCTGGACTGCAGGACTGCCACTCGATTGGACTTCGCGATCGTCGCGTAGTGCCCGTCAACGTACACGCGGACAGGCGGCATCGCACTGTCAGCAGGCAGTTCTTGAATCCAGGCACAGACGCCGCCTCCTGGTATTTCGCCGAGCTCGACCAGGCAGAGTATCGCCAGCGCAGGAACTTGGAACGCCTTGGTAATGTCCGATGTAAAACGGCGCTCTTTGTTCTTCCAATTTCTCCCACCAACCTTCGATAATTGGATTCCCACGCTGTAGGAACCCACTGTCAACTCGGTCGCGCTGTCAGGCAGCGCAGAGAAAATGGGCTGCGCAGCGCCACTCGATGACGAGGCGGGCTGTGCAACATCACCTGGCGCCGAGGCGGGCCGCGCAGAATCGCCGTCGGGGCCTTCACCTGGTGCCGAGACGAACTGCGCAGCACCGCGGTCGGGGTCTTTCCCGCTTGGGGACACCGACGCCGCGCTGGCTGCCATGGGTTGCGCTGGAGCAACAAAGGTTGCGGTGGGTTGCGCAGCGCCATCAGGTGCCGAGCCGGGCTTCGCAGCATCGCTGTCGCTGTCGGATGAGGACAGAGACGCCCTGTGGCCTGGCATGTTGGCAGCCCGGAGCCACAAAGGCTGCGGAACGGTGATGACGAGATGCACATAGCCGGGGGTCTGGGCTCGGCCCCGGCCCCGGCTGAGGGAGCTCGCCCTTCAAATGTGCACTTTCGCCAGGGATTCCTCGGAGGGCCTCTCGAGGTATTCCGAGAGAGGGCGCCGCGTGAGTCGGGGCCCGCGGCGTCCTGGAGGCTGGGGGGGGGCCATCAGAACAGGCGCGGAGGATGGAAGGGGGGCGGCTCCAATGAGACCCCCACCCCCCTCAATGAGGGTCTTGAATGCAAGGGTGACATACATATCTCGTGGCGCCGAAACAGAGACCGACAACATTAATCAAACGCTGGTTTCCTGGGCGCGCCCATGGCCAGCGGGCCGAAGAAGGTGGTGCATGAACAAGCATTATCATGTATGCGCGTGCGTCCATAACCGCATACCCACGATAATAATGCCCCCCCCCCATACACAGAATAGTTGATTATCCACGGCCAACGAGGAGTTTGGTCGGGGGCGCGGGGGCGCGGAGGCCGAACTTCATTATCACCTGAAAAGTTCGCCATCGAGGTTACTTCCTTCTTATGTTGAGATAGCAACATCAAGCGAAGCGAACGCGCTTTTTCAGGAAGTCCCAAGCGAGGCCAGCAATTTTGGGAGGCAGTCTCAAACGAAAAGGGCAATGTTTCAAGGATGTCTCAAGCGGAACCAGCAATTCTTCGAGGATGTCTCAAGCGAAGAGAGACACTTGTCGAGGATGCCTCAAGCGGAACACGCATATACTCGAGGATGTCTCAAGCGAAACAAGCATGCACTGAAGAACGTCTCGAGCGAAACAGTGCGTTTCTTAAGGATGTCTCCCTCTCCTCTCCCCCTCCCCCCCGCCCCCTGGCGCCCTGGACTTGTTTATCGCTGCGGTTGGTTATCTTGGGAAAACGAGGCAGATGAACCACCCTGCGCGAGCAGATGATAATCTTTATTCCCTTTAAGCGCTTACATATAAAATCTAATAAGTTTTGAACTTTGGATTTCTTCTTCCTCCTTCTCATCTTCCTCTTCTTCCTCTCTCTCTCTCCTTATTCCTCTCTCTCTCTCTCTCTCTCTCTCTCTCTCTCTCTCCCCGTCTCTCCCCGTCTCTCTCTCTCTCTCTCTCTCTCTCTCTCTCTCTCTCGATCTTTTCATGTTCTTTCTAAACCTCTTTCTCTCTTTCTCTCTGTCTCTCTATCTATCCTCTGTCTCTCTATGTCTCTTTCTCTTTCTTCCTCTCTCAACCTTTCCCCCCCTTCCCCCCCCCCCCCCCCCCCCCCCCCCCCCCCCCCCCCGGACTTTTTCATCGCCGCGGTTGACTATCCTGGGAAGACGAGGCAGATGAGCGACCCTGCACGAGCAGATGAACATCTTAATTTCCGCTAAGCGCTTACACATAACATCTAATAGGTTTCGTTTGGACGGTCCCCGACGAGCGCGCTCGTCGAGGACCGTCCAAACGAAACAAACACGGTCTGTGAAGACGTCTCAAGCGAAACGAGCAGTAAAAAGGAGCTCTCAATCGAAGCAAACAATTATTTCGAGGACGTCTCAAGCGTAACGACAGATTTGTCGAGGATGTCTCAAGCGAGACAAGCCATTGTTGGGGCTGTCTCAGAGAGGACAAAAAGCCAAGGATGTCTCAAGATATCCTCGGCTTCGGCTCATCCGATAACACCTTTATGCCGGCCTCTAGTGGATACTTTTATTATCGCACCGAAGCCGCCGAACTTTATTCTCCCAGGGTGTTTATTATCGGCTGTTTTGCGTTACTCACGCACGCATGCATGTCTGCATGTATGTATGCATGTATAGATGTATAGATGTACAGGTGTATCGGTGTATAGGTATGCATGTATGTATGTATGTGTGCATGAAGGCGTGTATGTCATCAGCTCACTTGCCTCGGCGCACGCGCGTCAATCCATGCGCCGGCTAGACCGCAACTACACGGAAGAGTGCTCGGGCTGCGCCGCGCGGGGACTGCGCGGCACGGGTTTTGCGGCACCGTGGAAAGAGACAGGCCTCCATGAGACGCACGAAGAGACGCGGGCAGGCCCGCAGCACTTGCGCAGCACGGGTTGCGCAGCATCCAAGAGACACGGGCTGTGCAGCACCGTGGAAGGTGACGGACTCATCGCCCCATTCTGCTGGCCGCGCTGCCCGCGGTGGCCCGCGTCTCCTTGTCCCACCCGAAAGCAGCGTCACACGCGTCGCGAACGCTGGCGAGTTTGCCGCTGATGAAGTCGCGGCAGAGAGCTTTGTCCTGGTCCGACAACGCGCCCCACTGATAGGAGCCCCGGAGGATGGCTGCGTGAATCTTTTTGCCTCGCACGAGTGCTTGCCGAGATGCGTGGGCAGCGTTTTTTTTTTTTTTTTAGAGCTCTTCGTTCCTTCGTCAGGGCATCGGAGATTTGCATCCTCTTCTTGTGCTCGTCGGAAGACTTCTCTTCCTCCCAAGCGCGCATGAAGCGCTGGATCGCCTGGGCAGGCTGTTCAGCACTGCATATCGGATGCCGAATGGATGCCAGCACCACGCGCCTGCCGCCGATGATCTGGAAGAGAAACACCGAAAAGGCACTGCGGCGTAACTGGCGCGCCCTTTGGCGGTTGACTTTGCCCGTTCCATCAGACCACCAGTTGTAGTTGTGAAAGGTGTGTTCATTCATCCAGCTCTCGTGGTCCTCCATCCACGCATGGTGAATATGTTGCATGTGCTCGGGACTGAACGCGGCGTCGGGGGTTAGTGATGGATGCCGTTGCAGATGGTTGGAGCACTGCTCCTGGGTGATCTCCAAAAAACGTTCCAGCTTGTCGGCGATGCATGGACCAGTCGCCATGTCGTAGCATCCCGTTGAAGATGCCACGATCTTGGCCAGTTGCCCGTGGAGGAACTGGGTGCCGATCTGCTCCAGCACCTCTTGCAGCGGCGCCGTTCTGGGGTCGTCAGTGCCGAAGATCGCGTTGACTCGGTGGTAGCGCGCGTTGGGCCACTCTGCGCCATGCAGTGCCGAGGATTGCTGGACGGACGGCGGCCCCGCGCTGCCGGCGGGCTCATGCCGAGCAGGCTGCGCAGCGCTGCTCGCAGAGCTGGCTTCAGCCTCTGGCAGCGGTGCCGGGCGCGCGGGCATCGGCCACTCCGGAAGATCTGCGCCGTGCAGTGCCGAGGATTGCCGGGGGGGCGGCGGCTGCGCGCTGGCGGCAGGTTCATGCCGGGCCGAGCAGGCTGTGCAGGGCTGCTGGCGGAGCTGGCTTCAGCCTCTGGCCGCGGTGCCGGGCGCGCGAGCATCGGCCACTCTGGCCGATCTGCGCCATGGAGTGCCGAGGATTGCCGGGGGAGTGGCGGCGCTGCATTGCCAGCGGGCTCCTGCCGATAAGGCTGCGCAGAGCTGCTCGAAGAGCTGGCTTCAGGCTCTGGCATGGGAGCCTGGCTCGTTCTGGCGATTACGACATCATGAGCGTCGCTCGTTCCGTCGAATGAGGCCCACATCCCGGAATTCACCTGAGCACTGCAGAGGCCGAATGTCGAAGCGAAGTCGCCGTGCCTGGCTTGTAACGGATGGGAGAACGCTGTTCGCAATGAACCAGGCTGTGAAGCACCGGAACTCATGTTGTCGCGATTATCAATCCACCCGAGAAGGGCGGTGAGCTGCATGAGCCCCGCGTTGAAGTCGCCCCCCAGATGAACGGACCACCGGCGCATGCCTGATGAAATGCATTGAAGTACAGCAGACGCCCCGTGAACGTCAGCGATCGTTTTCTCGAGGAAGATGCGTGGCTATTGACGATGGATATGGGCTCGGCGCGCTCGGTCGTGCGAACGCGGAAATGTTGGAAGCATCGATCCGGCTGGCTGCGCACTATGTGCTTGATGATCTGGCACTGAATGACCTGCACCCGATCGGACAGGGTGAGAGTCGCGAAAGGTCCGTCGGCGGAGATAGCGACAGGCGATATCGAACTGTCGGCGAGCAGGTTGCGGATCCAGTCGCTGACGTCGCCCTTTGGAAGTTCCCCTCCAATGCCCACACCGAGCTCTCCAAGTTCGCAGAGGCAAAGGATGTCCCACGCATGCTCGTTGGATGCCGGGGGGGCCGCCCGGGGCGTGCCCGGCTCTTTGAGCTTAGCTATGCTACGCTAAGCTGCGCTACGCGATGCTATGCTATGATGTGCTATGCCATGCTATGATATGATTGGCTGGGTTATGCTATGCTATGCTGTTTGAATGCAGCGCTGCGCTATGCTAAGATAAGCTAAGCTAAGCTGGCCCTCTAAGCAGAGCCTAGGAAGGGAATTCCACCCATGCTATGCTATAGGATGCTGCGCTATGCTGTTGTACGCTATGCTATGTTATGCTATGATTTGATCTGCCGTGCTAAAGCTCAGCACTGCTAAGGTGAAGGTAAGCTAGCTAAGATAAGCCTGAGCTAAGACGAACCTAAGTGAAGCTAAGATGAAATAAGTTCAAGCAAGATGAGATAAGCAACGCGAAGCTAAAGGGGCGCAGCTGGGGAACCCGCGGGGCGGATGCTGGGGGAACCGCCCGGGGCGAGTTGCACTGCCCGGGCCTTTAAGCACGCCGAGTAAGAACCCTTCTAGGCAGAGCCTAGGTAGGGAACATACAACCAAACACAAGTAGCCCCGCATTCGCATTCCCTGGGGGAATCCGGCGCGACGATGTGAAATAATGAAGCGGCCGATGTAGGCGAGGCGCCCGCCGACTCCGCGCGCGCATTTTTCGCAAATGTTTATACTTCCTTTTGGAACACAAATACGCAAACATGCTTCAGCAATAAGTGGCCAGGGAGGCGCATATTGTTTCACAAACAAATGCGCAATGCACGCCCCGCCCGGGGCAGCCGGCGGGGGCGAGGTGGAATGGCGCGACGACCCCAGGAGGCCCGCGATGGAATGCGGCTGCCCCATGGGGCCATGCCCCCCCCCCCTGCCCCATGCACCCTTGGGGTGAGAGCCCGGCCGCCCCCCGGCGCTGGGGGGGCGGGGGGGGCGCGGCCGCGCGGCTCGGCAGACGGCGTCTGCGCCGCGCCGCCCCCCGCGGCAATGCACAAGGGAACTTCGGCGACATAGGGCGGCGCCTCAAGGCCAATGGCCCTTCGTGGAAGTGCCGCGGCCCCGAAGGGGGGCCCAGCCTGGGTAGGCCCGCGTCTTTGGTTAAACGCACTTGTCCCCCAACGCGACTCTAACCAAACTAACTTCAAACAAACCCAAACCAATTAGTTTAAACAGCGAGCTTCTAGTTTAAAGTGTACCTTGTTTGTTTTTGAAAGGTTTGCGTCAACATTGTCATCAACCTGGCACGAATGCTACCACGTATTGTACGCACAACCCCGACTATTCGAATTGCACATCAATACCAGAAAATGTACGTTGGCGTGTGTTAATGTTGTGAGCGCTGGTGTATGCTTACTTGACATGTTTGCGCGTGCACCGTTTCAAGCTGCTCCTTGCATGCATCATGACGTTGCTCGATTTAACACTCTGTATGCAGAGCTCTGTCCCTAAACACGTTACAAACAAGGTTCTATGCGGGACTCTTGCGAGCCGTATGGGGTCTTGGGGCCGTCTTGGATTGTCTTGTGTCCAGATGGGGGCTCCGGGGCCGTCTTGGGGCAGTCAAGGGCCGTCTTGGATTCGTCGCACGGCCATCTTGGAGGCAAGCGTCGGGCCATGGAGCCATCTTGGAGCCGTCTCGGGCTGTCTTGGAGGTGGCTCTGGTTCCTTCTGGGAAGTTTTGTCCACCCTCCCGGGACTCTGCTTCTGCCTCTGCTGCCCCCCCTCTGCTTCACCCCGTAATCATATGGCCCCGCGTGCTTCGCGTTTCTCTATTTCCGCTTGCACTGTAGTTTCTGTTTGTTCTCATCATAACTTGATCATTGCATGGGCAATGGTTTGGCTGGGGACGGCGACCGCGAAGACGCCATGTCAGATATAGCTGGTGATGAAAACACTGAACAAGATGTTGCGGGCCACGGCCCAGCCCCAGTTCACGCCGCCCTGCAAACGCGCGGGGAATTGGTTGCATATCCAGTGATTGGGAGTTCAGACGGGTTATGGGCACGAGAATTCGAATCCAACCGACACTATTCGACCGACAATGCACACTTTTCGGAGTTGTTCTTGTCAGATGGAGACTAGTTGCGCTTGCTGAAGCTGAGGCAATGGATGGAGAAATGACGATGCTCATAATAAGGTCAGCTGAAGCTAAACATCGCGCTGAGTGCTGTGGCGCATTAGTTTACGAAGCTTTGCAAACAATCGAACTTGTAATGCCAATTGCCTGCCCAGAAAGAACGACGAGGCAACGGAGTATGATTCTTCTCAGAGGCAAACACTGTGTGCACAGAGCTGAAGATGGTCAAGCTTCTCCCCACCGACAGTGGGAACACATCTGGCATCAAGCCCGTTCTGATAACCAAGAGTTGATGACTGGCGATGCTGTCAAACTGTGCCCAGCTCTTGCCATAGGCCTGATGGGGCAGCTCCAAAGTATATTTCATTGCGTAGTGCTTGGTAGACGCAATCGTAAAGACAAGATCCACTGGTCGAGTAGACATACACTGCACAAGTGGAGGCTGGAACATGGTTTCTCCGCCCCTGCGATGCGGCCACGCGAGCATGACCGCGCTGGGCGGCAGCGCGGCATGGAGCCTTCTCTAGTTATCGAGTGGCTGAATGCGACATCGACTCAGACAGCGTTGAGGCACACTTTGAAGACAGCAAAAAATTTGGTCAGATTGATTTCCAGGCGGACTGGGGCAAATCGCACAGAGACGTTGGAGAAGGTAGGGTAAATTCGATACGATACTTTGCGACGGGCGCGAGTTCGCTTAGATTTGACATGTATGCGTCTCTGCCAAGCTTATTTCAAAGATACGCAATGGGACACGCTGGATTTATACATATAGATTGACGGAAGCCCTCAAGGGCGCGGATGGGAAATGCAAGCCGCGACCATCAAGATGTTTGATCATGGTGGCGCTACAGATGTGTTTACCAGGTTGATGCCTCCCATCTTACTGAAGCGTACACAGCTAAGTGCATTGTTCAAGTGTTGCGGGCTGCTCTGGCAGCTCCATTTGATGTTCGGCTCCGCCAACATGCGTCGCCTTCTGAGCAGGGTTCGAGCTGTCGTATCATACGTGGGGACAGAATTAGCGCTAGCTCGAATGAACGACCTACTTCCAGATTTCAATGTTTGTCTGGGACTGCCGCGCGTCCAACGGCAAACGCGCCTGCTCCCGCGGGCGTTGGTTGCCCCAGGTTGGCGGCACAAGATAGATTTGCTGGTTCGCACGGGGTGCAATAGATTAAGGTGGTTTCCACTCTTCCCCAAGCGCATCAAGAACATGATTTTACTGTTTCGCGATGAGGCCCGAACACTGTCTCAACCAAACGCACAACAGGGGGAAGACAATGCTGGTGGCACTGCACCCTGAGATGTTTTGGATACCCCGCTGCCCGAGCTTAGAACTACTATCAAAACATGGTTTCCAATCATCGGCGCAAGTTGAACACGGTCCCCGTTCCCCCCTGCACCGACACGACGCCCTCGTCAAATCCCACAATCGACAGAGTTTGCGTTTTTGATGGTTTCGCTGGTTAGGCCTGGCCACACGCAAGGTTTCCTCGGTCATTAATGCTAGGGGGTGCAGCGCCACCAACCCGCAACACCCAATTGGCGAGCACGGATGGGGTTGAAGGGAAGGGCGGAGGAATGAGAGAGGAGAGAGGGATCAGGGCGAGGGAAGGTGATGACGGGACTGGGGGAGGGAGATCGCCATGTGAATGCGTTTGGTATGAGACAGCGTTGTGTTTCCAAAGGGTATCCAGCAGATATTGTCCACCAACTGGAAACGAGATGGGCTCCACGGTCTCTCAGATATCTTGCTGAAGACGCCTTTGCCCACGTTTGCAGCGTGGCGGTGAAACACATTATACTTGTGCTTAAAAGGTCTTGATTCGTTCGTCTGGTCTGCCGCTGCCCACTTCAATCGGTGATCCCTCGGAGAAGTTCGAGATGAGGTCAGGCTCGACATCGTGCTAGGTGCATTGGGTAGTGCAACATTCCCCTACGAGTTCCAAGTAATCATGTGGTTCAGTAGGTGGCTTCATGGTATCCAGAAGTTTGCGGGCTATTGCCCTTGCCATCGCGAAGGATGGGGAAGCGATGAACCGAACGACTGTCCTAGGAAAGGATATTTGTTAGGTTTTGCGTACGACTTTGCACTGAAAGCTTTCAAGGATGGCCTCGGAGAATCAAGATCGTGGGTTCCTGGTACTTTCGGGCCTTTCCTCAACGATGCAAAAGGCCTCGCGAGCAGCACGTATGCTCTTGGAGCCCTCAAGTTGAGATTTTTGGATGATGTGCCGTACATCCTCGGAAGGCTTCACCAGCCAGGGGTTCGCGACAAGTGTATTATTCGTTTTAATGCTCATCCCAGTTGCATGCACGATTCAACGACGCTCGCTGTCTTGGGGCGTGACTCGCCATTGCGAGCTGACGTTCTTGCGATGTCTGGGGACGGGCAGGGGATGAGCCGAATATTGGAAGCAGAAGTAAACTCGATCAAGTTCGCACCGCTCGATGACAAAATGGCCGAAGGCCCGCATGCATTAGCGCAAGATGTGCACCGCGAAGCGTATCGTGCAATATTTCCTTGGATAGCTAGCACAATGAGGTTAGACGCAAACTTGCAAGACGCGGAGGAGTTGCCAAGCACCACTGGTCAGGACATTAACGAACATTGGGAAAAGCCAACATCCATTCTGCAAGTATCCCCTTACAAACGCAATCAGGCTGTAAAGAAAAATCGGAAGTGGTGTGAAAAACGTACTTATACTATTGAACACTTCGACAATCTAGCATTTGGAATGGCCGATCTTGGGGCTGGTGGTGGTGGTCATCACGGGGGAGGCGGCGGTGGTGGGGGCCCCCCTGGAGACGGACCCGATGATGACTTTGAGGCTGACGGCGCAGACGGTGATTTACCCGATGATCCAAAAGGGGATGATGAGGAGGACGACGACGATGGAGCTGACGGCGGAGCCGGTGGAAACGACGATTTGCCAAAAGGAGGAGGTGGCGGCATAGACAAGCGGAGTGCGAGCTTACTGGGTGATTTTCTGTCAAAAACACTTATCCCGTATCAGTATTACTCTGTGCCGCTGCCGCATACTGGCGTCGATGACGAGAACGAGATCATGTATTTCCAGCTGTTGAGCTTAAAGGTGAATGCAAAAATCGTGCCGACCGCTTCCCATCAGAATTCATCCGAACCTGGTACGTTTATAGTACATATCCAAAAACTGGAACCCTGGATAGGCGAAGGCAAACAACACAACAAACAAGTAGACGCGTACCCCCTCGAGGATCCAGGACCCTTGGACATGTTTTCGCTGGTGAGCCTTCCAAAGATCTCCAGGCGAGGGCTTCGCGTGTGGAAAGTGACAGAAAGTGATATAGATGGATGTTCGAGGCTGTGTGATCCAGGGCACGTAGCACCCTGTGGGAATAATCTGTCTTGGCCAACTTTAAGCCTTTGGGACGAGTTGGAACTACAGGGGTGGGTACCTCACAAAGGTATTGTGCACTACACACACGCAAACTCGTCATCGATGTATGATTGTAGACAGATTCGCGTCGGGAGGAAGTATTACTTTCTATGCTTGTTATCGTTAGAAATGCTGTTCGAGCGAGGTGCTCGGGAGTTTCGCTCGGCAGAGACGGATGCGTTTTTCCAAGTGATGCTGAAGTACCCCCACAAGGCAAACCCGCATGAGTCGAAGGAGAAACACTTGGAAATTTTAAACAGCGATGCCAAAGATGGAATCGATGTGTCGGCTGCCCTCGAGCGGCCACGAAAAAGAAAGCGCGCCCCTTCTGAGGGCTAGTTAGTGGGGGACGACGGGACCTGGAAACCACCAGACGAGGACATCCACGGCGACATTGTGCACCCCAAGGGCCCCGACAAACAGGAAGCTTCTGAATCTGAGCTCGGCAATTCTGCCGACGAAGCCGTCGCTCCGGTAGATCCAGAGATTGGAGGTGGTGCAGACGCCGCCCCTGCAGGCCCTGGAGAGGACGCCCCGCACGAGCTCCCGATCTTTATCGAAGGGCAACGTGCTACGAGGGAGTACCATCTGGGACCGAATGGCACCTTGCACTCGGGCTTGCGAGTTATGTGTGCAAATCCAAACCACATTAATTGTAGGAAGTTTAGATCTTTGAAACTCGGAGTTGAAAGATGGGGCCCTCGTGCTGCCGAATTTTTCCTTGGCGCCTGGCTTGAGCTAGGGCGTGATGTCCACCACAAAAATCAGCACAGGGCGCCGAGGCAAGCAGAGGTAGACGCATATGCAGAATCACGTAAGCTGTGAGCAAAAATAACATCGCCTTGCGTTATCATCACAAAACAAAGCAGCATCAACAATCCAAACACCATTGCAAGCCTCTCCCGTTCGGTTTTGGCCCTCATTCCTTCTCCGTCCTCATCCTTTCTCCTCGTCAACCTCCTCCTCCTCTACACGGTCCACCCCCAACGCCAGCGATATTATCAGGTTCCGTAGTCTTTCATTCGCAAGTTTGTCGAGAGATCATTCCTAGACTGAGCAGCGGTTTCGAGTACACACCAGCATGGCGCCGAAGAGGGACTGGATCCTGCGTCTGAATCCACCCGCACGAAGGAAGGTGAGGCATATTTTGCGCAAGCTTCGCGTGCAGCAGGTTCGTAACCTCACGTTGAGCAAGCGACTCAAGGAGATGAGGACGGTGATGAATAATGTGAACAAAGCAAGTGCTGCTGCCATGACGAGGGACACGGATTCAGCCCAGAAGGGAATCACGGAAGCAGAGATCGCAGGCCAGGTCTCAGATGATGAAGGTTGGCAGTCAGGGGCCCCCTCAGGGGATGAGTGAACGTGAAGCTGCCAAGACTTGAGTGAGAGCACGAGATGTTTCGAGCGCCTCGAAGATCATCATTATCATCATCATCACCATCATCATCATCATGGTCCTTGTATTTACCATAGTCGTGACGTCACCGAAACCGTCGTCGAAAAACTTGAGGGCGCGAAGATTTCTCAGGCTTCGGGACCCATCCAATCAGCTGCGCCCCGCCTGCTGCTTTCCGAGATTCCCGAATTACGAAACGTCAACATATTCCATGTGCCAGGCTTAGGTGATGGTCAGTGGTCATACATATATGTATATTTGCATTGGCAACGATTTGATCGAATATGAATGTTGAAAACACAAACGGGTCCGTGGTCTGTAGCCGTTTCTTGGCTCGAGACGGACAGTTACAAGTAGCAAACACAGTCGCAGTAAGATGCCCGACCCTCCGAGAGAACGCTCCCCCGATAACACTACAGAGCTACACGTGAGCAAATACCCATGTCTTCATGTAAATTTGGATGCGCTTCCACCAAACTACGCGAGGACGGAAATACTCAAGATACCCATCATGATCAAGTTTCGTGGTAGGCCGCGTGATTTGACAGCCGAGCGTCGCGAGTTTTACGGGATGTTGAAGGGCGATGGCGCAGCAGTGAAAAACAGCGGACATCAGACCCAGCAGCGACCCCAGCGGCCCCGATTTCTATAGATGAGAGCCCGCCGCGGCAATCTGATCAGACTCCTGAGTCCGAGAAGCCAAAGCCACCACCGAAAGCCACAATCTGGAAACCTGGGCACTCGCCGACGGAGCAAACGCAAGCGAAGAATGACGGTACGCAACCGCTCTACCAGGAGGACTACGGCTTCGGCGACGACGGCCGCATGGAGGGGCAAGGCGACGATGACAAGATCGAGCAGCATCCCAAGAGGGACGAGGGGCAACACAGCGTCACCATAAACATCACATTCGACCAACAGTCGAAACGTGGTGTGGCTTTCGGTGAGGTTCTCAAAAATCTCGACAGTGGCCTCGACCCAGCCTCTTCTCCAATCGCACCTGATAGTGTACAGCACCTGAGGAGTGTCAGTGATAGAGAAGCTGATGGTGGCAAAAAGCCTGAAGACGATGAAGGTGACGGGACTCAGCTTTGGAGGTTGTAAGTGCAGACTGATGAGCCTTAGGACGTAGGATTGATGATACTACTCTCTTGGCGCACAGTTGGAATGCGGCACTCATCCGTGGCTTCTAGAAACGACTGATGCTGACAAAAACACGCACACACAAACGCACACACACAGTATAGTTTATTCAAAAGGCTATCGCCAATCTGTATGCAGATGTTCATTCTAAGAGCGTTCGCCTCTCCGCCCCTCAATGTTATGGGGACTACCCCCCTCAAGCTGGGCGGGGCCCACTGGCTCGCTCGAGCTGCCGTGCTGAGCGATCCCACTACTACCATCACCACAACCGCCACCGTCATCGTCATAACCATCATCATGATCACCATCATCACCATAATCACCATCGACTCAAAGGTCATCATCTTTGACACCCGCCATCGCCACCATCATCAGCGACTCCATCATGCAATCATCCCCGAAACCATTACCACCATCAATGCCATCTTCATTATCGTGGTATCTGCCTTTCAGGCCTTCAACACAAAACCAAAGGTGACCATAAGAAGCCACGGGAGGCGAGCGGGCTACGGCCGACCTCCAGGCAGAGAGTCTGCGGAGGGGTCTATCGGACTCAGTCGGAGCATGGGTTCAACGAGCAACAGGACTCGTGAGGAGTCGGGCCTGGCCAGCGGAGCTCTCCTGGGCTCCCTCTTGGGGCATCGTTTGAGGTTTTATCGGGGCCCTCTTACTGCTCCTATTGGGGCTCATCTTGGGACCCTCTGGGCCCTTCTGAGGCTCTCTTGAGGGCCTCTTAGGCCCTTTCTAGGGTCCTCCCCTGGGGCTTTATCGGGGCTCTCTTGGAGCTCCATTGGGGCCTTCTCGGGCCCTCTTGGAGCCCCTCTACGGGACTCAGAGGGCCCTATTTCAGCCCTCCGTCCTGCGGATAACGAGGAGATTGTTTAGGCTCCCCAGATACGAACCATGCAATAGTTTGCCCCCTCGACACAGGGGGCGTAGGTTTGTTTAGTACAAAATCAAGTTGTAGTGGGAGTTAGTTTGCCTGCGTTGGCCATGGCTGGCCAATTAGTTTGGCCGCCATGAATCCGCGGCCACCCCAAGTTAGCACAACCAATGCACAACCAATGCACAACCAATGCACAGACAACCCCTCAGTTAGCACAAACAACACCCAGTTAGCACAACCAATGCACAACCAATGCACAACCAATGCACAACCAATGCACAGATAACTCCTCAGTTAGCACAGACAACACCCAGTTAGCACAACCAATGCACAACCAATGCACAACCAATGCACAGACAACTCTTCAGTTAGCACAAACAACACCCAGTTAGCACAACCAATGCACAGACAACTCTTCAGTTAGCACAAACAACACCCAGTTAGCACAACCAATGCACAACCAATGCACAGACAACTCCTCAGTTAGCACAGACAACGCCCAGTTAGCACAACCAATGCACAACCAATGCACAGACAACTCTTCAGTTAGCACAGACAACGCCCAGTTAGCACAACCAATGCACAAACAACTCTTCAGTTAGCACAAACAACACCCAGTTAGCACAACCAGTGCACAACCAATGCACAACCAATGCACAGACAACTCTTCAATTACCACAATCAACACGCACGCACGTTGTACTATTTCCTTTGTTTAAACTGGAAGTCGCCTGGAATCCTCAAGTTTTTTTCCTGTTTCTCAGGATTTCCGATGCGCCCTTAGGACTTAGGACTCCTCAAGATTACCTTGGGTTCCCCAGGGTTCTTGCAACCCTGGGATTCCTCAGGGTTCTTTTAACTCCTCTGGATTCCTGCGGTTCCTTCGGCTTTCTCAAGTCTCCCTGAGATTCCTGCGGATTCCTTTGGGCCCCTCATGATTCGTACAATTCCTCAAGGCTCGTAAAGATTCCCCAGAGCTCCTCAGAATTCCAGAAGACTCCTGAAGATCCTGGCTTTGTTACGCATTGGTTGAAATCTCCAGGAATCACACAGGCTGGGGCCCAAATCCGTGTAGCTCTCGACCCGATCCCTGGGGCTGAGGCCCAAACCCTGGAGCTCTCGACCTAATCCCACGGGCTGGGCCCAAACTGGAGCTCTCGACTGAATCCCTGGGGCTCCGAACCTATGGTGCTCTCGGCCGACTCCTTGGAACGGGCCGTCGTTTGAAGCTCGGGGGCCCCTCCGATGTTCCGTAGCTACTTTGGCTTAGATAGTTTTGCTTTTTTGGGCTGAGCGCCTACTGTACCATGTGCCAGCAAGGCGACGAAGACATGAAGTCAGACGTAGATTCTCATATTGAAGAACTATGGCCATACAAGCAACTCGTTCTCACAGACCTGGAACAACAGCCGTTGCCCACGGACGAGAAAAGTTTGGAGCTGCATCGGGAAACATGTTTTCACACTAAAGTTTTATGTGACATGGGGGCAAAGGGACCATATTTCAAGGTAAGTGGTTTAGAGTCCAAGACGTTCAGAACATACGACAAGTTGAGCATCGATGGCACAGAGTTGAAGTACGGCTTAACATACTGGGGCTCACCCCACTGGGGAGAAAGTAGCGATGCAGGATGGCGCCAATGGCGCGACTCGGCGGCATTCAAAACAAACGCATTCGAGTCAATGAGTTGGCTTAGCCCACAGGCGCTTATTTTGATGACATTCGCTGAAAAATACAAAGTGGAGTTCTGGTCGCCATATTTCAACAACACAGGCGAGCCTGACCATAGAGTCAGCAGAAAACTAGAGATATGCGAATGCTACTTCAGGCAATATAGGCCATTAGCTAGTGGCAAAGACTTCCATGTACTGCACCCGTCAAATAAAATAATGGTGGCAATGCTCGTTCCGCCTAAGTATCGGCATTGTGTGACGATGTACAAAGAAGACCCTCCTACACTCGACGTGGGGACTACGATGCTCCGGACATTACAGGCGCTTCCCTCGGATGAATGGGCAGTGGAGTTGGGGGGTCAGTCGTTTTCACTATTGTACGAGATTCATCTGGCGAAGTTGGCAATGGACAGGAACAATCAGACTACACAGGGGCCCCCGCAGTGATGGAATCAATAATTGATTACACAAATGTTTGCATGGTGCTACGGATGCCACGATACTGGGACACTCCAAAGACGGCGCTACACATTACAAGATGCTGGCGTACATATAACTTCCGACATACTGCATCGATGGTTCACTGTTCAAGGAGCGCTGCAGATGACACATACTTCAACTTGATGCCTTCACGTTCTGCGACGTTCGTTTCACAGGAATGCTTTTGCGACCGAAAATGGGGTACATAATCATGATGATGATTCGGATTCTGAGTTCAAAAGACAGAAGACATTGTGTATTAGTCGTGACGAAGTAAAACGATGATGCACATGATGTTGGCATCAATTTCCAATCGGCGCATTTGGCGCTCGCTGGCCCGACCCAGGGATACACATAGTGCTGCATCCCATAATTCAATATTGGATAGGGAATCGGCCACCTCGGTTCATGGAGGTGCGCCGTTCTAGTTCGTGCAGTGCGGCTTGAAACATCCCACTACAGGTGTCCTCCCCCTCCTCATACTCCTCTTCCTCCTCAGCGCACCGGGCATGGAACCATAACACTGCACGAGCGTGGGCAGCGTAAGTAAGTATGACACATCGACAGTGAACACAAATACAGCTTCCTTAGACGAAGCGTTTAGGCTCACAACAAATATGAGCTCCCACGAAAGGCAAACACAGACAGCACAAACACAGCAACACAACCAATATATCACAACCTCAGCCTAGCAACACAGAGGGTTAATACAGCAATTTAGAAACGTTGTTGAACACCAATGTGTTGTTCTAGGGACGAAGCCATCAGAACACGGTCCACCCTCCTAAACGGATACGTAGTGACAAACATCACATGGGAGAACGAAGCACAGGCAACTATTTAGGCAACACCGCATAGGAAACACTTCACGCACTCGAAATGCACCTCGAGACGTTTCTCGGGCCGAGGCCCTCACCCAGGCCGCACACCCTTCCCTCAGGGCACTCTGCTTTGAACCAGGGCCCTCATCGAGGTCGCACCTCAGGGCTCCATGGTTCTCCCTCCTCCTCACTCCTTCCGTTTCCCTCGAGGCACTCTAGTTTAAACAATACCTCCGTCCTCCCCATGCTCCCTCCTCCTTCCTACACTTGATTTGACATTGGTGCTGGTCATCAACACATGGCCATCTCATCGCAGCGATCGTGTCCGTAGCATTTCTCGGGCCAAGGCCAGAATGGAGGTTTCCAGCCAGCTGGCAACGGTCGACGCTGGCTCGTATTACCGACAATTCCTTTGAAGCCTTCATATTAACTACACGCACCGTACTGCGTGCACGGAAGACAGAGATGGACGATAACGACTTCTTTGGATTCTCTCCGGGCAAAGGAGACGGACTCTCCCCGCCAATGGATATGTGCGGGCTGTGCGAAGAAGATACGCTTGCCAACTTGTGCTGTTTCAAGAAGGGTTTGAAACTTCACCGTGCGTGCTTCAACGGCATTCGAGCGCACGACTCTTTCGTGGAGAATGGCGCGCCAGAGCAGGTCCAGGAAGTAATCAACAACGAGTTCAAGACAAATCGCCCTGCGTGGAAGGCTAGAGTGTTGCCCTGGGTAAAGCCTGAGCAAAGAGATGATGCTCGGGCAGAGGCCAAAGCTAAGTATTTGAGCATACAGGACACGATCAAGAAGGAAACGAACAAGGAGTTGGATGACGACTTGTCCCTCACCCTCGTTCAGTTCCAGGCCTTCCACGGCTTCTGGAACCGCATGTCCGACGAAGACTGCGAAGTGTTGTTCTGGAAGAAACATAAAGAGCAAGGAGGGAGGCATGACACCGTGGAGAACGGCGAGAAGATTGCCAAAGTGAAGGAGAAGGACATCCAACGCACCAGAAACTCGAAGGGCGTTACCAGGACCGACTCGACTGCCAAGATCACGACGGTGAGCGAGGATGACTACGAGAACAAGCGGAGGCGGATTACATCCAAAAGGGCTGCACCGTCTGCTGGCTCGACGGGCGGTCCATCGGCATCGGCTGCGCCCTCGACTATTGGTTACCCGACGAGCTACTTTAGCGAAAGCGAAGGGCCGGCCTCGCCAGCACAATCGATTCTCTCGGCAGAAACGCTGAAGCTGGCACCACGTTCCCACGAGGCGGCCGCCACCGACGAAGAGCAGGACAAGAAGTCGACCAGGTCAGGCCAGAGTCGTCGCGGCGTCGAGATCAATGTCAATATCGACGACAAGACCAGGGAGCGCAAGGTGCCTACCCAGAGCGAGATCAACGATACCGATGCCGTGAGGTTCATGAACATGAAGAAGCTGTGGCGTCATATGGCGGAACACGTGTCCAAAGGGTTCCAAGACCCATCCAATGGCTTCATCAAACAACTGACCCAAGAATCAGCAGGAGTGGATGCAGCGATGGAGCGGGACCTACCGATAACTACGGATGAACTGAAGACGAAGCTAAAAACGATGTGTTTGGAGCTCGACAAGGAGATAGACAACATCACTCAAGCTACCAAGGGTACATTCCTAAAGGTGACGCAGAACTTGGACGAGAAGATGAAGGGTCTCGAGAAAGAGAAGGACTCTGTGATGGATCAACTCGCGGGGCTTAAGTTCATCAGTACGGAGTCGAAGGACAAGAGCAGGAAGGAGTACATGCAGCATTATAACAGGGCCCTTACCATCCAGAAGCGGTTGATTAAAGGTCAGTTTCCAAAAGAGGTGGCAGCCATCTGGTCGAGGTCACTCTACGCGGGCTTCGGGGAGGATCAGAAGAACTACATGCTTGGAAACTCTGACGCTGGCCAGAAGGAGAAGACCGCCAAGGGAGGGAGAAAGGTCAAGAAGCTGATGTTACAATGCGAGGCTGTAAAGAACTCTGATCCCATTGACTTCGAGAAGGTTGGTATCTGGACAGCTGGACCTTTCTGTGATGCTGTGAAGAACTACATGGAGAAGCTGGGCGACACCATCCATTCCAAGATCGATGGCATCGAGAGGGCGTTCGATGAGAGGGGGTCCAACTGGTTGGGATGCCTAGGCCGCCTCAACATCTCGGCCCCAGAAGATCCAGCTCTATCGCTTCTTGGGGATGGCTACTTCGACATTGGCACTAAGGATTGCGTACCGTGGCTCTGCACCGTGAGGGCGGACGCGTTCAGGCACGGACCTTCAGCATTCCCTTTGAATGGATATTCTAACTTGGTGGTCGTAATCAGCGAGGTCATGCAGTTTGTCCTGCTGCCAGTCGCGAACATCATCAGCCAGGGCATCATCCTAGCCGACGTGCCGAAGTTCTTAGCGTCCGAGGGCGCTACTACCACGCTCGAGGCTGGCTACCTGGTCACGCTCGCGCATCACGAGACCCTATACGTGCCCTACGGTTTCATCGCCCTGCCACTCTACTACCCAGCGACCCTCGACGAGAGCAAGAAGAGCGTACTTGGCCATTGCATGGTCTTGCCGCTGCTCCACCAGCAGCGTATGAAGGCCTACGCAGTTCGAAAGGGGTTGGAAGAGCGAGAGAGGGAGAGAGAGAGAGAGAGAGACAGATAAGAGGAGAGAGGAATGAGGGGGAAGGAGTTCCAGGAGTGTAGGGGAGGGAGTTCCGGAACTAGGAGGCCCCAGAGGGCTTCAGGAGAGCCTCAAAAGGCCCCAGGGGGCCTCGGGAGAGCCTTAAAGGGCTCATAAAAAACCTCAGGACGGCCTCAGGAAGGCCGATGGGGTCTTGCGGACCCCATCTCCTCTTCCTCCTCATCCTCCTGCTCCTTCTCTTAAACCCTCCTAGCCTCATCCTGTTCCTTATCATCCTACTTCCTCCTACACCTCATCCGTCGTCTATCTCCTTCTCCACCTGCCTCTCTTTCTCCTCTTCCTCTTCCTGCTTCTCTACCTGATCATGCCTACCTCATTCATCCCGCTCCCGAGGCTACCAACGCCGCCGTCACGAAGGCGGTCAACAGCAGCAACATGACTTTCCTAAGCAACCAGCCCCAGCAGATGTATAAGGACAGGGCCGCTGGCCTGAGCAGGTTTCACAACGAGTGAGAGCAGCGCGGTAGATCAGCACAGTAGCAACGGCAACAACGAACAACAACACTAAGCACAACAAGGCATCAGTAACACGTAGCCGACTGACAGCAGGTTTAGCCAGCCAGCACTAGTAGCGCAGCACTAGAATGCTGGTTGAAACTCGTTTGCACCTCTCGCAGCTTGCTTGAGCAGGCCGTTCTGGACAGAGGAAAACATCACCACCACTGCTGTGACATATTGCTTTGTATTGCATTGGCATTGGGGTATCGCATTGCGTTTTGTCGTATTGCATTGGCTCTCGCCAAGATTTGAATATGTGCTCGTGTGACTACGTGCTCGTTTGAAGATAAGTTGTGGACCGATCTGTGTGCTCGTGTGAATACATTGCATTGGCTGTCGCCGACCACCCCCCTAACCCCCGACTTGATCTCCCGTGCCCCGAACCCGTAAGTCTTGTAAGATCCCGTGCCCCGACCACTAACCAACGGTGGAAACAATTAGGCCGACGATGCAAGATGGGGAATCTGATGGTAAGGACGACGGCGACGATACCGACAGGAAGTAGCGGAACGAGGGGGCGTGCAGTGTCTAGGAAGAGGGCTTGCGATGGGGAGGTTTTTGGGCTTATGGGGATGATTAGTGAGGATAGGGATGGCGAGGGAGGGGGTCATGGAATCAGGGGGGGGGGTACGCGTGAGGATGATATTGAATAGGTATAAGGTGTTGGGTAGGAGGGTTGAGGATGAGGGCGGATGGCGGGTGAGGGTTGGGAGGGTGAGGGAGGGTGGCTGGGAGTAGCGTTGGGAATCATGGCCGAAGAGGGGGGGGTCAGGTAGATGGGCAAGGAGGAACGGCGGATACTTGAGAAAGGTACGGATGCTTTGTACTAGGAGGGACGACGGGGGAGGAACAGGAAAAAGGAGGATTGATGAGGATGTCGGGGAGGGTCGAGGAATGTTGAGGATGGGGTTTGATGACGATGATGACGCTGAGGGGGCGGGCGGGAGGATGAGGACTAGCGACACTGAGCGCGAAGGTGGTGAGGCAATGAAGCAGGGCAGGAGGAACATGGATGATGATACCGCATGACTAACAGCAATAATATGATGACGCGTGTGAGGCAAATGCATCTGATTTTGGTGACGATGATGACAAGCATGCTGGCAGAGACTCAACATGGAAAAATGTCGCGCTTGTGTAGACTTTACCAGCACATTGCATTTGCTAAACTTACGTTGGGCTTCCCAGGATAAGCGCGCCCTGGGGCCGTGCGCGAGACGCGTGCGAACTGGGCCGCCCAGTGGGTCGCTGTTTAAAATTGGTCCGAATCGTTTAAACTGTTACATGTGCCGAGGGCCCCCCGTCATGCATATTGATTTCATTTTAAGTTAACATCCTGCTGACAAGACATTAACGCGCGCGTAATCACAAGGTAACGGCGCGTCGAAACGCAAGGATCGGTGTCAGAAAATTCCGCCAAGCAAATCACGTTCGCGTCTGACGCCACTGCAAGCGCATAGTCGCGCCGTGATGCTGCGCGCACTCTCGCGTCGTATCACGGCGCGACTATGCGCTTGCAGCGGTGTCAGACGCGAACGTGATCTGTTTGCGAAATCTTCTGGCACCTCACCGTGCGCTTCGTCGCGTCGGTATGGTGTGACTACGCGCGCGCGACAATGTCTTGTGCGCAACATATGTAACTTAAAAAGAAATCAATTTGCATAACGAACCTCTCTCGGAACCTACAAAAGTTTAAACGGCGCGGAACAAGTTTAAACAACGACCCACTGGGCGGCCCAATTAGCACGCGCCTCGCGCACGGCCCCAGGGTGCGCTTATCCTAGGATTCCCAAAGACGCGGGCCTACCCAGCCCAGCCGTCGCCCCTGATGGGGGGCCCGCCGAAGCCCCCCACGGCGACGGCCGCGCGCGGCGCTCGCAGGCCCCTCATGCATTTGCCCAACCGAATGCCACAATGGCAGAGGCTGCGCGCCCTGCTTGCACACCCCATCGCACGCCGCGTGGCCCCGCGGGCGACGCTGCCGAGGCCGCGGCAGCAGCGGCCGCGCGCGGCGCTTGCGCCCCCCGGGCTTCGCAGGCCCCAGCGGCATCAGCCGCGCGAGGCGCTTGCGCGCCCCTCGCGCGGTCGATGGCCCGCATAAGTGAACCTGTCAAAGGTTCCAGCGTCAGCGGCCGCGCGCGCGTGGACACCGCTCGCGCGCGTCGCGGCCCCATGGGGGCCTTCGCCGAAGGCCCCAGTGGCGGCGGCCGCGCGCGGCACCTGCAGAACCCTCGCGCAGCTAACGGCTCGCTGGGGGGCCCCGCCGAAGGCCCTAGCGGCAGCGGCTGGACGCGGCATATCCGCGCAACTGTCGCGCGCGTCGCGGCCCCGCAAGAAGCCCAGCTGAAAGCTCCGACCCCACTGGCACCGCTGGCGCGGCGGCCCTGGCCCAAGTCGGCGCGCTCCTGTCGCGCGCCCCCTGGCCCCGAAAAAGATTCCACCAGAAACTGCGATCAGAACTACAGATGGGCGGACCCTGTCTGCCAATTTCGTTGAACGCGCGCGGGCGACGCCTGACCCCGCGCCGCGCCTATGCACGGCGCGCCCCCGCGACGTGCGACCCCAGCGCCGAACCGTGGAAGCCGATCCCGCGCGCCGCTGCAGGACGCATGATCGCCTTGAGCTGCCATGGGAATCGGCTTTCCCAGAAAGGGCACTCGCTGCGCGCCGCAAACACCGCTTGCGCTGAAACGCCGACATAGTATATATTAACGTCATGTAACTTGCACATGTGGAATATGTGGTCGTTTCCCGATCCCCGCATCATGTGAAATTATTCAGCATGCCAGCACTTCTCCACATATTACCTTCGTTCTAAGCCTTGGCCACAGTGGCCGCGGCACCAGCCCGCAGCGCCCTTCCACCAGAAGTCCAAGAGCTGGCGACAACTGCTCGCCTACTTCCACTCACCAAGAACCCCACCACAATCCGCCCCATCAACCTCGACAGCCCGCTCCGTCGTCCGGCGTCCAAGGCGGTCGACGAAGTGGCGGCGGACGAGGTCGCCGAGGGGCTGCGCTGCAGGCAGTTCGGGTGCAAGCACGCGGCTGGGGCGGAACTTGTCCACGACCACGTATCCAGTGCGATTCGCGTCCACGCGGACTACGGCGTGCCCCCCCCTGGACGCTGCTGACGCCACTCGCAACCTGAGCAGCCCAAAACTCCGGAGCTGGGTGGGGGACTTCCCGCCGGATGCCGGGCAGGTAGTCCGCCGCGACAACAGGGGCAGAAGACGCACCTGGAAGCCGGAAGAAAACTACGGGCATCTTCCAGCGACGCGGCATGGCCACCACGCTTTTCTGCCTCGGACTCGACAGGGCCCTCGAGCTGGCCACGCACCAACTCGCCGCAGCAAGTATACAGCACGAGCTTTTCGGCTACATCGACGACCTCGCCGCTCTTTCAAAGCCCGAAAACCTGCCCGCTATCTACGCATCTACACCAGCGCACTGCACCAAGCCGGCCTCCAGACACGCGCCGAAAAGTGCGAGGCTTGGGCGAAGAATCTTGCCGCGATACCGGCATGCCTACCCTTGCCGCGAGCAGAGCAGCCCACGATCCTACTATAGTCGACGACTCCAGCCTGTCACCGACGCCGGTAACCGCCGACCAGCATGCCGAGGCGGGCAGATTACACTCGCCCGACTCGCCACGACTACTGCACCAACGAACCCCAAGGACGAATGTAATTGCCAAACTCGTGAATTTTCACAACGCCGGCCTGCAGGCACGTTCAGACATCTCTGGCACTGCTACGAACACTCACTGCAGGCGACATGACGTGGCACATGAGGACCGCTGGGGCTCCAGCCCACACAGCGACACAACTCGACACCGACCTCATCAGCGCCCTGGAGCAGCTCGTGCAAACGCACGACCTCACAGCGGAGCAGGAAGAGAAATACTGGCACCCCGTAGCTTGGGGCTGCTTGGACATCCAGAGCGTGAACGCAGCGCGACTGGATGCTCAAACGACCTCGTAAGCACTCTGCGAAAAAGGCCGGTTCTCCAACAACTGGGGCTCCGCGACAGAGATGACCTACTCCAGTGTTGCCTCGACTTGCGACCAGCAGTGCGCCACCTTCAGCAAACGGGCAACGCACTGACGCAAGAAGAGGCTGCGCAGCAGGCGCCCGACACGGAGTCACCCGATACCGCCCAACGGCGCTGTACCAGGCATACAATGGGGGCCCGACCACGTGAAACCTTCCGCAAGAATACCATGCCCGAGACCCCAGGACGCAGGGCTGAACCTAAACAGTGTTTTTCGTTTTCGTTTTGCTTTCGTTTTCCCTCGTTTTGTCTTCAGTCCACCTCTACAGCAAAAACATAGTCGAAACGAAAACGGCCCCCGATATCGCCAAAACACAGTTTAGGTCCAGCCCTGCCAGGAGGTCCATGGTCTCTTGGCGCAGGGATGTCGCGCTCTCCATCGCAAAACCATCGAACCCACGAAACCCAGGGCACCCTGGCGGCAAGCAGGGTGTTCCTCGGCTTGGGCCCCCACTGCAGGCGGCGCGCCGAGTGGACACCGCGGCCGCGACGCACCCAGACGGAGCAACACCAACGGGCCTGGGCCCTTGCCGCGACAGATAAGGGGGGCAGGCGAATGGCTCGGGCCGCCCACTCAGTCAAGGGGCCCAGGGGCACGCAAACACATAGACACAAAGACCAGGATCCCCCTATATTGTCACATAACTTCTGTGTTTTCGTCTCCCCCCCATCTGTTCCAATATGTTCCTATATTTTCCTGGGGGTCGACGATTGATTGTGTCTGGTTGTTTTTCCACTCCTGATTCAGGGTGGCCGCGAGACACAGACTCGGAGGTCTGGTCCGCGCAGCCGACGGCCCCTGTCCCTTCCGAAAGGAGGACGGGACCCACTGCAGTGCCTCCGCCGACACTTACGGACGCCACGCGGTTTGCCGCCCATATGGCGGCTTCATGGCTAAGCGCTATAACAACCTGTGCGACACCATCGCGCGAACCCTACGTGAAGCTGGCATTTGCGACGTCGGAATCGAACCTTTGGTCCGCCCACCCAACGGGCCAAGCAATCCGGGTCTCCGCGCGGACCTCCGGTGGACCGACAGTCTGACCTAGCGGTCGCGCATCTTGCCTCACAGCAAAGCCTGCAGGCCGCAGGGGCTACGCCCAAGGCACCGCCGCCAGACCTGCCGAGAACCCCAAGCGACACAAATACGAAGGCGTCGCAGGCTTCCAGCCCCTCGGGTTTGAAGTCTCGGGAGGCATGGGCGAGTTCACGCGAAAGTGGCTTGCGCAGCAAATGCTGGAGCAACACTCCCCACGGGTCCATCGTCACCTGCGTGATCCAGGAAATGGCGCGCACGCCGACTAGCGCTGCCCAAGGTGGTCGCGAGGCCCAGCCAGCGCGCCTAACACAGGGGTCTGGTGGCTCACACCTCAAGGCCTGCGCTGGGTCCCCGCTTCCACCGACGTCTTTTCGACGCCTGCAGCGCAGGGCACGCGGCACCACCCTCTGCGACCACGACATCTACTACCACCATCAGTATCACGCCTCGACAACGGCTGGGGCCACGATTCGGACTGCATTCTTCTTCCTCCTCCTCCTCCCCACTGCCCCCCTCTCTCCCTCCCTCTGCCCCCTTCGGCGGGCGCGGCGCCGCGCAAGGCGCAGCGGCGGGGGCGCGGCGCGGGCGCGGCGCTGGGCGCGGGCGCGGTCGCCGCGCGGCGCGCAAAGGCGGGCCTCCCATCGGACTCGGGAGGTTCCGCCGCCGCGAAGAGGAGGAGGAGGAGGACGAGGAAGAGGAAGAGGAGGAGGAGGAGGAGGAGGCGGAGGAGGAGGAGGAGGAGGACTCCCCCTCCTCGACTCCCCCTCGTCGCTCCACTCGTCTGCTCGCCGCGTGCTCCCCGCACGCGCAACACAGGCAGGGGCGGCGGAGCGAGCGGGAAGTTCTCGGCGGACGGCACGATGTACAGGTCCGCCGGGATCATGCGGAACTTTCGGTTCATGTGCAGCGGCCTGGGCTGAAAGACGAAACCAGGACAAAGACACATTCGGGTGAGGATACACCGAGAATCTCTGAGATCCCGCGGTTCTGGGAGATGTCTCGGGCGCCGCGGCCTTCCCAGAACCTTCGAGAATGCTCTGAGAGCGTTCCGGAACACTCTGGAACAGATCGGTCCTCGTCCCGGCCCCGCCGTCCGAGGGCGAGAGCCAGATGAGGCCGGACAGGGGGCAAGGGGGGTAGATTGATGTGGGGCGGAGGGTGAGGAGGGGGGGCCAGCATCGTCGTGAGTTCGTCTGCGTCATCATCGGGTCGGGCCACTCGTGGACGGCCGTGAGCGAGGTCGGTGAGGAGGGGGAGGAGGAGGAGGAGGAGGAGGAGGAGGAGGAGGAGGAGGAGGAGGAGAGGAGGAGGAGAAGGAAGAGGAGGAGGAGGTGGAGGAGGTGGGGGAGGGAGAGGAGGAGGAGGAGGAGGAGAGGAGGAGGAGGAGGAGGGAGGAGGGAGGAGGAGGAGGGAGGGGGAGGAGGAGGAGGAGGGAGAAGGAGAGATGGGGGTGAGGAGGAGGAGGAGGAGGAGGAGGAGGAGGAGGAGGAGGAGGAGGAGGAGGAGGAAGAGCAGCAGCAGGAGGAGGGGAGGAGGAGGGAGGAGGGGGAGGAGGGGAGGAGGAGAGGAGGAGGGAGGAGGAGGAGGAGGAAGAGGAGGAGAGGGGGTGAGGAGAAGGGAGGAGGAGAGGGGGGCGAGGCCCCTCCCACTGCTCCCTCTTTGTCCCTCCCGCTGGCCTGCACCTCCCGCCTCCCACCTCCCCTTCGGAAACCCCTCCCCCCTCTCCCTCCCTTTTCCCTCTCGTCCAGGCGGATGGAGGCGGGGCGTGGGGAAGGAGGGATGAGAGGCGAAAGATAGAGAGAGAGAGAGAGAACTGACAAGGGAAGGGAGGGAGAAGGACGTGGGGGAGACGGGAAACGGGAAGAGACAAAGAAGGGGCGGTCAAATCCGCCGATCCGGCGTGTGAGTTTGAAAGGGCCTTACATGTAGCCTCAACTTCAGTTCCTGAGCTTCTGCTCTGCTGGGGGGTGGGTGCCGGGGTGGCTCTGCCGGGGTAGGGGGGTGTGGGGGGGGGGGACGAGCTGTGCTCCGTTTTCTGGGGGGGGTCGTGTCGAGGGAAACACAGCAGAGTGCCAAACCGGATGCCAGAGAGCCTAAGACTGCTGCAATCTATGTCGAAGACGGCACACGATGTACCCAATACATCCCAAGATGGCGTCATGACGGCCAAAGAGGCCTTCAAGAGGCCTCTAAGACGGCCGAAGACGTCTCCAAGAGTTCACAAGAGGCCCGGAGAACGCCCAAAAGGCCCCCCAAGAGGCCCCAAGAACACTCCAACAGCACCCCCAAGAGGGGCTCATGAGGCCAAAATCGTATGTTTTCCAATAGTTGTTGACGGATTTTGACGTGCTCGCCTTTTCGGGTTGCCGACGCTCCAAAACGGCCCAAGACGTCCCCAAGATCGCACCAAGACGGCCAAAGAGGCCCCCAAGAACGCCCCAAAACTGCCCAAGGAGCCCCACAGCTATTCAAGAGGACCCCAGGACGGCCCAAGAGGGCTCCAGAACTACCTCGGAGGCATCAAAGGCGCTCCGAGAGGGCCCCAAGACGGCCCCAACAGAAGCCCCAGAGAGGGAACGACCCAACACTTCGAGTCTTCCGGCGCAAGAGGCCCCCAAGAAAGCCCACGAGGCCTCTCAGAGGCCCCCCAGGAGGCCTCAGGGGGACCCTAATAGGCTCCAAGATGCCCAACAGGCCCCGCAATTGTCCCGAAAAGGCTCCCGTCGTCAAAGTGTACATCAGGAACAACTGAACGCAAGTTAGAACCTGGAGGAGCTTTAGGAAAAGGAGGAAAACAACAAGCAAGAAGAACGGCAACACGAAGTAAGGATTGTGTAAATGTTCTTCGTAAAATCATGCTATTAGCGATCCCTCCGCAGCGTATCAAGGACGAGGAGGCCCATTCGCACTACGGCGACCATGAGCTCGCTGCGCCGCTTACATGATGGGTGCGCCTGGAAAGTGATCCATCCTGACGCAGTAGTGACTCTGGGTTGGTGTCCCCACCAGGACGGCGTAATGGTGTATATCGCATTGAGCTGCTTCCGGAATTCGCCGAAAGTCTCGCACTGGCACTCGGAGACGAGGTGGCGCAAGCTGGGCCACACCTCCTCGCCGCAATAAGGACACCGTTGCTCTGTGCACCGGCGCCCTCGGGTTGGTGATGAGGTTGCTCCGCACATAAAGATGTGTACTTTTGAGTAGCGCTCCGATGGTAGGGAATCCCTGAAGGTCTGCCAGGGCTTCTCGGACAGGGCCGACACGTCGACCTCCTCGATGCCTTCGGCGTCGTTCCGCGTGTGTCTGGCGGAGGAGAGGGCACGCACTCGGCAGATCTGCCGAAGAAGGTGCGCCACCTTGTCCCTTTCGTCGCTCCAGTAGGTCTTACGCCGGCCAAACAGCCGGACAACTCGGTGGTCGTGCTCGTGTTCGCGAATACCGAACCGGACGCCGCGGTCCTTGTTGAAAGCGCGGAACTCCAAGCCCACGGCATCAAAGTACTGCTCGAAATTGTGTTTCAGGAAAGAGCTCCACTCCAGGTCCCACGTCGTGATCCTGTCGATCGCCGTGAGAAGCGTGGTAAATACTGGATGCAGGTTAAAGTTCAGGGCCCAGAAACGCCCCCTGCACCACCACGTACATTTCGTCCGCAAGACGGCTCTCATCACCTCGCCCGTGGCCTGGTCTGGCGCCAGTGAGAAAACAGGGCAGCACCGCAGCCACAATGGCTTCGCATAACCTCCCACAGCGCGGGATCTGGTCGCGGCTGATCCCGGTAGGCTCCGTATGGCTTCGAGGAGTTTGTGGAGCTTGGACCAGCCCGCAGCCGGTGTGATGTCCACTTCTGGATCATCAGGCACCGCCAAAATGCCCACGTGCTCGACGGCTTTGCCTTGGCCGCGCGCCCAGCGCTGCCGCTTGGACTCGTTCTCAATGGCACCAGTGCCCGTGTCGAACTCGTTCGTGCTCTGGATGTCGGAATCGAGCTGCGCCTCTGAAGAGCAGACCAGCGACCGGTCATCCATAAAGAGGAATTTGGTGCCGTGCGTAGACCACGGCGAGAGAACTTCGCATAAGACCTTGGGCGCGCAGCTGTCGCCCTGAGCGAGGCTGCGTGTCGGCCAAATCTCCTCGTCTGCGAGCTCCCCTGCGACTTGGCATATACGGGGCCCCGTCCACGCAGCGTGGGCCACGGCGGTGACCAGCTGGGGCGTGCCAGACTTGTGCAGCGCAGCGAGCCCCACCTCGTGGGGAACGTTGTCGTAGCATTTGGATAAGTCTCGCTCTGTGCCACATTCGCCCTCTTCACAGGATCTGAGCCAAAGGCAGCACGCGTGGACAACGGATGTCCCAGACTTGCACGCGTATTGCGCGTCTTGTGGAGCAGGTAAGCTTGGTTCGCAGGCCGTCAGCCAGGACCGGAGCAGGCACGACCCCACACCGATGGGGCGGCTCTGCGTCGGATCCTGTTTCCGCACGCCGACGACGCGCCAGCAGAACAGCAACCGCTGAAGTTCTTGTAGGGCGTCCTGGCGCCCGAACTTGATGCCCTCCTCCGAAGCCAGGCCGGCCTCCTCGAGGAAGAAGCAGGTGTCGCCCCAGAGGTCATATAGCTCCCGCACAAGGAACTCGAGCTGAGAGGCCATAAGCTTGAGTTCTGAGGAATGCCACCCGTCGTAGCCGGCACTCCCCTTCCCCTTCTTCACGGCCTGCACGAAATCAGCATACGTAGGAATCCAATCCGCTGGACACGTAGACATAGGAAGCGGCTCGCGCATCTGGGACGCATACCATTTCCATTGCTCTGCGCACTGCTTGCCGTTGAAAGTGCTGGGTGGGCACCAGATCTGCTTCCACTCCATAGCCATGTCGTTTGCTGTGAAACTTGGGCACTCCCCGCCTGGCTTGAGGGCCCCAGAGGCCGCCCGCCAAGTTTCAGGAGTGAAGCTCTTGAACATCTGCTTCCAGTCGCTCGAGACCTGCTTCTGGAGCCGGCCCTGCTCGCGAGTGATTGCTTTCGACACTAAGTCGTGTGCTCTGCCGTAGGAAGGGACGCCCGAGCCGTCGACATCGATGTAGCCTCGGAGGCACTCGCGCACAAAATGATCCAGGAGGCCTCCCTCAAGGGAGCGCTGGGGACCATCACGTAGCCCATGGGCGATGCGCCGGCCGAGCCGCTTCAGCCTCGCCAGGGCGATCGGCTCGCTAGGGCGCCGTGCCGGCTGGGAGGCAACAGGTCTCGAAGAGGGAGTGGATCCCTTCGGCCGCTCGGCCACCCCAGTCTGCTCCAGGAAGCCTTGGTTGACTCCAACCTGCATTGCAAGCTCGGCTCGCGCGTGCCACTGCTGCCAGCGCTCCAGGAGAGGGTCGGCGCGGGGAAGGACAAGTAGACGCTGCCGCACTTCAGCTTCGAGGGCTTGGATGTCCTCCGGGAGGACAACGGCGTCAGGGTCACCGACGTACAGCGCCGTGCGGTGGAGCCTCGTGGTGCGCCTGGGGGCGTGAAGCACGCCAACTTGGTAGGTGACCAGGGCGTGGTAGGGGATGCCCGCCACGAACTCGGACGACAGGTGCATCAGAGCAGCGCCTTTGGCCAGGGCGCGCGTGGGAGCTGTATTCATAACTGTGGTGCTTTGGGCCTCGCACAAGTCGATGCCGTCGTAGACGCACTGCTTGTAGCATGGCCGCCAGTTGAGGTCGCCAGCAACCACCCACAGAGATGAGCCCGATGAATGTTGCTCCGCAAACTGAATTACATCCTCCATCCAGGGCGCCGATGCACAGCTGGCGGGCCCATAGGCACTAACAAAGGTGCCGCACGCCAAGCGGATCGCCACGTAGCGGTGGGGGCCCCGTCGGATTGCAGCCTGTCCCAAAGAGGGTCTCCAAAAAATGGCCGTCCCACCCTGCATGAGGACGCCCTTGCTGTTCCGGTCTGGCGGCGTAGAGCAAGCCGCACGCCAACCGTATTTGAGAGCCGTCGAGAGCACCCAGCCCGGGGTACTCGAGGCCAGGCGGACCTCCTGGAGGAGCAGGACGTCCACGTGCTTCAAGGCCTGATGACTCAGAATGGTCTCCAAACGATCCTTCCGCAGCACGGTAACGTTGAGCGTCGCCACCTGCAGAAAACGTGAACAAGGCTCTGGCGTATTTGCGGACAGGTTGTGCACCGCAGCTTGAGAAGGCTCGCCCCCCCCGCCCCAGAGAGGATCAACAGGAAGGAGAGCTTGAAGCACCTCCCAGCCAGTACCCCCACGAAGAGGACGACCTGGCTCAGCAGGAAGAAGATCCCGAAGCTCATCTTGGCCAACACCTCCGTGAACAGGACAACCAGGCTCAGAAGGAGGGAGAACTTGAAGCACCTGCCGGCCAGTGCCCCCGCGAAACGGACGACCTGGCTCAGCAACAAGTAGATCTTGAAACACATCCCGGCCAGCACCTCCGTGAAGAGGACGACCAGGCCCAGCAACAAGTAGATCTTGAAACACATCCCGGCCAACGCCTCCGTGAAGAGGACAACCAGGCTCAGCAAGAAGGAGAGCTTGAAGCACCTCCCGGCCAGGACCCCCGCGACGAGGACGACCTGGCTCAGCAGGAAGAAGACCCTGAAGCACATCCCGGCCAACACCTCCGTGAAGAAGGCAACCAGGTTCAGCAGGAAGGAGATCCTGAAGCTCATCCCGGCCAACGCCTGCGTGTAGAGGACAACCAGGCTCATCCCGGCCAACGCCTCCGTGAAGAAGGCAACCAGGCTCAGCAGGAAGAAGATCTTGAAACACATCCCGGCCAGCACCTCCGCGAAGAGGACGACCCGGGTCGTCAAGAAGATGAGCTTGAAACACATCCCGGCCAATACCTCCGCGAAGAGGAGGACCCGGTTCATCAAGAAAAAGATCTTGAAACACATCCCGGCCAGTACCTCCGCGAAGAGGACGACCCGGGTCGTCAAGAAGATGAGCTTGAAACACATCCCGGCCAGTACCTCCGCGAAGAGGATGACCCGGCTCAGCAGGAAGAAGACCCTGAAGCACATCCCGGCCAACACCTCCGTGAAGAAGGCAACCGGGCTCAGCAGGAAGGAGATCCTGAAGCTCATCCCGGCCAACGCCTCCGTGAAGAAGGCAACCAGGCTCAGCAGGAAGAAGATCTTGAAACACATCCCGGCCAACGCCTCCGCGAAGAGGACGACCCGGGTCGTCAAGAAGATGAGCTTGAAACACATCCCGGCCAGTACCTCCGCGAAGAGGATGACCCGGCTCAGCAGGAAGAAGACCCTGAAGCACATCCCGGCCAACACCTCCGTGAAGAAGGCAACCGGGCTCAGCAGGAAGGAGATCCTGAAGCTCATCCCGGCCAACGCCTCCGTGAAGAAGGCAACCAGGCTCAGCAGGCATCCGAGAAGCTTCCCAGGACAACCCGACACACATACAAGAGGCATCAAACCCACAACCCAAGCACGGTGGCGGGTTGGGCGGAAAGTCACTAGGATAATTCGCCGACCCAACGGGCCAGAGGCGTGCTAAGATCTCCGGTAACATCTATATAATACCTATACGACCACCCTTCGGGTGATAAGGAGGTTCGGGGGGGAGGGGGAACCAACGTCTCACTCGATCGGTCTCACTATCGATCTCACTATCGATCTCAGTATCGGTCTCGCTCGATCGATATCCCTCGATCGATCTCACAATCGATCTCACTCGATCTATCTCACAATTGATCTGACTATCGATCTTACAATCGATCTCACAATCGATCTCACAATCGATATCACATTCGGTCTCACTATCGATCTCACTATCGATATCACAACCGCTCTCACAATCGATGTCATCATCATCATCATCAACAACAACATCAACATCAACATCATCATCACCAACATCATCAGAATCGGGACATCGTCCTCATCATCAACACTAACATCATCATCATCATGACGGTCGTCAACATCATCGGGACACCACCATCATCATCATCACCATCATCACAATCATCATCATCATCATCATCATCATCATCATCATCATCATCATCATCATCATCATCATAATAATCAGCAGCATCGGGACACAGTCATCGTCATCATCATCATCAGCAGCATCATCGGGACACCATCATAATCACCATCCTTATCATCATCATCATCATCATCATCATCACCATCACCATCACCATCACCATCACCATCATCATCATCATCATCATCATCGGGACACCATCATCATCATCTCATCCTCATCATCGACATCATCAGCATCAGCATCATCAACATCATCATCAGCATCATCATCAGCATCATCATCATCGTCATCATCGGGGCACCATCATCATCATCATTACCAACATCAGCATCAACATCATCATCATCACCATCAGAATAATCATCATCATCGGGACGCCATAATCATCATCAACCTCATTATCATCAACATCATCATCATCATCGGGACACAATCATAATCAGCATCATCAACATCAACATCATCGTACTCATCATCATCGGGACACCATCAACGTCATCATCATGATCATCAACATCATCATGATCATCATCATCCTGATCATCGGGACACCATCAGCATCATCATCATCATCGTCATCATCATCATCGTTATCATCATCATCATCATCATCATCGGGACACCATCACCATCATATCATCATCATCATCATCATCATCATCGTCCCCATATCATCATCATCATC
>CAUYUJ010020388.1:50000-86828 GCA_963575745.1 Prorocentrum cordatum
CTCGTCGTCCTTCTTACCCCCTCCTCGTCATCGCCCCCCACGCCCCTTCCCCCGTCCTCATCCTCCTGCTTTTTCTCCATGTGCACCTCCCCCCACCCATGGTCGGGGCAAGCAAGTCGATGTTCCTCTGAACCGTCGCCGCGTCGGCCAGCACGCGCGCGTTCGCCGGCGGCCAAGTCGCGAAGCCCTTGGGGCAATCCCGCGGGCCTTGCGTTTGGGGCAAACCTGTGGGCCGCTTGGGCGCGGGGGCGAACCGCCGGGACGAAACCCCGCGGGCACCGAGGTGGGCTCGGCCGCGCTCGGCCGGGTGGCAGCGCGAAGCCCAACTCCGCATCGGTTCCGGAATTCCCCGTTATCTAGTCGAACTTCCGGAACACCTTCCGCAAAGACGCTGGCGGCCCTCGTTCTGGGAACTCTCGCGTGGGCGGCCGCAAAACCAGCGCGTTCCACATGCGCGTGGCGCGGGAGAAGATGACGTAGAGATGCAGCCACAATTTTTCATCCGACGTGCCCATGCGACCAGCGTTCGGTCGGGCGCGCCCCCCCCTGCAGGCGGATTCTGGAAGGCAGAATTTACAAACCTGTCGAAACATAATCAAAAAATAATAGATGTTTGAATATTCATCCACTCACAGACGAAGCTCCCGCCTGAGACTTCCCCAAGATGCAAGCCAGGCTGGGGGGCCCAAAAATTGGCGACAGGCGTGGGTTCCGCATGACCCGCTCTGATTACCAATCTGCAGCGCGATCCCTATATGGAGGGGCCCCCGCCGGAGACTTCCTTGCAATTCACCCACGCATGAAATTCCCGCCGGAGGCTTCTTCAACTGTCAACTGTGAGGGGCCAAACCGCGAAGACAATTACAAGATTGGAATGACCAGCTTCGAGTGTAAACATAAAGTGCGTGCTCCATGGGGAAGAGGTTCCCTCATGGGACTTCCTCGCAATTCAATCACAGCCGAGGCCCCCGCCTGTGTCATATTCAAGATTCAGACGCGGGGGGCCGAAAAGTGACAACAATGACTCGATTTCACGGACCCGCTCCGATTGCCAGCGCGAAGTGCGCCTCTTGAAGTTTCACTCAGGCAGAAAAGGGCCTAAAAATGACCACACTTAAAAGGTTTGGATGACCCGCCCCGGTTGCCAACATAAATTGCGGGCTCCATGGGGAAAGGATTCCCGCCTGAGACTTTTTCACAATTCACTCACAAACGAGGCCCCCGCCTGAGGCTTCTTCAAAATTCAGGCGCGACGGGCCCGAAGACGACAGCAGATACTGGATTTGGACGACCCGCTCCGATTACCATCGCGAAGGGCGGGCCCCATGGGGTGGGGGTCCCCGCCGGAGACTTCCGAACACTTCACTTACAGACGAGGCTCCCGCCTAAAACTTCTTCACGATGAATGCATGAGTGCGTAACTGTATGAGTGTGTGTGAGTTTGCGTGTGAATGTGAATGAGCGCGGGAGCGATGAGGATGATGATCACGATGATGATGAGTGGGTGAGAGACTGAGGGGCAGAGTGGTGATGTAGATGCTGATGGTGATGATGATGATGAGTGAGTGTGTGATGATGACGATGATGATGTTGATTACGATGATGATGATGATGCTGATGCTGGTGCTGATGATCATCCTGATGCTGATGATGCGCTTTGCACTTTGCACCGTGCCCTCAAGGTCTCCCTTGCGCCTCAAGCGGCACGTCGAGCCGCTGAAGGAAACGCCATGCAAAAGCGCCTCGCGTAAGGGGCGAGAAGATTGGGGCCAGTGCAGCTGGCGCGCGATCGGGAGAGAGCGAGCGAGCCATTCTACCTTGCTCCACTGGCCAGCATCCGCGAGCCAATCAGAACCGAGCAGTCGGGCGAGGTCCCTCTCCCATCGCCAGGCCTTGAATATGCGGCCATGCGTCTGGGATCCGTGCTCGCGTTTCACTCTCTGGAGGCGGGCCATGCTGCGCCGCTGTAGCAGATGGACGGGCACAGGCTGGGTAGCTGTGGCGCCTGGCAGGGCAGCCTGGCGGGCTCGGCGCCCAGCCCGGGCAAGCCTGCGAATATCCACGTCTTTGTCCCATGTCGCGTGGGCCCGGAGAGCGGCAGAGACGCGGCGCCATCGGCGGCGACAGAAATCCTCCGGCGTCTCCTCCTCCCATCTCTGCGCACAAATTAGCCGAGAGAGCATTTTCGGCGCGCGACTCGACTCGCGGGGCACCGCGATCCCGACCCATAGAGCAAGACAGTTTGATGGCTCGCTCGAGCAGCTTCGCGTCCTGCTGCCAGCGGCAGGCGCGTCCAGGTAGAGACGTCCTGAGAGCGCAAAAGGCAATCCAGGCGCGGGCTGCCCGGTGCTGCGCGCCCTTCCAAGACCTTCCATCGACGGTGAAAACAGAGCCGAGGTAAGGGCAACCCTCGGCGTGAGGCGTGCGCGTCAGGGCGCCGCCCTCGACCCTCATCTGGCAGTCGCCGAACTCGTGGTCCAGCGCCGTCGCGCCCCAGGTCAGACCCGAGGGATGCACGTGCCATCCGCGCGCTCGCAAGACGCGCCGCCGGGCCATCGTCATCTGGCGCAGCGACTCGGCCGTGCCCGCAAACAGCCAGAAGTTGTCGGCGTAGAGAAGTCCCGCCTCGTGCAGCGCGGCCTCGCCCGGGAACTCGCTGCCCCGGCCGCGTGTCTAGCATTCGCCCAGGAACTCCTCCCAGGCATCCTCCAGCACTAGATTGAAGAGTGTCGTGCTGGCTGGGTCCCCCTGTCGAATGCCGCGAGTCCGAGGTGCTGGTGGCGTCTGGATGGAGCCCATATTGATCACAACCGAGGCCTTCTACTCCCTCGCGATGGCTAGGATCGCGGGCCTTGGCGCAGCCCTTCTTCTCAGTGTCTCCTCGACCGAGCGGTGCGAGACGCGGTCGAACGCGGCCTCTATATCGCCGCCCACGATTGAGATAAGACGGTTCCACCCGCAGGCCTTCTCAGTCAGCGTGCGCATGCTGAAGATCACGCCCATCGCTTGGTGGTGCTTGCGATTGGCGTACTGCGGGCTCCGCAAGGTCAGCTTGTTGGCGCATTTCTTGATCAGGCCAACCGAGTATAGCTTCTCGAAAGAGCCAGTCGCGCGATCGGTCTGCGCCCCTTGAGCGCGTGCTTGTCTCCCTTCTTCTTCATGGGCTGGACGAGGTGCCCCGACCGGGCTTGGCCCCCGGCATACTCGGGCACCCCGCGGAAGCGGTTCTCAGAGTCGGCCGCGAGCGAGGCGAGAAAGCCTGAGTCGAGGGCCTGCAGGGGCTCGGCGGCCACCCTGCCCACGCCAGGAGCCTTCGCGGCCATCATGTCGCACGGAGCCTCGCGGAGCATCTCGGGCGAGAAGGACGGGATATGGAGGTCATCCTCCGTCGCGAAGTGGGCGAGGTAGGCAGAGGCCTCGACAAGCTCCTCCCCGTCGCTGGCCCTGAAGGCGCTGCCGCACTCGCGCGCCAGAAGCTCCTTGATCCTCAGCGGGTCGCCCTCGATCTCCCCCTCCGCGCTCATCAGCTGGTCGTGGATCGGGCCAGGCTGACCTCGGCGAGGCGCTCGTGCTCGGGGATTGCCCGCCTCGTGTAAGCAATGCTGCAGGGCCCTGTTCGCAGTCCAGATCTTCCTGCGAAGCCTGATGATATCCTTTCTGTAGACCGCGCGCTGCTCGCCTTTGCGGGCGACCCGCCGGCGTGCCCCTAACGCCCGCAGCGCCTGCATGAGCTCGTGGCCCTCGGGGAGCTTGGGGGCCGCCCTCGCAGGCGGGCCCCTGCCGCAAGCAGCGGCAGCCAGGTACACCGCGTCCGTCGTGGAAGTGATCGGCGCTGGGTTGCGGTCGGCGCGGCAGGCGATGCGGCTCCAGCGCTGAATGCGGTTGTCGAGGTAGGTCCAGCCCTTCATGGGCGCACGACCTCCATGCCAGATGTAGCGCCTCCTGGTGCCGAAGGTGAACTCCAGCTTGATGGCCGAGTGGTCGGATTGCGCACTGTCGGCGATATCCTCAAGCGCGGTGCTGACCTTCCAGATGTCGCGAGCGGGAATCAGGGCATGGTCGATCTGGGCCGGCGGGTGCTGGAAATCGCAGTGGCAGGAGGGTCCGCTGGCCGCCGCGGTGAACGTGTTCGTCGCCGCCAGGTCGTGCTGCATGAGAAGTCTCGTCAGAATCTCGGCGCGACGTGTGCGCTGGCCGACTGGGAAGCCCCCAATACAGCGCCCCTCGCCCGCCTGCGGCGGGGGCGAGGCCGTCTGCGCGTCCGCGCCCGCGATCGGGCACGCCCCAGGCGGTGCCATCACGATCAGGTCGGAGAGCTCCTCCATAGAGTTCTCGCACTGAGTGAAGGAGCGCCCTGGGAAAAATTGGCTGCAGACAATGCAATAATCCTTCTCACGGATGCGAAATAGGGGCGCCGCCGACCGCCCCCGCGGCAGCAAATCTCCCCGTGGAAAAGATCGAGCAGCGCGCCAGCAGCCCCATCTGCTTTTGCCCCTCGACCCGCGGTGTGTCCAGCCAGATGCCGCCCTCGCCGACCTCCAGCCTCGTGGTCTTGCCCCAGTAGCCGACCCCCTGGAGGATGAGCACGTTGCAATCGTGCTGCTCGCGCGGCGTCGCTGCAAAGCACTCCGCGCTGTGCTTCGCATTGCCTGAGCGTTCCAGCTGATGATATTGAAGCACATCTGCTTCTCGGAGTGCTCCAGAGTCCGCTCCTTGTCAAATCATCGGCCCGCGTTGGCCTTGGCCTGGTATTCGACCAGGCTGAGGTGCGCGCCCGTGTGGGCGCTGGCGTCGGCCGCGGCGTGCCCATTGCAGCTCATGGGGCCCGTGGTCCTCACCGCCTCGCCGAACACGCGCTGCTTCCACCAGATGATGCCTCGAATGTAGTCTAGCTCGAGGGCCGCCGCCTGCGCGCATGGGTTGTCGGTCAGCTCTTTCTGCGCGCGTGAAATCATCATTGACAAACGAATTTCCTCCGAGGATTTCTCCACAGGGAACCAGAAGCGTCGACCCAGGTGATGTGATTGCGGCATAGTTATGCGCTTCCCTTTCAGCGAACGTACCCAGGCCCACATCCGCCCCGAACTCGCGAAGCGGACCTTCAGGAAACTGGCCCGCTTGAGCGGGGCGAACACTCCATCCTCTGTTTCGTCGGGACTGGCGTCGGTGAGCGCGCGAATTTCGTTCAGGATGGTGACGGGGGGGCGCGCCCCGATCCAAGCCGCCGATCGTCGCGCAGATATTGTCGCGCGCCCTCATTGGCCCCGACACGGACGGCTGCGCCGCCATGCTCTCGACCCCCGAGAAGCGCAATGGATGCCCGACCGAAGAAGCCGCCGTGGATGAGGGAGCTGCCGAACGCCCCTCTCGCAAGTCCTCGATGTCCTGCTCAATTTTGTCGAGCCGCCCCTCGCGCCCCTCGACGTCCCGGCGCACATTGTCGATGGACGTTTACGTCCGCGAAATGTTTCGCCATCGGCTCCTTGATCTCGGAGCGCAGCATCTCTCTGAAGTGCATCGTCGCGGGTCCGTCCATGGCTGCTGGCACTGGCACTGGCTCGCGCGAACGGCTGCGCGAGCCCATCGACTGTTAGCGCGAGGAAGCTGCGAGCCACAGCCCAGCTGGCAGCTGCGAGCCACAGCCCATACTGCCGCTTGAGCCAACATGGGTGCTGATGCTGATGATGCTGATGATGGCGATGCTGCCGATGATGATGTTGCTGATGGTGACGATGCCGATGACAATGATGAGGAGGAATGTACAGATGTGGGTGGGTCCCTGTTCCCGTTCCGGCGCAGGGTTTCCAGAGAAACGAGAACTCCACTTAGGATGTGGAGAAACGACAAGTATTACTCTTTCCTTCCCTCCCCGCAACGTCCGTTACGCGGGGGCGCCCCGCGCCCAGGGGGGATCGCGGCAACGTGGTCGGGCCCGACGGGGGGAGGGCCCGAACGACGACGACGACGACGAGACCGACGACGATGACGTCGGCGTCGACGACGAAGGCCACGACGACGACAACGACATGGACGAAAACGAGGGGCACGAGCACGACAACGACGACGGCCGCTTCTGATGGCCCTCAGAGGTCTCCGTAGGCCTCAGGACGTCTCCAGAGGCCACTGGAGGTATCTAGAGGCCCTCCGGGTCCCTCAGAGACGGCGACGACGACGACGACAGCGACGACGACGGCAGAGGCGGCGGCGGCGGCGGCGATGACGATGACGACGACGGCCGTTTCTGAAGATCTCCAGAGGCGACGACAGCGACGACGGCGACGGCGGCGACGACATCGACGACTACAAGGCGGACGAGGACGAAGACGAAGACGAGGAGACCAGGACGATGGCGACGACAACGACGAGGACGACGCCGACGACGGCCGACTTTGAGGTACTCCGATCTTTTAAGCACCACACCGTGCCTGTGAGCATCGCGCCATACCTGTGAGGAGGAGCGCCCCCCCCCGCTCGTGCGTCGGAGGTCCTCCGATGCCTGTCAGCACCGCGCCATGCTTGTGAGCACGGCGCCGCAGCGGTTGGGGGGGGCGCCACCCCCTCTGGCACGTTGCCCTCTCCCCCCGAACGTTTGTTACCCTTGCGGGTCTGGTGGGGCGGCGACCCACCCGCGACGGGCGCCGCGCAGCCCCGCGGCAATGCAAGCCCCGCAACGAACGAAAACCGCCCCACAACGAATGACACCTCCGATTTTTATTCGTTGCGGCGACCCCCCCGCATCGCATAAAAAAACAATATCCCCCTGACCGAGGCCCCCCCCAAGACGCCTGCGCACGCGTTTTTGAGCGAAGCGAGGGGTCATCAGCGACGGGGCTGATCTGCCGAGGCTCGGCCATGCCGCCGCCCCCGACTACGGGAAGTGGCCGGCCTAAGACTACGGGGCTGGGGGGGCAAGGCTTCTGGCCCTTCGGTCTTCGGAGCACGCCGCGGGCGACGCGCGCGGCGCACCTCTCGCGCGCGGCGCCGGCCACGGAGAAGCCCCCCACGATGCCCGGGCCCGGGTGGCTCCAGCGCGGGGGGATGCCGAGGCGGCGGCGAGGGGGATTACCCAGACCCCCGACGTCGCGATCCTTTCACAGCGTCGACCCCCCGAGGTCTGGACCCCTTCCCTGGGGCCGTTCTCTCGCCCCGAGTCGTTGTTTGACGCTCCCAGGGCCCGATTGTCTCAAATAGTCCCGATCAGTCATTGATCATTGATGTCATGGCTGCTGAGTGGTGGAAATTCCGAGGCATCGATCCAATGTGCAGGACATCTCGGCCTCCGCGCGGAAGTGCTGACATTCGTGCTGCAGGAGGTGAAGCTTCAGTCCTCGCGCCTCGATTATGACACCCATGTGGACGTTTGGTTCTGTGGCAGATGATTGGGCCGTTGCCGAAAAATCCGCCGACCCCTCGGGCTGTCTGGGTGCGCGAGAATCGCCCCCGCCCATAACGCCCCCCCTGGCTGGGAATTAAACTCCCCCTCCCGGCCGAGGACGACCCCAAAGTAGTAGGGGCACTTACGATTCGTGACTAGGGTCCGAACGGCCGACTCCGTCGAGAGAAAGCGGAGGAGGTACGAGTGGAACGCACGTTCACGCCAGTGCACATCGTCGCGCCCCCTTCGGAGCCAAGGCGATCAGCCGCGGAGCGCTCCTATTTAGACACTCCGCCACCCTGTCCGACGAAGGGGGGCCAGGCCCTGAGAACACAGGCAGCCCAACGCAACAAAACCAGAGGAAGGCGGGCCGCGCGCAAGCGCAGGAGCGACCGAAACGAAACACAAGCGAAGCAACATCTAAGGCCAGGGGCGAACGCCGGAGCGGAGGGAGGGGGGGGGGGGCGAGGAGGAGGAGGGGCAAGAGAAAACGGTATGGAAGACGACGCGAATTAAAGCAGCAGCAGCAGAGACCCCGAAACGAACGCACCATGGGAGGATGAACGGCAGGAACGCTCTACGAGGCGCCCGAAAAAATCCAAGAGAGCTAGGAATTAACGGATGGTGGCTGCAAGACGCTCAAGATGGTCTCCTATCGGCTTCGCAACACCGCCCCAAGAGACCAACATCATGGGCCCCCCATTGGCCCCCGAAGGCTGTTTGACTTCTTGGCCTCTTCGGCGCGCCCGCGCTCCAAGGAAAACCGAAAAACAAAAAAACGCCCAAGATTGCCTCGGGGCGGCCCCGAAACTGCCCCCAGATGACCGACGAGGACCCCAAGACGGCCCCACGAGGCGCCCGCGAAACTCCCAAGGACGGCTCCACAAGAGGTCCCGGGCGGGGGCCGCGAACCGAAAATTTAAGTTTCCCGCCTCGAGGGGGCCCCGGGAAACCCAGCGAACGCCCCGAGAGGTTTCCCCCCGGCCGCGGCGGGCATTCTTCGAATCCTTCGCCTTCCCCTCGCAATCCTCTTCCCTCCACATTATTTTGCCCTCGGCCTTCGATCGCCCAGCATTTGTTCATTGCCCGTTCCTGTTAAAGGGTGCGACCGCCAATCCGAATAATAATGGCGATGGTGACGGCGACGACGGACGACGATGAAAACGATGGCGATGCTGATGCCATCATTATCATTCCCCTCGCGCTTAACTCTCCTCGCCCTCGTCCATCCTGTCGCGATATGCCGCCCTGGTCTCCCCTACGCGGACCCCGGCACTTGCGCGCGCGCTGTCTGCGCGCATAGGGGGACGGCCGAAGGGCCGTTCCTATGCGGGGTCCGCAGGTAGAGGCGAGGAGTAGGATTTCTTGTCCATGGCACTGCGCACGGAGCAGTGCACCGTTAGGGCATAGCCACCACCCGAGCCGATGCAGCTGCGGCAAGGGAGAACAGACTAGGGAAGTGGGCGGACTTCGCGCGCACCCCCCGCCCCGAAACCTGCCAGCTCCCGATGGCCTCGGGCCCGCAGGGGGCGACGGCAGGAGTCGGGAACAGAGGTGCGAGGTCCACTCGCCACCCCGTTCTATCCACCGCCCCTCCAAACGAGGGCGCATTGGCTACGAAAGGTGAGAGAGAGAGAGAGAGAGAGAGAGAGAGAGAGAGAGAGAGAGAAAAAAAAAAGAGAGAGAGAGAGAGAGAGAGAGAGAGAGAGAGAGAGAGAGAGAGAGAGAGAAAGAGAGAGAGAGAGAGAGAGAGAAACAAGAGAAAACAAATAAATACATAAAGAAATAGAGAGAGAGAGAGAGAGAACAAAAAAAAAGAGAGAGAGAGAGAGAGAGAGAGAGAGAGAGAGAGAGAGAGAGACAGAGAGAGAGAGAGAAAGGGCGAGTGAGACAGAGAGGGAGAGAGAAAGCGAGAGAAAATAGGGAAAGAGAGAGAGAGAGAGAGAGAGAGAGAGAGAGAGAGAGAGAGAGAGAGAGAGAGAGAGAGAGAAAAAAGAGAGAGAGAGAGAGAGAGAGAGAGAGAGAGAGAGAGAGAGAGGGAAAGAGAGCGAGAGAGAGAGAGAGAGAGAGAAACAAAGAGAGAGAGACATATAGAAAGAGAGAGAGAGAGAGAGAAAGAGAGAAAGAGAACCAACCCCGCCACTCGGGGGACTTAGGAGCGCCTTCCCGACTTAGCCGGCCCAGGCAGGGCGCGCACCCCGACTTCGGCGCTCCTGGGCGACGCTCCGCCACCGCAAGTGACAAGGATGGGGGGGGGGCAAGGGAAAGAGAGCAGCAGGGCGGCACCAGCACCCTTCGATGCAGGCGTTGCCAGCGACGCGGTAGACGCGCGGGGCGAGGTTGATCGGAATTGCGACGACAACTCGATCAAAGCAAAATGACTCTCATTCACGGGGCGCTCCAGGCCCGCAAACATTGCCAGGGCGCCACAGGCCCAATGGTAAAAGGTATCAGGGCAGTTGCGATGACAACTGATCTCTGAGACTGATCGTGCAAGGTGCGAGGCACACCAGGCCTCAAAAAGTACGTTGACATGTAAATACGAAGGATGATCATGGGCCGATGCTACGTTTCGGTCGCACACAGGCGCCGTCGCATGATAAAACTGGTTTACACAGCACCCACACTCGAGAGCCAGGCTTGAATATATGTTAACTCGGAGCGTGCCTACACCATTAAATCTTGATTTTAGAGTGCTGGGGGCAGGCGGGGGTAGAGCGACAACCCTAATCAAAAGAGGCCCCACAGAATATCCGACGCAGCAGCGGGAGAGACAACCCCACAGGACAGCGAGCGGCTCGAGAGGAGGGGGCACCCTCCGAAAGTATCTGTTCGCAGCGGCGGGGCCCCGTGTGAGGCCCGAAACATAAAAGGCCGAGAGGTACCTGACCGTGCCTCGGCCCACGGTCGGGCCAAAAAGCCTCGCGGCGAAACCCCCGAGCTCATACAAGCCCAAGGGTGGGCAGGGTTGGGAGCCGAAACTTTGCGCCAGGAGAGGAGGGTCAAGCACGAGAGAGAATGCGCTAGTCCTCCTCTTAATTTGCAGTTGAGGCGGCTATCTGAACGTTTACAGGGGGTGTGTAAAAGTGTGTTTAAAAACGCGTATTTACACAGCACCCACACTCGAGAGCCAGGCTTGAATATATGTTAACTCGGAGCGTGCCTATACCATTAAATCTTGATTTTAGAGTGCTGGGGGCAGGCGGGGGTAGAGCGACAACCCTAATCAAAAGAGGCCCCACAGAATATCCGACGCAGCAGCGGGAGAGACAACCCCACAGGACAGCGAGCGGCTCGAGAGGAGGGGGCACCCTCCGAAAGTATCTGTTCGCAGCGGCGGGGCCCCGTGTGAGGCCCGAAACATAAAAGGCCGAGAGGTACCTGACCGTGCCTCGGCCCACGGTCGGGCCAAAAAGCCTCGCGGCGAAACCCCCAGTCCCGTCATCACTAGACTGGCACTTGTGCCTTCACGCTTCCAGCCACAGCTAGACACGAGCGCGGCACACATTCGGGAGGGGGGGAAAGGGAGATAATTTGTGTCGCTCTCACCCACCAAAAAACCTGCTTTATATTTTCCCCATATCTATCAAATGTTCAAGGAAGACAAGTGGAGGACAGGGTGCACGCGCCCAAATCTCGAGGCTCCTGCATTCATATCAAAAGATATGGCCCCCGCAAAAGGCGGGGCCTGACATGAGGGTGGGGGCTGCAGCAGCCTGCCCATTGCCGTCTGGCCCTGCTACGGCCAGCAGTGGACGGGCGGCTGGTGGGCTCCGCGCCCCCGTCCGCCATGCTCTCCAGCTGCGGCAGCACGACCTCGTCGTTCTTGGCTGCCCCGAGCTCGCGCACCATGTCCCGCGCCAGCGGGGCCAGCACAGCGTCGGAGCGGTAGATGGCCTCCGAGATCTGCTGGGCCGGCCTGCGCCAGAAGGCCCTCCCCCGCTCAAGCTGCGCGGGGGTGAGCCGGCTCCGCTGCTCGATCAGCACGTGCACTTTCGTGTGGCGCTGAAGGGCCGACGTGGTCTGCCAGCGGCCCTTCCGGCGCGCCGCCTCCAGCGAGCCGCCTGCGGCGATGTAGGCCGCCGCCCCCGCGTGCCTCAGCGAGTGCGGGGGCCCGAAGTCCGCCAGGCCCGCCCTGTCGAAGGCCTGCCTCCACGCCTTCCTGTACTTGTCCTGCGAGATCGGGAAGAGGAGGTCCCGTGGCGCCGCGCCCTTGCCAATCGCCCGTAGGATGGCCTTCGTCACCTGCCACGAGACCACGACGCCCTGGTTCGCTCCCGTCTTCACCTTCTCGCCCCGCTCTCTGCGGCCCAAGGTGAGCCCGACCTCCCCGTCGGGGCCCACCGCCACGTCCGTCTTCCTGAGGAGGCCCCAGTCCTGCTCCCTCAGCCAGCCGTCCAGCTGCAGCAGCACCGCGGCCCCCTCGTGCAGCTGGCCGTGCTCAAAGAGGTCGTAGAGCACGCACCCCACAGCTTCGAACGGCACCGGCGCCCCCTCCTTCTGGAAGCCCATCCTAGACCAGGACTTCAGCGCCCTGGCCGCGACGGGGAGCCGATTGCGGTGATCCTTGAAGATGTGCATGAAACCATTGAACAACGCTGACGCCCTGCCGAAGGGCAACTGCATCACGTAGCACATGTCCGATATGTACCCGCCAAGCGCCGCATCCCTTTCCTCGTAAGTGGAGAAGGGGAGCCCGTGCCGCTTCACGTCCAGGAGAAAGGTCCTCACTTCCTTCTCGTAGATCTGATTCGTGGCGTCGTCCACGGCGTGCACCACGAGCCTCACATTGTGGTGCAGCTTGTCACTCGGGGCCTGCTCCCAGGCCCGAGCGCCCCTCTTAGCCAGAGGGGGGGGCTTTGCAGAGGTCGTAGCGGGGCCGTCCACCCCACGCCGCGGCATCGCTTCGCACAGCGTCAGCCCGCTCATGGCCATCACAAATGCGAAGCTCCAGGCGGTCCTCGTCGGGCCCGATCTTGCAGCCGCTGAAGTAGCTCCTTCGGCACCCCACGGCCCACGTGGCCCGCCACGGTGTCCTCCGCCGCGCCTATGCCTTGACCTCTCGAGGGGCCGTCTGCCAGGTTGAGCTCGCTCGGCACCCACCTGAAGTACCCGCGGATCCTGCAAACCATCTGGATGATGCCGCCGATCCTCGCCAGGTGCAAGAGGTCCTTGGCAGACGAGCGCCCCTTCTTGAGGACGCCTAGGCTCACCAACGAGTCGGTGAAGAACAGCACGCGGTGATTCCAGCTCTGGGACGTGCGACTGAGGTGTCGGAGCACCGCCACCACCGTACGCAGCTCCAAGACATTGTTGTGCTCTGCGTGAGACCAACGTCCCTGAAACAGCACGTGCCACTTCTTCTCCAGCCAATGGCCCAGCAGAGGCAGGGCCGGCCCAGTCGCTCGCACGACGCGCCCGCGGTCGCCCTGCAGGCGAAGCCGGGCCCCCGCTGGTATCGAGTCCCAGTGCGGCTCGAGCTCCTGCAGAGTGGACGCGTATGCCCTGCACAACTCCAGCGGGTAAGCACATGCCACCTGAGTCCACCGTAGCCCACCTGGTGATCGTCCTCGTAGTTCTCGGTGAGCTCGGCCAGTCCGACTGCATCGGCTCGAGGGGCACAAGCACACCCGCTGTAGCGTCGCCATCTTCTTCACGTTGGTGATGAACGTAGTTGGCTTCCTCCATTCTTCGCCATACATGCAGTAATCCACCTCCACACGGAAAACCCCCTCGAGATCTAAGAGCGCGGTCATTGGCGCGAACGCCCATACCATGCTGGTCCTGGGGTTCTCGAGGGTGAATCCAATGCCAAGGCGTAGGCAGATCTTGACCACCTCTACTGCTATCAAAGCCAAAGCGCTCCCTTCGTCTATCTTGGCCTGGTCCGTCTCCGTGCAGTCCGGCAGCCCCCACGGGTGATCGCTCGACCTCAGCGGCGGCTGCCTTGCTTTCGAAAACGTCGCGCACGGGGGGGCAACATGCACCCACCAGAACCAGCCAGTCCTCACTCTCCGTAACAACAGCTCCAAGTTCTCTGTGACCAGTACGTCGAACTCCACGCCCCGCTGGATGTCCCAGGCCTCGCCCCACGAGTCGGTCATCTCCCTGATCGCCTCCAGCAAGCGAGAGCTCCCAGCGAAGAGCTCCAACACCCCAGGTCGCCCCGTAGTGGGAGCGGCCGGGAGGTCCTCCTCCTCGCCGATCGCCTCCTGCGCCCGCTCGATCTCGGTGTAGCTCTGCTCGGCCAGGGGTCCCCAAGCTCCCCCATCTCCACGGGCAGCTTCTCGTCGGACGTCCTCCTCCGTGCAGTCGCAGGCCAGGGCGCCGAAGCCTTCGTTGGACGCATCCGTCATGTATGCTCTCGGCCACCAGCCCATCTCCAGGTTCGACTCCATGTAGACCGAGAGGGACGCGACGGCCCTCAACTCGCTCCTGACCTCCTCGGGCAAGCGGTGCGGCACAACACTCTCCTCCTCGTTGAACTCCCTCAGCCACCTGTAGGTCGCGTCCAGGATCGCAAACGAGGGGCGGAAGACCATCATGGTCCAGGTCCAGTGCCCGACCAGAGAAGCCACCGCCGAAGGTCGGATAGCCACTTCCAACACCGCCGCCTCGGTAGCCAGCACGACCTGCTCCATCTTCTTCGGCTGGATCCTTAGCGTGTAGGGCCTCGTGGCAGCGATGCACAGGCCCAGGCCGATCTCCATCCCTTCGCCCCAGGCCTCCTTGTGCACCGCGAGCCCCTTGCCGTTCAGAAGCTCCTTGATCATCTCCTTGTCCTCCAGGATCTTCAGCTCGCCGTCCTCGCCCTCGAGGGTGAAGCCGATGTAGTCGTCGATGTGCAACATCAGCAGGAACCTGATCGCCTCCTCCTCCGATAGGCCAAACGACGGGGTGGGCTTGCCGTAAGTCAAGCTGGGGGCCTTCAGGGACTCGAAGCTTGCCTCCAGGCAGCTGTGGGCCAAGAACACCGCCCACGCCGAGCCCATGACCAAACTCGAAGCCCCAATACCAACGTCCTCCTCGCGCGGCCTCGGCAAAGCCACACCCTGCTCCATCCCGTACTGGTACATCTCCTGCGGCGAGACATCCTCCACCACAAAATACTCCGCCAAAAACGAACCCCAGTGCAACCGATAGAACCAGTCCGGTACGTCGCCCTGGAAGGAGAAGAGCCGCCGTCCACGCAGCACCGCCTCGTCCAGCTCTAGGAGCGCGAGGCCCGCGGGTGCCCAAAGGCCACGGGGGATCCACGAAGAGCAGGTTGACTCTTCGGCAGTCCCAGATCAGCCGCGATGCCACCAGTCTTGGGGTCGAAGTCCTTCGCCACCGTGAACAGCCCGACATGTTCGCGCTCGTCACATATGTTATCATTCCAGCCTGCGCCATCTGCCAAGCTTCCGAGCCCGCGGGACTGCCCAAAGGCACCCACTTTGACTCTTCGGCAGTCCCAGATCAGCCGCGACTTCACAATGCCACCAGTCTTGGGGTCGAAGTCCTTCGCCACCGTGAACAGCCCGACATGTTCCGCACCCTCGTCACATATGTTATCATTCCAGCCTGCGCCATCCGCAGGGCAAGTGCCAAGCGCTCCTTCTTGCTCCGCCACGCCGGGTCCGAGTAGCTCTTTGTCGCCTCGTACTTCTCCCAGTCGACTTCCCCCGAGCCCTTGATCATCAGCTGGCCGGCCTCTGTGAGGTACCGCCCAGCGAGACTCGAGATCGCCGCCACCTCCAAACTCTGGGTCCCCGGCGCTGGGAGAGACACCTGCTCCGCTCTCAGAGGGCACAGGTCGCCCTTCCTCAACTGCGGTGAAGCCTTCGATGCCGTAGACGTCGTAGGCCTCGCTCCCTTCGCAAAATACTCTGTCGGGCTTCCTCCTGCCAAGCGGCTCAATGCCGCCCTGCCGTCGTTGATGGTCCCCCACTTCGCCCTCGCGGCGTGAAGGTCCCAGGCTTCCGTCACCAGTCTTTTCTGTAGCGGCGTACTCGCACTCCAGTCCGTCTGGCACGTCTGCTTGTCCGTCAGGGTCGATGGATGTATCCAACCATTCGAACAGCCCGTCGCCATACTCCTGATCGCCGCTATCGTCCTCGAAGTCCGCTGCCAGGTTGTCCTCAGCTCCTTCTCGGACAGGCTCGAACTCGACCTCCTCGACTGTAGTGGGAATGGGAGCCCAGGCAGACTCCTCAAGGGATCCCTCTCTCTCAAATCCTTCTCCCCAGTAGGCATCTGGGACCACCGAGCGACCTGCGCTCCGACGTACGGGAAAACCTGCTCGCCACAGAACGGCGCGAGGCCCCAAGTACAAGAAAGGCCTCGACGCTCCGACGCCGCCGTGGAAGACCCCACAGCCGATCGTCAGGAAGCTCACCAGCCCGATGTAGCACCACCACCCGAAAGACGTGTCCAGCAAGAAGCTCGGCACGAAAGCGGCTCGCCGCCGCGGCCGTGGTAGAGGGGATTGACCCCTCAGGCCTTGGCCAGAGCACACCACGATAGCTCCGGCCGCAACCTATTCGTCCTCGCCGGCAGGCTGCCCCGAGCGCACCTCACCCAGGTGCTTGCTGAGGATCGCCCGCCGCCTGAGCTTCTCCAGGACCTCGTCGTCGGCCCCCCTGTTCTCGCTGTTGGGGTCCCCGTCGAGGCGCAGGTACTCCTCCGCCAGACTCCAGTCGACCTTGGGGCGCCACTTGCCGCCGTGCTGCGCCTTAGGCCTCTGCCAGTCGCTCTTGCACTGCACCCGCTCGTAGGCCTTCCAGATCGAGTACAGGCGCAGACAGGTCACCTCCGCGGCCTGCGAGTTGATCAGCTCGTCGTACTGCCCCTGGCTCATCATCCTGTCAAGGACCAGAGCCAGCATGTTCAGCTCCTGCGCGATGCCCGCGCCCTGCAGCTCCTTGGAGCGGAGCCACTCCTGCGTCTCCACGCGTGCGCTCCGTCCGCCCTTGTAGAGCCTCGCCAGCACTGTCGGCGCCACGCGGGCCCTGATCCCTCCCACGGGGGAGCCTGCCACGCGGCGATACTTCTCCAACGTCGTCAGCAAGCTCTCCTTTGGGTTCTTCGACTCCTCCTTCAGCTGCACGATCTGGTCCTTCAGGGGGTCATCGAGCTCGCCCAGGTCTCCAACCTTCTCCCAGGACGCCGCACTCGAATTCGGCGTGGGCGACCCTGCCTGCGCCCGGGTGCTCAAGCCCGAGTCCCGCTGCACCAGCTCCTCGTGCTCCGTCAGCTTCTTGATGAACGCATCCACCTCGGCCGAGCTGGGGTCGTCTCCTCTGGACGGCGGCGGCCCCGCGGGGGGCGGGGGAGGCGGGCCTGGCTCCGACGCCAGCGCCCCACTGCCGCAGGCAGGTCCTGCTCCCGCTCCGCCCCCGACATCCAGCCTCGACTTCAGCATGCCCACAGCGTCGGCCAAGTCAGACTGCCCTCGAGCCAACTCCGCGAACAGGGTCTTGGTGTCCCGCTCGTCGCCACTCACATCACTCACGTCGTCGCCAGCGTGCACCGACCCGCCGTCCGAGTCCGAGCCCGAGTCGCTGTCCGAGTCGACCTCCTTTCGGCACGAGCATCCGTAGGTCCAGACCCCGTAGATCACGATGAGAACGCAGCCCAGGTATGCCGCGCCCAGCTCGAGGTCGCCCGATTCGTACAGCTCCCCCAGGAACTCGCGGAAGTTGTCCAGGTCCTCGATCGCCTGCATCCCCGCCGAGACGGTGTGGTACCCTGCGGCGAAGAAGGACCCGAGATGCAGCCAACGCCACAGCCTCCAGCCCACAAAGAACACCGCTGCAGCACCACCCCACGTCTTGTGGGCCCACGCCGTCACCACGGTGGTCACGAGGCCCTTGCCGAACCAGGACGCCACCTTGGCCTTCGAGCTCGCCTTCTTGCCCTTCGTCAGGTTGGCCTTGGCACTCTCGGCACCAGCCTGTCCCAGCTCATGTCGCACAATGAGCCGCTCCGCGGCTATGATCGCCTGCTCTCTCTCCTTCTCATTCAGCCCTGGGTGCTCGGTCCAGGTCACTCCCTTCTTCGGGCGCGGCAGCGTCCTCGCCTTGTCCCGCAGGTTGATGATCTGCACCCGCTTGGCGGGGTCGATCGCGGTCCAAACCAACGAGGTCCCTGGACCGACCCGACTGACCAGCAGCATCACCACCCCCGTGTTCCTCCCCTGCGTCTGGACGTAGACGCGGTTCCACCTGCTCCACGGCGCCATGAACCCCGCTGGCGACCCTCGCCACTCGGCGCCACCCCCGAGGTCGAGGGGCTCGATGAGGACCTCCTCGGACTCCCGCTGGCGCCCGCCGAAGACCTCCAGCAGCCCGTCCAGCTCGCAGAGGGCGAGCGCGGTCACCAGCAGCCAGCCGGGACGCCCGATGGCCGGCGTCGTGGCGGCGCCCGAGCCTGGCGGGCTCGGGGCGAGCAGGGGCTGGAAGCTACCCCTCTCTGAAGGCTCGAGCGCGGGCCTCGCCCGCGAAATCCACGCCTCGAGCCGAAACTTTGCGCCAGGAGAGGAGGGACAAGCACGAGAGAGAATGCGCTAGTCCTCCTCTTAATTTGCAGTTGAGGCGGCTATCTGAACGTTTACTGGGGGTGTGTAAAAGTGTGTTTAAAAACGCGTAACGCTGGTTTTATGTATGAGACTACTGGTGGGCGACCTGCGAGGGCGCGCTCATGCCCGATTGCCACAGTTCATCGTGTAAACCAAAAGAAGTATCGATAGACAGCGCCAACTGAAATATCTCAAACCAATGAACACAAATGTTAATACGTCTCAAGAAACATACGAAGGGCAACCACAATGGTGTCAGTATACTTCCAAAGCAATGACAACATTATATGCAGCAAAATACGCAGCAAGACGATGCAAACCAAGATCCATATCTGGCATGGTTAGTAGTAGCACCCAGCACAAACACGATGTTACTAGTCATTGAATCAGCTGGCAGCGCTGGTCCTGAAGTTGCCGAATGACCATATGAATTCGCAGTCGTTGGCGCCAGCATAAACCCAGTGGGACAGGAAGCGCGACCAGTGTCGGTACGCATCGCGCTGGTAGGTCCCGGAGATCAGGACGCCACCAGGTATAAATGTTGCGGCGCCCACGCGCGGCACTCCTGCTGCAGCCGCGCTCTTCGGCGCCGTCGGGCGCCCATCTCCGCGGCGCGAGGGGGCGGCGTGATGTCGATGAGGGGCCGGCGACGCTAGTCCAGCCAGCGGCGTCAGCCCAGCCAGCGCCGCCAGGAGCGCAGGCGGCGGCGGCGCCATCGCGGCGCGGAGGTGGAGCAGCAGGGGCGAGGCAAATGGGTTCGTCAGGGGCAACTGTGAAGTCGCCCTCGTTACCCTTCGCGGCACCTTTAGGGGCCTGCTGGCGGAGCTCACTCAGCGTGACCCAATTCATTTGACCTTGTCCTCTCCCAATGGGAGCTGAGGAAGTCACGAGTCCGCGGTCAAAGCGTCCGCCGCGAGGCAACGCCCCGGGAGCCTGCGCCCGCCGGCCCGCATGGCCAGACTGCGCACTGATATGGTGCAGTCGCATGCCCTCATACGCGTCCCCCAATATGAACGAACGCTGTTGCTTCAGAACCCTGACCTCGGTCATCTGATGGAAGAAGATTGAATATTCCTGATGCCGGGTGGCGAGATGGGCGCATGGATGATAAATAACGGTGCCTTCCTTGTAAACATCTTCTTCTCCACCGATGCGACGCTTACCGGGGGTCGATCTACCTGCCTCCAGCCATTTAGCGCGTTGGACCTCGGCTTTGTGAACAAGTATGTGGAGATAGTCCTTCTCGATGGCAGAACGCTGCCCCCGGGTGCGAATCTCGACGTCCGCGCACATACGCTGGCGAATGATGCTCGCGCCCATTGATTCGCGGATCCAGTTGTGCACATCTGTCAGGAACTGAATCTTGAACGCGCCTGTTTCCCCATGTCTAAATGACTCAGTGCGCACGTGGCACCGGTCATCTGCGCATGCGTCGCCATTGGGGAAGTCGCGGCAACAGCTAGAACAATGACGCTTTACGGTCTGTAAAGTAGCAGCGGTTTTCTCAATGAGCTCTTATATGCGATTGCGAGCGCTGCCACCAGCGCTCAACTTCTGGCCGGGATCACGAACAGCATGATTTGGGACAAGGCGAGCGCGATCGGTGGCCAGATCGTTGGCCAGAGATTCCCATCCATTATCGGTCATCGGATCAGAGAGATCCCAAGCCGCGATCTGGTCGCGAGAATGGCGCGCTGAGGCCATGCCCAGGAGATCTCGCAGGAGTTGCTCCGCTCTGCGGCGAAGCTTCTGGCCCAATGCATCTTGGTCGCTGGCGTCGCCCATGCCATCGTCATAGTCGGTGCGCGCCGCGTCCATGTGTTCCTGGGTAGGAGCAACGGCCGACGCTGCGCTTCCAGGGTCAGTGGAAGGGGCTGCGACAGCAGCAGGCGGCGGAGCGGCGTCAGCCCTGATATTGAACTGACCTCTCAGTGTGTCCGTCAGCATGTCACTGTACTTCGGATCGGAGGGCACCGTCGTTCCCAAGAGGTTGAGGAGAGACGCCATAGCAGGCGATGCTTGAGGATGTTCGACGCACAGGCATCCACCAAACGCTGGGTAGCACCGCTCTGTACGATGGCGAAAAGATGTGGGATTCAACGGGAGAGCACGGCATCCTCAGTAGCATTCCAATTCATCTCCGTCATCATCGTAGACAGGAAACGGTTGTGGCAACAAACGTTCGGTCGTTGTTTAGCCCATGGACTGACATAGTTTAAAGTCATATTGTGCCATCCACCTTGGGGTCACAACGGAATCGCATCTCGAGATGCTTGCCGCAATTGTATGTATACATGTATGTTGCCGTACATAGTTGGTCCACCTCGCACTGTGGGGCGATCAACATCGGGAAACTCTGCGCGCCCCTGCCATTCGCACGGATGTTCATCACAGCGTCACGCGAAAGTCTGGCGAAGATGGAAAGCAGATATTCGATGATTTTTCGTCTCATCGATCTTGATGGCCCGATTGTCGTTCTTTTGGGGCGCGGGTGTTTCCACCGACGCGTCGATCGCGATATCGTCGTCGATGCGCCCAAGGTGTGCGTCGCAATCGCATGTATTGAACTGGTCAATTAACCAGGCAGCTTAGTACGCAGTGGCACTGCACATGGAAAGCCGCCATGATCGTCTTTCTTCTCGGAGTACCACATGTTGGCCCATAATGGTCAATGACCCCGGCAAGTTATCTGCGCGCTGACGTATGGCCCGTTGTGAGCAACGTCTATGATGGGTCCGAAGAGTTTTCCTTTTTCCAGCGTGAGCGCGACATATTTCTGCGCTGGATACAGAGGATCAGCGTCACGGCAACGGGAAGCCCATGCAGTAGTGCGAATTTGACATCATATGCAGGGATAACTCGAAAGCGACTGGCACGGTCCCAGGTGCCCAGAGGAAGTGTCTTCACAAGTGGTTCGAAGTACTCCTTCGTGCAGTCGTCCACGATTTTCCACCAGTGCTGGTGCTCAGGAAGTCCACGTCGGTTGGAGTCGGTGCAGGTGTTGCCACCGGCTCCGTTCCGATGAGGATTCGATCCACTTCGGGCTCTTCCTTGTTGGCCCTGGTTGCAGTCCTGGTTGATTGGGAACGTCCGCTGCAGCAGAGGACGAGGAGGAACGCAGTCGATCTGAGGCGGCCACGTGGCCCCGAAGCATAGGCATGGGGCGCGGCGTCACGATGCGCGTCCGCAACTGCCCCGCTGCAGGTGTCACGACTGGCGCAATCTCGCAGACCTCGTACTGGCTGCGTGGTGCCGGGAGTTTGGCCAAATCCGAATACTTCCAAGTAACCACGTCTGGGTAAAGAGGGCCGCCCCTGACCACTCTGATGGCCAGGATGGCCATCGGAGGAATGCTCTGGGGGCACATGATGGCCCCTTGTTCACCGAGCCAGAACCCACAGCCAGCGATTGTGGCTGAATGCATGTCGATGACCACGGCGACCTGCTTCCTCTTGTGTTCGAACTTGTATCCAGGGGTCGTCGTGTGGGGATTCTGTTCGTCATGAAGAACGAAAGAAGCCGAACTGTAAAATGCCTCACGCCGTGTCTGGCGCTCGGCACCATAGCCTGGAATGACACCAATATTTCGTATGCTGTCCCAGCCGTCACGCGTAGTGGCGTGGTGCAGGGACTCCACATCCGTTCAAGACAGACGCTCCCAGCTCATGTTCCACGGTCGGCTGTTGCTTTGCGCAGCGGTGTGCCCTCCCATGGCACGAATGGCCAGCGCCTGATCCCACGCGAAGTCTGATCCTGAAGCGTCGGGGTCGGGGCAGCGGACAGATCTGGATACGGGCCTTCTCGTCATCGACGCGCAGCTGTAGGGCGCGAAAAACAGCGATCACGTAGTATTCGCGTGCACTCTGCCACTGTTGGCCATGATCGTTTGCCTGAAACATGCGGGCACGGACGGCAGACCTATTGGGGCCGCAGTCGTTTCGAGTGAACACCTCAGAGACGATATGGCCGAAGGGAACTTTGGAGCGGTCGGCCACGGCCCATGCATCAACGTCTTCGTGCTGCCATATTGGCACGGCGGCCCAGACATGGGTTCAAGCCAATGCGTCCGCCGCTATCATGGCGGATGGCAGCAGAAAGAGCCTTACTGAAGTACCGTGGTCTCCCCATCGTATGACCAGAATAAAGTTGGCCAACAAGGAGATGTGGTCCCAGCTGTTTAGTTGTCACGTTACACAGACAGAGTAATCAAAGTATAGTCTGGGAAGCAACCACTGTTCTGGAGGTCGGGGGCGTGCTTGATCACATAGTCGTCGTAGTATAGACTCTTCCGATCTTCCACGCAGTCCGCGCACGACTGGCATTGACCGTGTCCACGCAAGGGCTGAGGGACCCAGGGGATTGGGTCAGACATTTTAGCACGAATGGCGCATTCTCCGGGAGTGATGCCGAACGTTGCCTCGGCCTCCAGCGTATCCACAATCTCGTGTTGCGATCGTGCGCAGCAGTCGTGTGCACCCGTGATTATGTACTTCACGGGCTCCGCAGGCGCCTTTGCGTCTGCGGGAGTTGCCTCCGGCTCGCCAATATCCAGTGCTGGAGTGGTCGGCGGCACCGGTGGTGGAGGAGGTCGGTCTGCTGGTGTCGTCGTAGATGCGGGCGTTGCCACCGACGCAGTAGGCGCGGGCGGCAGCGGGGCCTTTCGCGCCGGCACAGGAGGCGCCGGCTCGGGGGTCGCACCCGCCATATCGCCATCCCCCCGCGGCGGAGGACGCGTTGGTGGAGGCGGCGGTGCAGGCGCAGAGCCACCGCGATAGGTACCAGGCGCGACGGAAGGAGGGTCGGGCGGCACCTCCGTCTGAGACCCCGCCTGGTTGCGAAACCAGTTGGTAAGCTCCTCGATGTAGTTCGCGTTGACATCGCGTTCAGCTTCGAGGGCGCCTGATTCTTCACTGGCACGAATCGGGGAAATATCTGTCATCTTGTTGACGAGTTGCCGCAATGCCAGCCACGTAGCGGCGTGACGCGCCAGGTATCTCCTGCCCCTCGTGGCCTCGATGAAATCACGCTCTCCTGAAGACCAGGACCCCAAGATCTCAGGGAAAGTATGGGGCATGCCGCTGAAGCGCCAAAACATAACCTGCACGAAATATAGTGTCTGCCTTCTGTCTCCGAATGAATAGCTCTGCCGTCCCAAACTTCGCCAGATTCAGTAGGGGTGGTCTTTGCGTACGCAAACAGAAAAAAAAACACAGCTTCGGGCGTTGTCGCGTCCGTCTTTGCAGAGGCCAGGACAGTTACCTGGTTCTGAGAAATCGGAGCGGCAGTAGATGGTCCATCTGCAGGAGTTGCCTCCAGCGGAAGTACCAGAGGGGCGTCGGCCGAAAACCTGGCAGCCTGAAGTGTCTTGGTCACTCACGCAGCCAAACAGTGTTCTCCGAGGGTCAAAACGTGCAGGGCAGCAAGACCCTTGGTACGTTGGAACTGCGTGGGTTGCTCCAGGCGAACACGGAATGCTTCTCGCATCTCCATTGCCTGGGCGTGGCCTTGGTAGTCGTTGACAAGCTGAGTCAACGGATGACGAAAGGGGAAAGGCTGCGTCGGCAGCGATAGTGGTACCGCACTCAGGTTCATCAGAGTGGCGGCGTACATGACTGCTGCGTCAACTGCACCAAAGTGTGATCCGTCTTCTGTGGGTGCCATGAATCGCTTTGCGGGCGGTCCTGAGTTTGAATCCACTGGTCAGCAGGTAGGAAAGCAATGCCGCGGCCTGTGAAGATCGGGATCATCTCGTCCATGAGCTCGTCGACCTTTGTCTGGTAGTTCCCTCTGATGAACTTTGCAAGGGCCTATGACAGTGGGGCAGCGGAAACAATTCAAGACCTCAATACCACGTGACATGTCCACTTTGACGTGCTCGGGAATCGTCAGGACGACCGTGCGTGGTGAAAGTAACCACCTACGCCCATGCTCGTCGGGAAGAGGTGCACGGGCTCGATGTGAATCGAATTTCATTCAATTTCCGTCCGCGGCGGCGTCGTTGCCACTCCACCAGAGGAACGCACTCAGACCACGCTGGCAATGACGATGTTTGACGTATGCAGGGAGCGATCTGCCCAGTACGCCCAAATGACCTCGTTGTGGTCGCGGCACTCGTCATTCCTACCGGTCATGTAGAGCGCGCGGGCATGGCGGATATGCCCGGTGATCCTTTGCCGCTCCTCGTGGCGTGGAGCTGTGGAGGCCGTGATCCCATATCGAGGCGTCGACGTAGCTTTGCATGGTATGCCTCCCGTTCGGCCGCTGGTTCCAGAGCGCGGGCGTTGCCGCCGGCCTCAGGCAACAGCGGCAGGTCATCCGATTGGCGCGTCGTTCTCAACCCAATAACGCTTGTAGTTGTCACGCGACAGAGCCCAAAGGAGGAGGTCATCTCGCATCCATGTGTCTTCCAGTGTAGCACCCGCTTGGTACTGGAGATCGTGCGTCCATGGGCAGACGATGGATGCCAGCGCGGGGTTGGGTGCGCCGGCAATCTGCCGTCGTAAGAAGGCAGCGTTCATCTCGTCGATGCCGGCACAAGGTGTTTGTGACTTCACTTTCCCGTCAACCTTCGATGCTATGAGGCAACTCGAGTCGCTGTGCATGCTGACCCAATTGAACGCATGGCCGTCGGGGCCCGGTGCATGAATGACGGTGGGGCCGAAATCTCCATTCATCAATCGTGCCCAACCGAAATCGCTCATCATACACAGGAAGCACCGACCGTCTGCAAGGGCAGACCAGCGTGTAGCGTTGGCATCTGGGGCAAAAGGGTCGCGCTGGAAGCCGCCGGCATTCCCGTCGTCAGAAATGCCTGCTGGTCGGCTTTCGTTCGGCATCCGGGGCTTCCATGTCGGAACACCAGGGTTCAACTTGCACGCATTCATCAGAATGACGTCGTCCTCTGCGAGCGTTGCCACCAGCACAGGATCACGAGCATCGCCGCCGAAACCTCTACGGGATGGGATCCATGAAGATGGCTTGACTTCGTAGTCACTCCACGCGGTAAGCACAAGAAAGACGCGACAGCACGCGCGCTGCGGCGACTCGGCAATTTTGCCGACGTGTCCCGTCATGTGGGACGTTCGTGGTGCCACAGGCTGTTTAGTGGGCAACTTAATGTTCGTGCGATCCTGCGCCGAGAAGTTGTGCGCCGTGAGTCCATGATCGCGGACAGACAGCGGCATTGGACCGGGGGAATGCACGTTGTGGGTTTCGTCGATGGTCGCAGCACACGAACCCCCCAGCAACGCGCTTCCGACCTTATCCAAAAACATCCGCAGGACCCTCCACGCGCCGCCAGCCACCCGCGCGCAAACTTCCTTGGGAGGACATTTGGGGGCATCGGTGTTGGCAGCGCGTGGATTGGACCACAGAAAGTTCAGGCGCTGACAGTTCGTGGCGTCGACCCATGGGTCTGGGAGGGAGAGCCCCAAGATAGTAACCCAGACAAAGAATAATGCCATCCATGGCGTAGCCGCGGCAGGAGCAGGGCTCGGAGGGTCGTCTCCGGTGATCGTGTTCGATGTCTCGTACGTCGTCTGAGATGCCGCAATGAGTAAGCCCTGCTTGCTGGAGCGGAACCAGTACGATCCCCTCCCATCTGGACGGCTCTCTGTCTCCAGATTGTGGCTCAGCCCCCCCTTGACAGGGCGGCGGCGAGCGATCTGGGACTCGAAAACAGGACCGTTGTGGATGTTGTCATCGGCGGACGCTGGGGCGAGACCCCCAACCTGCATCTCGTGCAGCTTCATCAGAGGCATCGTCATCGTTGTCCGATTGTCGTTGGCTTGGTAACCTCTGTCCTCAGGAGCGACGAAAGGAGGTGAGCGCGGTCGCGTTGAAGGCTGCAAATTGCTGCGGGATGGAAGTAAATCGCGCATGCAACGAGCAAGCAACACACGCGCGCGCGAATGACTGCGGTGAGAGAGTTACTATTGGCCAGAGGACCCTTGGTGGAAGGGGCGACCTTGGCGATCTCCAGCTTCTCGGCGGTCTTCGCAGCCGCAGGAGAAATGAGAGGCACCGCAAGTAAATCCTGCCAAAGGTGAGCCTTCTTAGGCTCCGAGTGTTTTGTCATCATATCGGCAACCTGTTCTTTTGTTCTCACATAGTTTAGTTGGAGATGTTCATGTTAGCATGTTTCCGTGATCAATATCCAAAGCAATGTGATGTGCACGATGAAGATGACGAAATGCCGGTGCCCTTGTGGACCACCGCAATCACGGCCTCGCTGCCCCCCGCCGCAATAAGGTCGGCCACGGGTGGTGGTGCAGCGGGGGGAGGGGAACGAGGAGCATTAGGACGATGCCATCATGCACTATACTAGTGCTGGCAGATGGTGGCGACGCGGGGGAAGTCTGCGTCGATGGCCGCGCGCGGGGAGAAGAAGCGCGCGTGGGCGACGCCCGTCGCGCAGGTGGTTTGTGACGCTTCTTCTCAGCCGCGAATGACGCGTCGCCGCGCGCGGCGCGCACCGCAGCCCCCCAGAACGATAATAGAGGCAGACCCTCCGTTCGCAGGGTCGCGTCCAGCACCGCGATCTCCGACTCCGTGGAGGAGTGGGAAACTACGGTCTGCTTCTTGCACGCAGAGTTCAGGGGGAAGAACGCGCTGGGCCCGCAAGAGCGGCGAAGACACCAGTGGTGGACTTTGACGCGTTGGCGCAGTCCGCAAACGAGGCATCAGTGAACTGCGATCGAAACTTGGTTCGGCACTTCACCAATCCATCCGTGTAGGCGGTTAAGACCTTGGATTTGAGGTAACAAGCCAATCGAAACTACCTTTTGTCACAAACGTAATTCCACTTGGTAATCTCCATGGTAAGCATGCAAAACGGCTGCATGACATCAATATGCAACAACGGGCGAAACGTAAGATCTTCATGAGGGCACTTGCGGCGTCGGGTCCCAGGACGCCGACATGCTCATAATCTGTGGGTTGATGTATCCTCAATGCCAGGAGTGTCAGTATGTGGGAGGGCGTCGTAAGCGAAGCCCGCGGCGTCGGGCGTGGGTTCTGCAACCGACGTTGACGGTCGAGATGCGGGTTTGTCAACCGGCGCCTTCGACCGAAGCTTGGTTGTCCGTGGCTTGGGCGATGATGATCGTTGCCGCCGGGATCCAGGCATCCCCGACAGCTTGAAAACGGATGCTAGATACCGCGCAATGCATTGATCGGCAAAGCCAAAAATATCGCGTCGAATCCCACGCACATTGGACGCTGAGGTGTACTGCTTGTGGTTATGTTAAATCGAATAGCATCCATACGCTTGTCGAAAACGTCCTGTGATACTTTCCAAGTGTCTTGGCCACGTCCCAAATCATGGTCGCATGTCGTGGGAGGGTCCAGTTCGATACCACTGTGCTGCATCAGATCCCATCCCTATTGTAGGTCCTGCCATCTTGAAGTCGTCGACATAAACGGACAAGACGAAGTCAACCTCGTCATGTTTCCACACGCATCCCCAGCCGGGAACGGGGCGGAAGTCCACTGACTCGAGACTGGCACGGCAGTGTCGCTCCCAGAAGACACCTGCTAGTGGGTGGCCGTGCAGAGCAAGTCGTACACGACACACAGGGTTCTTGCACTTTGCCCAAGATGATGGTGGTCTCCGTTTGGGTAAGGTGATCCACGTATCCTCTGGGTCAATGCGACCGTCGCCATGCAGCAGAGCCTGTGTACATGCACCCGGAACGTCGCTTCGTTGACCTCCGCTGCCAGGCGTCGCGCAGCTTGGAGGCCTCGATCTTAGAAGCACTCGAGACAGCGCCGGCCAAGACAACTGCGAGGCCACTTTCCTCTGTCATGCTGTCGCCCTGGGCCGCGTCTCGTCCAATGTACCTCTGCAGTGCAGGAGGAAGCTCAGCGTAATTGACCGAAGAAAGCTCCAATATGTTCGCGAAGTGGAGCTTCTTGGATATCTCCGGGCGTTTCGTGCAATGTCGTCGCGCGTCGAGCATGCATGTTTGTTTCTTCTCTAGGCGTTCGTACCGCCGCAACCTTCTTCCTGGCGAGTTTGCGGATGACGAGGTTGCGAGTGACGATGTAGGGCCGTTTCCAGTGGGTGGATTCAACTTGCCTCTGTAGCTCTGTTGGCGATCCAGAACGCAGGGCATCATGGGCGCCATGTTAGACTTGTCGGTCATCACGTGCGATCGCACAACGCTTGCAGGATTTGCATCCGGTGCTGGGCGGTTGTAAAGCACCGTGATGATGTCGCGTGGTCCGTCGGGAAGTAGCGCATTTGTGATGCACCTGCCCGTGGTGCCCGCCACGGTCTCGTCCCTGATCGCGGTATTGTTATGGAAGTCGTGCGTTATGCGCCTTTCCACAGTAGACCAAGGAGATCCGTCGCCGTCGGTTGTCTGAAATCGACAGGTGTTTTTGTCTGTGCGAATCCAGATGCGAAGGGCAGAGTCGTTGCGGACCCTCCGCGCACGGATGACGCCCTTAGCGAAGTCCCGTTATGCCGTTAGTTCTTTCTTCGACATCGTTTTCCAGAAATCTGGTGACGCAAAATCTGGTCAAGAGGTGGCCTGGGCGCGAGTGTCCCGACCGAAGAGATTGACATTCCCATCGGTAATGATCTCGGGGCGCTCGTAGAAGCGAGCGATGCCGTGGTTCGCTGAGATGGCGGCGGTCGTTAGCGGAGCCGTCCTAAACGTTGCGGAAGTATTTCTCCCCCTCGAAGCTCGACGTAGATTCAAAGCTGCGAACAAGGTCGATTCTGTCAACTGGAACAGGGATTCCGATGACGTCGTCTGCGGGGCGGGATAACTGAGTCCGTGGTGCACGGATGTGGCGTAGGATAGCCTCACCGCGCTGTTCCCGATAGTCTTGCTCGGGGGCCGGAGCCGTAGGTTCAGGGGCCTCAGGTGGCGGCCCCCCGGAACCGAGAGCCTCGGGCGGCCTCAGGCGTCGGCCCCCCGAGGCGTTCCGGTGTGGTAGGACTGGAGAGACTAGGGTCGTCACATTCTGCTGGGTACAGGGGAGTAGGATCACCCTGCGCAGGGATAACCAAAGGTCGAGAGGCTTTGAACGAAATCATGTTGTGTTTTCCTGCGTTGTGGAGTCGTAGGAGACCTTCACGGATAAGGGAAGCCGGTCTCCCGTCAGGAATCATCGTGCTCTCGACGCGATGGACATGGAAATGTTCCCCGTCCGGATTCTTGGAGTAGGTGGCCGCGTCAATGGCGAGGTAGTCGCCAGACCATCGCCCACCAAAGGGGAGGTGGTAGCCCATGAACAAACCCTCTCGGCTGGTCTCGTCGAGCTTCGCCGCGGACTCGTTGAGGTCCGGGTTGAGGCATTTCCGAATGATACGATTACCAAATGAAGCAATGTGTCTTTTGAAGGAGTCTCCAAGGTGAACTTCGCGCGAAGAGAAGTCTGCGCATGCATCCAGGGTTGCAGCAACTCCGCGACAGGGTCGCGCAGTGAAGTTGCGGCCACAGCACCATGCCTGCATAGCTTCTTTTCACCATTCATGACCAAGTCCTGAAATGTGAAATACAGCTCGTGTGCCCTGTTTGACAGACTTAACCGCGCGCTCGGCCATTCGGTTAGTCTGCGGCCGGCGTGGTGTGTTAGCATCATGCCGCCATTCCAGCCGTCGGCATGCTTTTTGGTTGCTCCCCGAATTATGCGTAAATGCGTTTGATTTCATCATTGGGCGCGAAGAACTCCAGGAAAGATGCTTACGTTGTTCTGGCGTCTTTATGCTTCGCTGGGCATGCCAGAATTGTACCCGTGAGCTTGTCCAGCACGACCAATGCGCATGTCCTCGTACATGTCGGCTGCTTCACCCGCCGCGAGGACGATGCGGCCCGCGGTGAGAGCCTCGCCAAATCGTTGCGGCACAAATGCTTCGTATTGAATGTCATCGGTGGTAGGGTCACGAAGTGGGTTGGGTCGGCGCCGGCGCCGACATGGCGCGCTGCGCGCCCAAATCCGCGCACAAACCTCAGTCTGGATGCTCCGGGCTATGATGTGGTGCGACGGATCGATGGGAGGACGTGGTCTGCCTGGCAATGCAGGCGTGACCACCGGCGCCGTCGTCGGAACCTGTTGTGCGTTACACGCGGTAGCGTGAAGCGTCGGCGCGCGTGTTGCCACGGGCGCTGTCGGGCTGTCCTCGCGCGGAGTGGATGCCAACAAAAATGAGAAGCATCGCGTCGCAAGAGATGACGCGTGCAAGTTAGGTAGCGGCATCATCTGCAAGCTGTGGGCGTCGAGCTCTGGGAGTCGGTTGTTGACGTGAACCCTGCGCCATTGACCGTGAGGGTCTTGTAGAAGGTAACCAAGCTTAGGACCCCAACTGTCTGAAACCATCCCCCTGAACCAATTGCCCCGCTGAAAATACGGAAGGGCAATCCGTCATAGCCAGGGCCGATCTGGAGAGGCCTATCTGCGGCAGTGTGAACTTGATGTGCTCGTTGACGATTCGGCCGCCGTTGGCTGTCTCGAAGATGTGCTCTGGCCCTCGTCGTGCTCGAATGGTTTCACGCGGTGGGAGGTCAGGCTTGTCTTGGATGCGGTGGGCAGAGCCACTATCCAAGATCCACGCGCGTGACAGCGCTGCCGTTGACCGCTGGGGCGCCGGCGTAGGCGTCGCCACCGACGCGCAGGCAGGAACGGTCGGTGCGTTGAATTCGTCGCACAACCGCTTTGCATCCTCCTGTGCTGCACGGGGCGCGCGCGCACTGGCCCGCAGCGATCAATCTGGTAAGACGTCAAAAAATTCGACTGTCACCTCTGCAATGCGATGATTCTGCCCACTTGTACATGTCGCGTTTTACCGTGTAGGTCGCGAGGTCCACGTTGCCAAGACCAAATCTTATCTCCCGCTTAGCGGAGCCGGACAAGATCACGATCCCTTCGCGAGATACATAGGCGCGATCACGACGTCGATCGCATCGGCCTGCAGCAGGTGACCGAACACGATCCCAAGTAGACAGTGATCGGCAGTGGTGTCTGGAAGGTGAACGGCCGCCAGTCCTGTCGCTCCTGGTAGGGGAGCGGCCACGGGAAGGTTCCCGATGGGAGGGCCTAGACGATGAACGCGAACGTTGTAGAGCGCGGGGGGGGGGGGGGGGGGGGGGGGGGGGGGGCATCCGCGACCTCTGGGAGATCGCGAGTCGGAGCGCCCCCCACGTGCGCCCTCCGGACTGCGGGGGCACCGTCGTTCTTTGTAGGGCGACGGCCTCTGCCCCCCGCATGTCGCGGGGAGGGCGCCCTGTTTCGGCTGTCCTTGCTGCGCTGCCGAATAGGGCTCCGGTCAGGAGTCTGAGCATTGGTGTTGATGTGAGCGTTGCGGCACCGGTCGCCGCGCTTGCACGTTTGCAGCGGATATGCGTAGACGGCGCATACTGGCATGTGGGGGTGATTGCAACGATCTTCGTTTGGACAGGACCCGTGCTTGGCGAAAGCAAAGCAGAAATTCTGCCTGGTTTGGCTCTCGTCATTGGTCCAGCAGAGCGGCCAGCAGAGGACCGTCTCTCGCGGTGGACCCGGTCACGAGTAGATGAACGTTGAGCAAATCGTGTAGTCGGACGAATAGTAATAGTTTGCAAATCTGCAATAGTTCGCGTCGTTCCCCATTCTTGCAACTTCCAGATTTGAAGGCTGCGCGATTCGCAAAGTCGCGGCTGCTCGATTCGCCCTTGAAGTCGCGCTGGTCGCGCTCAAGTCGGTGGAGTGCGAGGTTGTCCAAAACGCGCTGCCGAAACCACTCGTGCGTTTTATTGGGGTCGGTGGGAGTAATTTTGTCGTAGTCGTGTATATCCTGCTTCATCAAGTAATGTCGTCGTATCTGAGCTCGGAATAGCGACTCCCGTATTTTAGTGTCGCGTGGTTCGCGGCATTCCAATCATTGTCCCAGTCCACAATGAACCGTTGGAGGTCATCGTCACACATGCGTAAATGTTGCAGACGTTCGAAGTCGAGCAGAGTGTCGTCGATTGCGGCGGCCTTGTAGTAGGACTGTAGCATCGTCCAGTAGATTTGTCTGCCTTTGAGCATGCGGCAGGCCTTGTGGTCCTGAGCTGTGAGGTTCTTGATGCGGTAGCGCAGCTCGGCATTCAGGACAGCAGTGAGTCCGCTGCAATGCAAGTTTGTAGTCGCTACTCTCGAAGTCGCCGCTGTCTAGCAGGTCCTCGTAGGCTGTCGCGGGTTGTTCTGCAACGCATAGGAAGGCGTGAGCCTTGGCAGGGCGCCCAGATGCGCTGCCAGAGTTGCTGCGAAGCATATGTTGCCACTCTTGTAGTTGTGCAGTGCGTGGCAGTTGTGGTGCGCGTGCGGTGTCGGACTCCTTGAGTGGATTTGTGGCGGTAGCAAAGACGCGTGACCACGTCTGCGAAGGAACCGGTTGCGTCGGGGAGGGAGGTCGCACAGGAGAAACGTGACGCGTCTGTGCAGAGGCCGCCGCAGAGGCGGCGCCGGGCGAAGTGCGTCTCACATGGCCTGTGCGGATGACACCATCGGCACGCATTGGAGCTGGTCGATGGTCTAGAGGTGGGTGGTGGAGCTCAGTTTGCTGACGTGCGAGGTCAGTGTAGCTTCGTTGGTCGTAACACTGTACTGCATCTGTTGGACTCATTTATGAAGACCACCTAGCTCGTTGTTGGTATCGTGGGTCCGCTGGGAATACCCGTCCAGCCTGCGCTCAAGGTCTTGGAGCCGTTGGTTGTGTGCTTCGCGCTCTTGTTCCAAACGGGGTAGGATTCAGTCGGCCCGTGCTTTTTCAGCGTCTCGTTCCTGTGAGACCTGGTTGAGTCGTAACTGCGCGTGGTCCGACGCCTGCTGTACCTCGGCCGCGTGGGCTTCGAGGGAGGCGAAATCGTAAACCGAAGTCGGGGTGCCCAGCTGATCAGTCTGGGTCCGTGCAACACGCAATTCAGCCAGCGCAGTCCGTAGTCCAGGGATTTGCTGCTCGACCTGGAAGACTCGTTTCTCGAGCGTAAGCACACGTCCTTCGAAAGCTTCAAGATGGTCAGCAAGGGCCATCCTGGCACCGCGCAGCTTACCATCTAAACATGAGGTGCGTGTGGTGTGGGTGGAGTGCACGGTGGCAGCATGCTGTTCGACCTGAGTACGAAGTGTATCCAAGTCCTCACGTAGCTGAGACTCCGCGGGCCCATGTACCTCCATAGGTGGGGTCTGTCGTACCATCGCGAGCTCATCGCGCAGTGTCCAGACAGCGGCGGTCCCTTTATCCCTGGCGGTCACGAATTGGGCCTCCACCCGGAGAAGGTAGTCGTGAAACGCCTGGATCACTCTGGAGTCGGCACCTCGGTGTGACTCCATCTGGTCGACGCGGTAGTGCACCTGGCGTCAACCAAGGCAAGAGCACGTTGCAGCTTCTGTCTGGCGGTGGCCGTCTGAGCGGCCAAACCCGATAGCTGTTGGGTTGTGCAAGTTTCAACCGTCTCGGAGCTCTACCAGATCACTGGCAGCGGGGGAGAAATGCGCAACAAGGTTGCGCTGATGAGAGCCGTGCCGGGAGCGTCGTTGACAAGGGCTGCGGCTGGCATCTCGCAGGAAAAACGATTGTGATACCTCGCGGGAATCTGGCGCTGAGACGTCCGTCCAGTGCGGTTCTCCGTGGTCCACGCATGTTCAGAGACGGAGCCATCGGTGGGCGACGGGGCCATGGCCCAGCGGCGGATGCGCGCGAAAGCGATGTCAGGGGGCGCGTTCGCGGTGAGATGGCCGCCGCGGGCGCTGCCGCCGACGCCGCTCGCGTCAGCAAAGGTGGGCGGGGATGGGGGCAGGCGTCGCACAGCCAGCGTCGGCTCCAACGACAGACAGGGCACGTGTGGGCGCGCCCACCGACGGGCCTGGCGCGGATGCATCAGGCGCCGCGGGAGACGAATCCAGCCGTCGTCGCGAGAAGTCGAGGCGCGCGAGCGCGCGCGGGCGGCGGAAGCAAAGGACAATCGGGTGAGACCTCGCCGAGTGCAGCCGCGAGTGGCGCAGAGCTGCCTTCACCAGAAATGGGGAAAAAAGGTATCGCCGATTCTCTTGCCCTCTCCATGGTACGATCGCGAGAGCCCGCCGTCGAGGAGATCGCGCGCTCGCAGGCAGCGCAACAGAGTTGCAGCGCCAAGCGGCGGAATCCAAGACGACGCGAATTACGAGAGTACAGAGCGGATAAGAAAAGGCGGATAATCTGCGCGCATAGGGAGACGGCCAAGGGGCCGTTCCTGTACGGAGTCCGCAGGTAGAGGCGAGGAGTAGGACTCCTTGCCCAGGGCACTGCGCAGGGAGCAGTGCACCGTTAGTGCGTAGCCAATACCTGAGCCAATACAGTTGCGGTAGAGGATGCAATAGGGAAGTGAGCGGATTCCACGCACATTATCGAAACGATTCCCCAAATAGTCACCCGAGCCGCTCTCATGCACGGGACTTGCACTTCGGGGTGTTGTTCATCCTGGTGCGCGCGACGTGCGCCGCGCGCGTCTTCCGCGCTGTCCATTGGCGATGGGTGCTCGCTCAGCCCGTCTTCAAATGTCACGCCCCCGAAAACGTTGCCCAGCGCGGCGCGCGCGTCAGTTCGCACTCCGGCCGCCTCATCACATCGGCCACTCCCTTGGCGTTTACCACGCCCCCCCCCGCACGTTCATGCGTTCGTCCGGTGCCCCTTCCACCTGCCGGGGCTTCAAGCGCATTGCGCCCGAAAGGTCCCCCCCCGGAACCTGGCGCGCAACGGGTCAGCGGCCTTGCTTCCGCATCCGCATGTCGCTTGCGGCTGTCAACCGGGCGCGTGGACGCGTTTCGCTCCTCCGCGCATGTTCGACAGTGCCTTGCACCATCTGCGTTGTGCCATTTTGCGTTTCCGGCATCTCCGTCTTCTCGTCGAACTGCGACAAGCGCGCCGTTAGGTCGGGCATAGGCGGACTTAGGAAGAACGAAAAATATTCTCCAATATTCCAGAACAGTCAAAACATACAACTCGCCCCATACCAAAGTTGAGCTACGTTTGAATATCCCTCCCGGGGGCACCCCCGACCTAAACTTATCACTCGGACATCAAACTGCGCCACCGTTTGCGTTCCACGCGGCGTTCCCGTGGCGCGATTCCTGCCGCTCTTCTGGCGCAATACATGGTGCGAATATTTTCCGATACCCCCCGTGTCGCGGGCCTCTGCGCCGCCCCCGTCGTCAGCGCGCAACATCGGCCGGTTCCCCGTCCGCTTTCGTCGCCCAGCGCCTGCGCGCGTTGCGCCAGTTCGCGTCCAAGTGCGTTTGTTATATAAGAATTGGCGCCGCGCACTCTGCGCGCGACTCGCGCTTCGCGAGCGCATCCACCAGCGACCTCCGACAGCGCCGCTCACATTGGTTTCGCGGCATGATGTCCGCCCCCCCTCCCTCCCAACCCATGTTCCCTAATCGGTGCACCTGCAATAGCTCTTCGCGCCAGCCACCTCGCCTTGGCCGCGCGGCTGCCTACCCAGAAACCCAAATCTCAATGAGTCGTTGCGCCGTCGCCCACGCGCGATGGCAACCTGATCGACGCCCAACTTACTCCGCGCCCACTTCCCAGGGCCGCTGCGAGCGCGCCCATCGTTCGCGAGGGCGGACAAGGAAACCGCGCGGCGCCCGCGGGGAGACGGCGGAGACTGCTGCGGCCCCGGGCTTCTCCACGGCCCTGACTGACTCCCGGCGGGGCATAAGGGGGGTGAAATGAGGGGGGGGGGGGGGGGGGGGGGGGGGGGGGGGGGGGGGGGGTGGGGGGGGGGGGGGGGGGGGGGGGGGGGGGGGGGGGGGGAGAAAGGGGGGGGGGGGGGGGGCGGGCGGGGGAAGGGGGAGGGCGCGGGGCGGCGGAGCAGCGATGGGGGGGGGGGGGGGGGCGAGAGTCGCGCGGTGAACTGGGCCTTCCTTCCCCCGACGAGGTCAGCAAAGACCCCCCCATCGCCCATCGTAGCCAGCGGCGCATGCTGGAAAAAAACTCCTAATTGTGAGCTAAGAACCGTCGAATGTTCCCAAACGGGCCAAAACGTATCGCGGCAGTTCAGGGTCGGCCCGCGGCGGCCCACGCGGCCCCCTGGCGGCCGCCGAAAGCGCAGAAAATACGCCCGACTGCGCTCGAAGAATCGCGCTACGTCCCCGTTAGAGGGCCGACGATGGCCACCCGCGACGGTTGCGAGGAGCTCGCCAGACAGCTTCAAGGGCCCCCCCCCCCCCCGAGACAACATACTGGGATGCGAGGGCCCACGCGCACTTACATGCAGAGACTGGCGGCCGCAACTGCTGATAGTCGACGCGTCGCCATAGGGAGCCGTAAGCAAGCAACGAAGCAGGTCACGCGGCCGCGGCGACTTTCCCACGCTGGTCCGATGGGCGGCTCTGAAGTGGATGGCTGTCACATCCCAGGAAGTTTTCTCTCTGGGCGTGTTGACTGCGCGTCGCGTCGACCCATGCGTTGGTTCCCGACGCCGCGTGGGCCGTTGAAGCCTGTTGAACTTGCCGTTGTCCGATCGACAGACCGTTCCGCATCGGGCGCTTCCAACCCCGTGGCGGGGCCCACCTTAAGTCGGGCGCGCCCCCCTGCAGGGGAATATTGGGCGACAAACGCAAGATGCTCGAAACATGCACCCCAAATTTGGAGAAGCCGCACATCAGCGGCAACAGCGTGGAATGAAGATTCCCCGCTGCAGCGCCCCGGCGGAGAACCGCGGGTCGCGCCCGGAGGCCGCGAGGAGAACATCCACCTCCATCCTCTTTGACGTCCACCACCTCGTCCTCCTCAGTCCTCCGCAACAAACGCCTGCTCGTGCGCCTTCTCACGCAGCGCCGCCCTGGCACCCCCCTCCCCTTTGCCCTCCGTCTCCTGGCCATCCTGGTCCTCGCCCTCCTCCTCCACCTCCTCGTCCTGCTGATCGTCCTCCTCCTCGTC
>CAUYUJ010020388.1:86928-157881 GCA_963575745.1 Prorocentrum cordatum
ACACACGCACACACGCACACACGCACACACGCACACACGCACACACGCACACACGCACACGCACACGCACACGCACACACACACACACACACACACGCCCTTCCTCCGCCTCAGATCCCCTGGAGGAAGACGGCAGGTGAGCGGTGCGGTTGCAGTTGCGCGCCCGCGGGCGGATTGAAATGCGTCGCCGAGTTGCGGTTGCGGTTGCGCGCCCGCGGGCGGATTGAACTGCGTCGCTCCGTTGCGGTCGCGTGCCCGCGGGCGGTTTGGAATGCGTCGCCCAGTTGCGCTTGCGCGCCCGCGGGCGGTTTGAAATGCGTCGCCCAGGTGCGGTTGCGGTTGCGCGCCCGCGGGCGGTTTGAAATGCGTCGCCCAGGTGCGGTTGCGGTTGCGCGCCCGCGGGCAGGTCGAAATGCGTCGCGTAGTTGCCTTTGCGCGCCCGCGGGCGGGTTGAAATGTGTCGCCCAGGTGCGGTTGCGGTTGCGCGCCCGCGGGCGGTTTGAAACGCGTCGCCCAGTAGCGATTGCAGTTGCGCGCCCGCGGGCGGGTCGAAATGCGTCGCCCAGTTGCGGCTGCGGTTGCGCACCCGCAGGCGGTTTGAAATGTGTCGCCCAGTTGCGGTTGCGGTTGCGCGCCCGCGGGCGGTTTGAAATGCGTCGCCCAGTTGCGGTTGCGGTTGCGCGCCCGCGGGCGGGTCGAAATGTGTCGCGTAGTTGCGGTTGCGGTGCGCGCCCGCGGGCGTCGCTTGCGGTTGCGCGCCCGCGGCGGGTTGAAATGTGTTGCCCAGTTGCGGTTGCGCGCCCGCGGGCGGGTCGAAATGTGGCGCCCAGTTGCGGTTGCGGCGCGCGCCCGCGGTTGCGCTTGCGCGTTGAGATGTGTCGCCAGGTGCGGTTGCGGTTGCGCGCCCGCGGGCGGGTTGAAATGTGTCGCCCAGTTGCGGTTGCGGTTGCGCGCCCGCGGGCAGGTCGAAATGCGTCGCCCAGTTGCGGTTGCAGTTGCGCGCCCGCGGGCGGTTTGAAATGTATCGCCCAGTTGCGCTAGCGCGCCCGCGGGCGGGTTGAAATGTGTCGCCCAGGTGCGGTTGCGGTTGCGCGCCCGCGGGCGGGTTGGAATTTGTTGCTCAGTTGCGATTGCGGTTGCGTGCCCGCGGACCGGTCGAAATGTGTCGCCCAGTTCTGGTTGCGCGCCCGCAGGCGGTTTGAAATGTGTTGTTCAAGGCGCCCTCCTGACGTTCCGTCGGTCAATCTTTCAGTCAATCTGTCAATCAACCAACAGTCAGTCACCGGCGGGCACGGAATTTCACCCAGCTCCGCCGGGAACAACTCGTCCCCTGACTGCTGTTTTGTGTGACTATGTTTGAATTTTCCTCCTGTAGAGGGACAGGCCCGACCTAAGGTTCATCCTTGACAGCGGCATGGCCGCCGCCAGGTCGACACGCCAGGAGCCACCGTGCGAAGAAGCCTCGAGCTTCGATCCGCGGACAGGGAGCATGGCCTGCCCAGGCACTCCCGTTCACTGGCTGCCTACTTACCAGACCACCCCAACCCTACCGGATGATCCGAATTTCGGGTTGGGGGGGTACGAGCTTCATGTGTTCCCCGTCCCCCCCCCACTGGAAATGGAGGGCACATTGGGGGGTTCGGGTTGGGTTGGGGTGGTTTGGTGGGCGGTGCTTGGCACGTTTAGGGGAATGAACAATGACACAAATATAAAACTCGGAGGTCCGCGAGGATTTCTTGGATCCGCGCTGGCCCCCCCTCCCTGGCGCGCGGAGCGCGCCAGGGGCGGCGCCGGAGGCGCCGCCAGGGGGCCCCAGCGCCGATCCAAGAAATCTGCGCGGACCTCCGAATTCTTATGTTTATGTCATTCTGCGTTCCCCTAAAATCCCCCCCCGGCCAAAACGGCGGCGCCGTTCGCGCCGGCCCAAGCCCCCCCCTCTTCAGAAGTAAACGGATGCTGGAAGCGAAGGCGGCCGTTCCGACGCACGGCACCGTGCGCCGCCTGTCCTCGAATGGTGGTCGGGGCAACGAGCATCCCAGCAGGCCTCGCGCTCCATTCTTCCTCTCACCCTCCCTCCTCCCACCATCGTTTCATCTCTCTCTCTCTCTCTCTCGTTCTCTCTTTCTCGTTTTCTCTCCCTCTCCTGCACAGTTACATATATGCATATACGCATATCTATACATACATACATGTGTGTATATGTATATGTGTGTAAATATGTATATATTTCCATATACACATATGTATGCAACTTTCATCGCTCTGCCAAACACGCCGAATGCGCAACCCCATACCAGCTGTAGAAGTCGGTCCTGCGAACAGAAACAGAGGGTCGGCGGATGTGGCGAAAACCTACTGAATAACTTGAAAGTCTCGGCAAACCCGCACCATACCCACCCGTACAGGAGGAAGGGGAAAAAAGGTACGGATACCGCCGCTCTGGGACCTCTCCCGGGACCAGACTTTCTCGAGGCGAATCCATCCGTGGCGACGGGGCGTGTGCCGCGGAATCCTTGTATGTTCCTCCTCTGACGCACGAGTCGAACCAAACCTTGATCGCATAAAATATACGAGTTCCCCAAAATCGGCGCAGAACTGGAAAAAGGAGCGCATTCCGCCACCGGCTCCTCCTCATCCTCCTATTTACTCCCACTCCTCGTCCCTCCTTCGCTTCCTCACTCCTCTCTCTCTCTCTCTCTCTCCTCCGCCTTCTCCCTCCTCCCTCCTAACTTCCTCCCCTCCACCTCTCGCTGCTCCCTCCTCCTCCATCCCCCTCCGTCCCACTCCCGCCTTGGCCACCTCCCTCGCCCTCCTCTGGTGAGGGCTGGGTCGATGGCGTCCTGCTCCCGCCGCTGCAACTCCCAGGATATGTATATCCAGGGGTCTCCTGGCATTGGGCGAGAGAGAGAGAGAGAGAAAGCTCGAGTCGCGAGCGAGCGAGCAGACGACGGGAGCCGACTGGATCAATAGCAGCAGCGCCCACGGGAAAGCACCACCGCCCCCTCCAGGTCGAAGGGGGCCCCAAGGCCGTGCCGGTCCACACGAGGGGACGTGGAAAGCCGAAGGCAAAGAGATGGGAGAGGGGGAGAAGGAGGAGGAGGCGGAGGAGGAGGAGTAGGAGAACGCCTTCTTAGAAAGCTCGGAAGTCCCCTGGCCTTCTGAGATATTTTCGAAGAACTCCCCAAAGACACAGGAAACCTCTCAGCCCGCTGCCTTTTAAGAAGGCCTTCTACTTCTCACTTACCCCCCTCGCTCACCGCCGAAGGGGAGAGCGAACATGACGAGGGAGGACTACTGGGACCCGTGCGTCCTTTTCGTCACGTGGCCCCCAGGACCTCTGCAGTCCTTCCCTGGGACCAGATCGTTCTCTGACGGTCCTTTGGCCCGAGAACGGACCCTGGAGGCCGAAACTTGTGTAGCCAAAGTGGCACGCATCGAACAAAGCAAAACGTTGGAGGGCCAGAGATGTAGAGACGTTTGACTCGACGGAGGCATGGCGTCAGCGTACCTCGTTTCCAAATGTCCTGTGCTGTCGGGCCCACAACGTTCCGGTCCACCTCCCCTTCCGCTTACCCCCTCCTTTCTGTGCCTATGCTCTTGACATGCTGATTTCGGCACACCGCTCACACGTTTCGTGGCCCCGTAGGGAGCTCCACCGAAGGCACAAACAGGGACTGCTACGTGGCGTCCCCCCTCCCATGTCGGCGCATTGGCCTCACAGGGAGGGAGCTCCACCAAACGCCCCAGCGGGCAAGGCCAAATGGCGCCCCCCCCACCCCGCCCGTGCCGGTACTCTCCTCACTTGCTTCGTAGCCCCATGCTCCATCGAGGACCCCATGCTTCATCTGCCCATCTCGGCAATCCCCTCACACATTACGTGAGTTCGGCACACTGCTCAATGTGTCTCTGCACCTGAGACCCACAACCACATGCGGCAGGTTCGTGCCGAGACGACTTCGGCGTTGGTTTCTGACGCCGCATCGGATCGATCGGCGGGTCTCCAAAAACTAAATCGTTCCATACTGGCCGATCCCGGGCCTCCGGCGGCGTTTAACCTTGAACGCCCGCGCTGGGCTCGTCGGCGCGTCGGCACGACACAAACCTGCCGCATCCACACCATCCTGAAGCGCGCGGTGTAGAAAGAGAAGGCCACGCCCTTCGGTACAGACATCTGCGCAGGGTTGGATCCATCACCAGGCTAGACTTTGTGGTCTGTCCCAACTCAAGCCGCCTCGACCCAGAAATGCGTTCAAGCCCCAACCTCCAACGTTTCCGGTGGTCGGCACAGCAAGAAAAGAGCGAACCGCTCTCTTAAACTGCGCCGTCGTCGCGTCGGTCGCCGACGCAATCGGCACGAGAGGCACTGCTAGACCCGCCCTCAAGACTGGGCGTGCACAGTGCATGCTGCAGGATGCCCCATGAGGCAGGGCATCGAGGATGGGTGCCGAGGCCGAAGACACTGTTAAACTTGTCATTGGTAACCGCCTGACCCAAACTCAAAAGTACGTAAAGGGTCGGAGGAACAATTGAAAGATGCGAACCCGTCCTGCGCAACGTGTGGCTGGTATGGTCATCCGCGAGATGTATATGAATGCCAAGAATCCACGGGGTTGGGTGTTTATGTAACTAGCCGAGCGAGCTCGACATTGAATTACCTGAGAGCTTGCGTCCTTGCGTGCAAGTGCCCGCCAGAACGTAAGGGCGGCATGGTGCAATGAACTTGAAACATGTGGAAGCAAGGCAATCATATCGCCATCACACAACTGACCTTTGGAGGGTATAGTGCTGTCTGGAATCACAAAAACGCTGCATAACCATCATTATTCAATCTTCTGTACCTCTCCCGTCTCTCAACTACCACCTTTCTGAAACCGTTCAAAAACCGATGTTCTCCGTGCGAACTTCCCCACCCGGGCGCAGACACTCAACCGGGAGAGCTGCACGGGACCTCATCAGCTGAGCTGAAGACGGCAGTAAATCGCAGAACCACATCGTGATTCGTGGTATCTGTGAAGGAGTCAGCTCTGAACGCGCTCGCTCCCAGACTAAAAGTGCTCGACAAAGAACGCGCAGGGTTGGGAACAGTGGAGTGCTCACTCATACTCTGGCTTCGCGCTCAAGGGAAACTTTAAATCGAGGGACTGCCTGAGCGGAACTTCCATTCTTCTGCCAACCGACGTCCCTCCCCCCCCGGATAGCGATACAACATGCCTGTGCGTGTACGCAGCCAGCACATCCTGGAAGGCAGATCCTCTCAGCATGGGCGCATGGCAGTGACTACACATTGCCGAATACGCCTCATGTCTTACTCTGTGGAAGCATGCTGGGGGCAAACAAATGTGTGATGGACACGTCCAAATTAAGGTTCTGCCTGCTGACAAAGCTTCTCTGCCTGGGAGTGGCGGCGCTTCAAAGCTGGCACGCGCTGAAATACATGCGGCCTCGCCATGGCATGCCGTGCTCAAGTCGGGGTACCCCCTGCCTCACCTGCGACGGCAAAACCGTGTCGTGACGGCCCTGGCGTTGGTCTCTGGCATCGGGTGGATCATTCAAACTTGATATGTATGTTGCTGCTCGATCGCCAGATCATTCGATATTAGCCGATACTGGATCACTGGAAACTTCCAACCTTGAACGCCAACGGCGGGGTCGCCGCTGCGCTCTCCAATCTTCAGTACCTCTCCCGTCTCTCTACTACCACCATGCTGCATCCGCTCAGAAGCCGATGTCATCCGTGCGAACTTCCCCACCGGGGCGCAGACACTCAACCGGGAGAGCTGCACGGAACCTCATCAGCGGAGTTGAAGACGGCAGTACATCCGCCGACCCCTTAGAAACACGGTGTGTGAGATGCTTCCCCCTCCACAAGCCCCTCCCCCGGGAGCCCCGTCTGGCCGGTTTGGAGGGGGGGGGGCCCCAAAAGGCGCCCTGAACGGTACAAGAGGGCTACGAATCGCCGAAAGATCGCTCCAAGACGCCCAAGATTGCCTACAGACGGCCCCAGACGGCCCCAAAGACGCCCCAAGAAGCCACCAAGAGGCGTCCCAAGAAGCCCTCCAGAAGCAAAAATCGTCATATCCCCCAGGGGAATAAGGGCCCAAGACGGCCCCAGAAGCTTCCAAAACGGCCCAGGAGAGTTCCAGGACGGCCCCAAGAGGAGGCCCAGAGGGGGAACCCGAACGGACATCTCGAGCACTCGGCGCCTAAAAAACCTGAGGAGGCGCCAAATGGCCCCCAAGAGGCTCCCACGAGGCCCCCGAGAGGCCCAAAAGATGCCCCATCGAGGCCTCAAAACGGCCCCCAAGAGGCCTCAAAGTATTCATAAGTGTTGCCAAGAAAGCCCAGAGAAGCCCAAGATCAGAGCCGCGCTCCGCCAACCGCCCCCGACGAAATCCAAAAAAGCTGGAACCCCAAGATTCCCCAAAAATCGCGCGCGTTCCGCAAACTCAGATGCTCATTCTTATTGCCGCCCCAAGGGGTCGGCGGTGGGGCGTCAGCCAATGAATCGCAGAGCAACGTCGTGATTCCTGCTATCTGTGAAAGAGTCAGCTCTGAACGCGCTCACAAGCAAAAAAATGCTCAATAAAGATCGCGCAGGGTTGGGAACAGTGGAATGCTCACTCACACGCTGGCTTCACGATCAAAAAAACACTTGCAATCGAAGGGCTGACAGAGCGGAACTTCAAGTCTTCTGCCAGCCGGCGACCACCCCCCCCGTGATAGCGACACAACATGACTGTGCGTGCACGCGGCCCGCACAACCTGGAAGACAGATCCTCCCAGCATGGGCGCATGGCATTGACTACACGTTGCCGAGTGCGCCTCATGTCTTACCCTGTGGAAGCATGCTGGTGGCAAGCAAATGTGTGATGGACACGCGCCCAAATCCAACCAGCCCTTGAAGGCGTAGGTGGTCTAGGGCCGGCTCCAATTCCAACCCCCTTCTACCCCTTCGGGGAGGGGTTTGTCATTGTTCCCTATTAATATACACCCCCTCCCCCAGGCGACTGGGAGCCAACCCGAGTCAATGAGGGCACCCCCCCACCATCCCTTGCAAAAAACAAAACAAAACACACCGTGCCTCCAAAATCTAAGCGTGCGCAGCGAACCCGACGCGGCCTCCCCCCACCATCCCTGTCAACAAAAACAATACAGACTACACTTGGCGGCGGCGGCGGCGGCTGCGGCGGGGGCAGCGGCTGCGGCGGCTGCGGCGGTGGCGGCGGCGGTGGCGGCGGCGGCGGGGGCGGCGGCGGCGGAGGCGGCGGCGCGGCGGCGGCGGCGGCGGCGGCGGCGCGGCGGCGGCCGGCAGCGGCTGCGGCGGGCGCGGCTGCGGCTGCGGCGATTCGGCAGCGGGGGCGGCGGCGGCGGCGGCGGCGGCGGCGGCGGCGGGCGGCTCGGTGGCGGCGGGCGGCGGCGGCGGCGGCGGCGGCGGCGCTGCGGCGGCGGCGGCGGCGGGCGGCGGCGGCGGCGGAGGCGGATTGGCCCCCAGCACCTGCCCATCCACAAACGACTGCTGCATATGCTGCGGTTCGGGCCAGACCCGGGCGGGTGGGAGTGAGCGAGACGGTTTGCGGGCAGGCAGGGCGTCCTGATCCTTCCCTCTACCCCCTCCCCTGGACCTGAACGGGGGTTCCGCTGGTAGTTGGAGAGTTGGCCCCAGACGGCTCCAAGAGCGCCTCGGAGAGCCCAAGATGGCTCAAGGTAGCCTAGAGTGCCTCAAGATGGCTCCGAAGATGCTCAAAAAAAAAGCCCCCAAACAGCCCCAAGACGGCCCCAAGAGGCCTCCGAGACCCCCAGGGAGGTCTGAATGCTTCAAACACTTTAGGAAAACCAATGGTGTTTGCATCGTCGTCCGTTCGCTTTCGATAGCCTTCCGAGGCCTCAAGATGGCTCTTAGATGCCCCAAGAGGGCTCCATGAGAAGCCCAAGAGGGCCCCAAGACGGCCCCAAGAACGCCCAAGAGCGCCCCGAGAGCACCCCAAGAGCACCCCAAAGACGATTGTTGGGGCTCCTTAGGGGCAGCGCTAATTGAGGAACCCCTCTTTTTTGATATCGATGTCCTCCAAGATGGCTCCCAGAGCGTCTCCAAGGCTCCCAAGAGCGCCCCAAGAGAGCCCCACGAGGTGTCCAGACGGCCCCAAGAGGCGCCTAAGAGGCCTCCAAGAGGCCCCCAAGAGGCCCCCAAGAAGCTTCAGGAGGATCTCCGAGGCACCCAAGGCGCTCAAAGACGGCCCCGGGCCTGCCAAGATGCCCCCAAGACGCTCCAAGAGGTTCCCAAAAAGCTTCCAAGACACATCCGACGAGACTCCGAGAGGCATCGCATTCAAGAGGCTTCTGGCTCGTTTGCTCGCGCCTTTTCTCCTCCTCCTCCTCCTCCTCCTCCTCCACCTCCTCCTCCTCCTCTCCTCCTCCTCCTCCCCCTCCTCATCCTCATCCGCCTATGCATCCTCCTCGTCCTCCTCCCTCCTCCCTCCTCCCCCTCCCCAACATCCTCCTGCTCCTCGTCCTTCTCCACGTTGTCCTCCTCCTTCCTCCTCCTCGCCCTCCTCCTTCTCCTCCTCCGATTTCTCCTCCTTCCTTCCCCTCTTGGGGTACGACGATTTCTCCAGCACGTTGTTCCTCTGTATGTTCCCCCGCTTCCCTGATCAACGCAAGTTGCCAAGGCATCGTTTGTGGATGGGCTGGTGGGAATATTTTTTGATCTGCGGCCCAAAGGAAGGCTCCAGAGGGCGGGTCAATCGAGCTGACTGGGGCACGGAGCCAGATAATTTGCGAATCCAGCCGTCGCTGTCGACAGCCGACCGCACATGCAAGCATGCCGAGCAAATTCAAGGAGACGCATCTTAGCGTCGACCGGGGGGAACGGGCGCGGGAAGAGTGCGAGGGGTCGCCGAAACGGCGCCAGCACAACACGACGGAGCAAGCAGGAGAAATGCTCACGCTCTCCGAGCCCTAAGAAGGTCGGCGACGATTTTGCCGGCGAAATCCACAATTGATTTTATGCTCAACGATTCGCAACCATGCCAGACACCGCGCGCATGTTGTCGGGCGTACAAGCGCGAGCCCGCATTCTCGGCGGAGCGCGCATTCTTTGCCAACGCGCGTTATTGTAAACTGTTCCGTCTTTCTCTGTCCCTCCATTCGTCGTCCTCCTCCTTTCACCTCACTCGCCGCGTGGCGCCGATATGTTTCCATTGACATTTCGTATCGTATTAATGTCTACATGTGCGCCCCGTAAGTTATTTGGTCTCGATCGAACCCGAGGTTATTGCTCGACTTCGGGGCTGTGGTTTGAGCCGCGATTTGACAACCTCGAGTCGCCTTCTTCCTCCTCCACCCCTTCCTCTATACTTCTTCTGGGGCGCCCGAGTGCGACACTTTGGTGATGTCGCGGCGGAATTTCGGCCGCGTTCTCAGGACAACCGTTTAAAGACAGTTCAATTCGACGGTGGTTTTCTCTCTTGCCTGCACGGCGGCATTCACGCTGCCCTCTCCTGCGCACCGAAGGCCTCTGCACCCGCAGGGCTGGTCCCCGGGGAAAATCGAAAGAAATCCCACAAGCCCTCTGGGCGGAGGTGGTTTGAATCGTTTCATCTTTCAACCTCCCTTTTCCCCTTCTGGGAATGATCTCCCCCCCCCCTTCCCCCATGGGGCTGGACCAGGGGTGCGGGGAGGCGTTCGAGCGTCCAAGATGACCTAATATAGCCTCAAGATGGCCTCAGAGACTTGAAGATGGCCCCCTATATGGCCTAATATTATTGAAGATAGCTCAAGATGGCTTCGAAGATGCTCCAATAGGCCCCAAGACCTCACAAGATGGCCTCCAGTGGCCACGGGCCCCCCCAGGGAAGCCCCCGACACGCCAAAATCATTCCAATACCTAAGGCGAAGACAACCATTGCTGCATTCCCGCCTTTCTGCGCCCAATGGACTTCTGAGGCCTCCAGATGGTTCCAAGATGGCCCAAGAGAGCTCCAAGAAGGGCCCAAGAGGGCTCCAAGACGGTCCCAAAAGCGCCCAAGAGCGCCCCAAGAGCGCCCCCAGAGAGCCCCAAGAGACGGCTGTGGGAGCTCTAGAGGGGCGACGCTGTTAGGGCCGCCCCCCTATATTGATCGATCTCCTCCAATATGGCCCCAAGAGGCCGCCCAGGGCCTCCAAAATTATCCCAAGAGAGCCCCAAGGGGGCTCCCAGAAGGCTCCAAAAGAGCTCGAGATGACACCAAAATGGTCTCCAACATTGCATTCAGTATCCCGGGGCGGCTTCAGATGGCCACCAAGAACGCGACATGCTTCTCGCCACCGCAGCCGTGAGGAACCCGGCGGAAAACCGCCAACGATTTTTTACAGTCGATTGCAAGACCCAAAAAAATCCACGGCAGATTCCCACGCAGTTTTTCACGCCACCCGTGTTCAAATTTGTCGGGCGGTCTTTGGCCGGCTGTTGGAGGCCCCCCAGGGGTCCGACAATTTTCGGGGCAGGGGGAGGTCCGAGGAGTTGTCGGGGGAAACTGCCGCAACTCTGGGCGCGCCGACCCCTCCAGGAACCGTGGGGCGTTCAGGCAAAAGCCGCGCGGCAGTTCCCCTCAACAGGGGGGGCGTCTTCAAATAATGGAGAGAGGATGGAGGAGGAAGAAAGAAGAGGGACGTTGGGGCGATAGGATCGAAGGAGGGGGAGGTGGGGGAAGTGTAGCTTCGGGTTTGACGAAATGGAAGGAGGACAAAGTATGATATAGGAGGAGGGGGGAGGAGAACGACGGAGGACGATTGATAGAGAAGGCTAGCGACGGAAGAGGAAGGGGAGGGACAGGGAGGGAGGCGTAATGATGACAAGGAAATTGAAAACCAAACGAAGTTGTTGTTTTCCCCGTCGCTCTTGGCTCCACGACGATCAAGCGAGAAGGGCTGGCATCCCACGGTGGCTCTCGGGGGCCTCTTGAAACTCGCTTGGGCCTGCCGCGCTGCCCCAGCCCCTCGGCGCCTTCCGAAGGCGCCCTGGCGGCGGGGGGGGGCCCTAGGGGGAATCTAAAGAATGCCCTGAGAAGAAACACAAGCCTGCATATACTGCGTGCCTTTTTGTTGGGTCCCCCTTGGAAACCTCTCGGGACCCTCTTTGGGGCTTCTGGAGACGCTCTTGGGGACCTGTCGCGAACTCTCCGAACCCTTCGTCGCCTCCCAAGGTTACCCTGGCACCCTGGAAGGCTCCTTGGAGGAGCCGCAAAGGGGGACCCGAAAAGAAACGCAAGCCTGCGTACCCTTTGTGCCGCTTTCGGGGTCCCTCTTGGAAATCTGTCGGGACCATGTTGGGGGCCTCGTGAGACTCCCCCGGGGCCCTGTCGCGCACTTTCCGAGCCTTTCGGCGCCGCGCGAGGGCACCCTGGCGGCCAGGGGGGGTCCGACAAGGATCCCCGAAAGGAATTCGTAAAGAAACAAAAAACGACCAGACGCACCGGTTGACGGGGGCAGCGGGGACAGGGGGGTGGAAGGGGAAAAGGAAGAAGAAGGGGGGGCCATTGCGCACCATAGTTTTAACGCGTTTTGTAATAGACACGTGCCTTTCGCGCCCAAAGACGCCCGCTCGCGCGCGAATGACATATTGCCCTCTCTTGGCCCGCGGTATGCGCCCGCGCGCAAAACGATGCGATAATCGCGTGTAGAAGCTCAAAATAATCGGCGCGCGAATCGGCTTTCTTCGACGCGCGATAATTGGAGACCAGTCAAAAAATCCACGCAGCCTTTCACCCTTAAGAGAGGAGGGCCCGAGAAATGCCAGCGGGCCAAAAGCCGACGCCGGAAGGCGCAAGCGACCACGAGCAAGCAAGATAATTGCCAGCGGGCCAAAAGCCATCGCCGGAATGCACATGCGAGGGACAAAGTGGACCTCATTAAGCCGCAAAAAGCAGCACCCAGTGACAGCGGGGCGTCGCACAGTGGCGCCAGCGCCCGACAGACCGGGAGACGAGGGGCATGGCGGGCAACAGCCAACCGGGAAACCCTCACTCACGGAGCACCTGAATGCTCGAGGCTGGTATCCCGCATCCTGAGCGTGGTGTAGCCGAAGGCGCCTGCCAAGTGGGGGGAACCGCCGCTGGGCAAGGGGACCAGCCGTCGGAGATGCGTCGAGTGGAGCGTATGGGGTGGGCCTCGGGCCGGCGACCCCAGCCATCCAAAGCGCGGGCCCTGGCGGGCAAAACGGGCCCATGTCCGAGAACGGGGCCAAAGTGAGCCGTGGGCAAGAAACACGGCCAGCGCCGCCCGAGCAGGACCCGCGAGTATCTGTGGGATCTATACGCAGTGCTGTGAGAGGTACACCTCGCCCCCAGGAGGTGACGCAAAGGTATTAAGGCCGGGCCCTGTCACTGCGGTGAAACGAGTCCCTGTTGAGAAGGAACCACCCCGACGGCAGTGGCCCGTGGGGGCCCCTGCCGGCGCGGAGCGCCCCTCGTGAACGCACGCGTCGTCGGCCCGCCGCAGCAGTCGCCGTGAGATAGGGGGGGCGCAGCCGATGGCCGCAAGACAAACGAACGCAAAGAAGGGGGAGATCCATGAGGCGACACGTTCCGTCGGGGACCAACAAGTCGCAGTCGGAAAGTGGTCGGCGTAAGGCGCCAGCCTGGTGGGGGGGGGGCGCCCCCAGGCAAGGCCGCCGGTCGACGGGAGTGAGAGAGGTGCACCTCACCCCCAGGAGGTGGCACCAGAGTATTAAGGCCGGGGCCTGCGGCTGCGGCGAGGCGTGCACCTGCCGCGGGGGAGCCGCCGCGTCGGCGGTGGCCCGCGGGCGCAGCTGCCAGTGTTGAGCGCGCCCTGCCGCGAGAGGTCGGACACGTCGAATGGCCAGCCACAGCAGTCGTCGTGAGGGAAGAGGGGAGGCGCAGCCGATAGCCGCAGGTCAGCTGAATACAAGGGGGGAGGAGGAGCCAGGTGGCGACGCAGACCGTCGAGGACCCAACACGGCGTAGTCGGTATGTCGTCAGCGCGCGGCGCCCGCCTGGTGGGGGGGGGAACGCCACCAGGGCAAGGCCGTCGGACGTCGGGAGTGCAGCGTGTGGAGCGCATGGGGCGGGCCTCAGGCCTGCAGCCCCAGCCACCTAAAGTGAGCGTCCAAGCGGGCGAAACGGGCTCATGTCCGCGTGAACAAGACCAAAGTGAGCCGTGGGCAGGATTATTGCAGCCAGACCACACGCGCTAAGAGCCCACGATGCCCCGTGGGGGTCTAGACGCAGTGTAATTGGTGCACCTCACTCCCAGGAGGTGACACGTGTATTAAGGCCAGGGCCTGTCACTGCGGTGAAACGAGCCCCTGTCGCGAAGGGGCCGCCCACGGACGGTGTGGCCCGGGGGACTCATCCGTCCGCGTCGTCTTAATCCTTACCAAGTGCGTGCCTGTGGGCAGCAAAGGGGCGGTCGAGGACCATAGGGCTGCCGACCCATTGGGCCCCGCATGGCACGTCGGGGGCCCATATGGCCCACAGGGTCAGCGCGATGGAGACCACTTTGCATAGGGAGGTGGAGGCTGTCCCCAGCTGACCGAGGTCGATGTTGCCCAGAAAGCAAGCGTTGCGTTCCGAGACGGGGTGAGTGGCAACACGGAGTATTGACGTGATCGGGGGGAAGGCGGGCAGAGCCGCGACCTGGAGTGACGTTGAGGGGGAAAAGTGGCTTGAGCCAAAATGGCTGCGGAATGGTGGGGCTACTTTTTTTTACAGCCGCAGGCGGAAGCGCCAGCGGCGGAAGGTCGCGAACGGGCCGCGGACGCGACTAAATTACCTAACGCGCGCAGGGCCGCGGATCAGGCGGCCCACGACAGCGTCCAGGAAAGACGATGCAATCCAGGTGCCGTGCCAGCCCCTCAACGGGCATGCAGGTGCGTCCAACTGGCCCGAGGTAGGCACCGAGACCACCAAGCGCAGCCAAAATGGCGCGAAAACGTTCCAACGTCCAAGAGCGGACAAGGGAACGACCGAGGACGCCAGCCCCAGCCTGTCGGGTAACACAGAGGTCGGGGTGGTAAGTCCAACGAGGATCCCGACGGCGGCAGCGAGCCGCGGCGTCAGCGACATCAAGGTGCATCCATGATCCGAGAAGACAACCACACCAAGACGTATCGGCCCAGACCCAACGGGTGGAAGGGCACCGGATGCACGCTCCCGTCGAAACGCGGGGCGTGCGCAGCACAGTGTCACAGTGCAGTACAATGAGACGGAGAGCACAGGCGGAACGAGACCGTGTATACCCAAGCAAGTCCCACAAAGCCACTGATCCAAGGTCGCGGTAGGAAGCCGTCCAGCAATGACGTCCAGAGGGCACCGATCCATGGAGCCTGCAGGGTACCACAGGCAGGCTGGGGACAAGTACCAACTGAAAAGCAGACGGCGAACCAGTCGCAACGCAAGAAGCGCATCCAGGGTGCGGAGAGTGATGACTAGACAGAACATCCACACCTGAGATGCGACAGCCCAGATCCGACGAGTGGAAGGTAAGGAAGGGTACGATACACGGCAGACCCCTAGGAGTGTGCACATCAAAGGTGGCCCAGCGATACCCAACCGAGTCGTCTAGCCCAGAGGGACGAGGACGTCTTGTACCCGAGACGTGTCCCAAAGAGCCAAAGGATCCAGGGTGACGGCGGAAGGCCGTCCTTCTTGTTGAAAGGTCCAGGGTGGCGGCGGAAGGCCGATCGTTCGGTTAGAAAAGTCCAGGGGGAAGCCAGTGGTCAGGCGGCAGTGGCCCACTGACAGGCCAGGAAGGCCCGGCGGTGAGACAGCTACAGTAGGGCCTGAGGCCGCGAGTCCACTGCGGAGAAGCGGTGGGCGGTATTGCCGAAGCGCACACCTGGATCCAAAGGCAGGAGGTGCGCGCATCGGGCGGAGGGCGGCAGAGCGCCGCGATTAGGGGCCAGCGGCGCGGCCTGGGCAGCGTCCGCTGGGATTCAGGAAATGAAACATGGCGGGGAGAGAGGGCCCGAGGGCGTCGGCCACCGGTGGAGAAAGGCAGCGATGCCAGTGGCAAGTGGTTTGCAGGGTGCGTGGTGTCACGCACGGAGCAGACGGCATTACCGAACGGCACCCCAAGGCCACGGGTGAGAGAGGGTGCCGCACAGGGGAGGGGGGGCAGGGCCGCCCCAGGTCGAGGGAAAGGGCGGCAGAGGGCCGCGATGGCGCGTTGTGAAGCGCAGGCGGTGGGGCGGGCACTGGGGGGCGGTGAGGGCAGGGAGGTAGTTCAGTCTTTCCAGCGGAGTCTCTTTTCATCTCGATCATCCCGATCATCAGGGTAACCTCCGCCGCGCTTGCCACCCGCCTGCCAGTGATCCTCGCGCCATCCGTCGCGCCACTCGCCCTGCCAACTGCCCCAGGTGCCCCAGGAACTTGTCGCACGGTCGCGCCAGCCCGTGTGGCGATAGCCGCCTTTGCTCCAGTCGTCTGTCTGGGAGTGCCGCAGGTAGTTGGCTCGTATCTTGTCCCAGTCGATACCATGGCCTAGTCTCCTGTCCATCTCGTAGGCGTCGTACCCGCAGTCCTTCCAGGCCTCTAGGAAGTTGATGATATCCGCGGGCTTGTGTAGTTTCGGGTCGGACTTGGGCGCCCTCCATCCAGGGAGCAGGGTACGCTGCGTGTTCGCTGTCCACAGTGCGCAAAAGACTGCTCCCAGTTGCGGCTGAAGCCTGGATATGTAACTGGCTGGTGTCTCGTCGGGACGCTCGAGTTCGACGGTGCCCGGCCTGGCTTTGTACATTGGGCCGCCTCCATCAGGGCAGGACAGCATGTTGAGCGCGTCCTGCTCCGAAGAGCCAGCGTGGCGAGAGTAGTGGGGCCTCCGCTCATGGGGCGTCGGGGTGGGCGCGGGAAGGCGCTCGCACCGCGAGGTGTCGCCGTCGCTGGTCCTCTCGTGCCTCGCGGGGTTTCGAGCTGGGGCCCTCCCGCTATCGGCGTAGGGCGTGCCCTCTGTGACTGAAGTCGCTGCATCCTCGCGGCTGGTGTCGGAGCTGCCCGCCGACGGGCTACGCTGTGGGCCATCTCCGCCTGCGCGATTCTCATCGCCCTCCTGGGCCGACTCGGAAGGCGTGGGAGGACGGGCGGGTCCATCCTCTTCGTAGTCGGGCTCCATCTTGTGAAGGGGGAGCCCGTCTTCCGCGCCTTCACCGCTGTCGTCGTCGGGCGGGTCATGGTGGCCCATGCGTGAGTCGTCCGCTGAACCCTGAGACCTGTCTGCGTCGGCCGCCATGGGGGCACCTGGCCTGTCGTCACCTCTGGACACACGTGCTCGTTGCAACAAATGATTCCCATCAGTTTTCAAGGGGAGCAATGACCTCCATGCGTTTTCATGCGTTTCCGGAAAATTTCACAAGGTTCCATAAAACACAATGAAATTCATGCGTTTCCTTCGCTATTAAGAATTTACATGATTTCTGAATGTGTTTTCAGCTGTTCTCGCGCATTTCCATGCGTTCCAAAGCGTTTCGATGAATCTCGATGTTTCAATGAATTTCAATCAATTTCCATGAATTCCAATAAACTTCTATGAATTTTAATGTGTCGAAGCATTTCGCTGAATTCTAATAAATTTCGTGAATGTCGACACGTTTTCATGCATTTAGAGAAGTTTTAATGCATTTCTGCAGATTTCCATGCATGTCGATGCGTTGGATCAGAAAGTTGCATGTTTGGCAGAATCCCATTGAAAAAATAATAGTTGTACGAATAATACTCGCCCTGGCAAACCTCGCGCAGCGAACCGCTGAGCAACTGCCGAGCACCGCCGGGCAACCACCGAGCAACCACCGAGCACCACCGAGCAACCACCGAGCAACCACCGAGCACCACCGAGCAACCACCGAGCACCGCCGAGCAACCACCGAGCAACCACCGAGCAACCACCGTGCACTGCCGAGCGGCGCCGAAACACACAAAGCGATCGACTTCCTTCAAAAACCAAAAAAATCTGCAAAACGCTATACAATCGTCTAAGATCATGTGCATTTACTGAAAACGCATCAAAATGTTCAAAACGCGCCAAAGTCTTCAAAAACTATTTGGGTTCGCTGAACACGCACCAAAATCTTCAAAACGCTGCAAAAACTTATACAATGACTCGAATTTGCTGAAAGCGCATCAAGCTGTTCAAAACGCGCCAAACTTTTCAAAAACCATATGAATCTGTTGAAAACTCACCAAAATCTGCAAAACGTAGAAAATCTTCAAAAACCATCTGAATTTGCTGAAAACGCTACAAAATCTTCTAACATCATTTGAATTTGTTGAAAACGCATCAGAATGTTCAAAACGCGCCAAAATTTAAGAAAACCATATGAATTTACTGAAAACGCACCAAAATCTTCCAAACGTAGAAAATCTTAGAAAACCATCTGAAGTTGCTGAAAACGCGACACCATCTTCTAACATCATTGGAAGTTGCTGAGAACGCATCCAAATGTTCATAATGAGACCGTGTTTTTCAAGCGGAGAGGATCTGCTACTATCTGACAGGGTTACAACACACAGCTGGGACGACGTGAGATCGTTAGAATCACACGTCCAAGGCATTCTGCAAAGTATAATGGGAGTATGGGATGGGAGAACATTGTTCGAAAGGGCGGGTGCCTTTGACGCTTGAGCCCGAGCGGTTGCGATGAGCAACGCGAGAGGCCAAGCCTGGGCACGACGCCCGAAAAACCTTTCTCATCATTCCCGCGCACGCACTAACATAATGAGACCGTGTTTTTTCCAGCGGAGAGGATCTGCTACTATCTGACAGGGTTACAACGCGCAGCTGGGACGACGTGAGATCGTTAGAATCACACGTCCAAGGCATTCCAAACATCCCGAATTGAAAGGGTTCACAGGGGCGAAGGAGGGGAAGAGGGGAGGGGAAGAGCGAAAGCATACAAGGCCTGGGCCTCATTGGGCCCCGGTACGGACGGGGCCGCTCGAGTTGTACGAGCAGGAGGCGCGCTTCTTAGCTGCGAGAGACTTAGCCAGAGCAGCGGCAAGGCGAGAGGGGTAAGGCTGGGCGATTGAGGTCCACAAAACATTCTGGTCATTGCGGCCACTCAGCTCGATATGACGGCGGAGGGTGCGAGAGCACATGCCAGCTTTTCCAATGCAGACTCTGTCCAGTGAGCAACTGTCCTCAGGATACATATTACCACAAACTAGCCGTGTCCTTTTTCGCCACGGCGTACCCCATTGACAGAAATCTGTAAGTCGCCATTCAGCACGCGCCCGGCTGCACAAAGCCAATATCTCTGGGATGATCCACAGGCGGGAAGTTGACGGATTTTCAAGTATCCACGGAATTTTGTAGCGATTGAGATGTCTGAAAATGCGAATTACGGCCCGAATTATCTTGTGACCAGTCTCGAGTGAGGCTCGGTCCCGATCGGTAGCATCGGTCAGGTCTGTCCCCCATGGCTGAGTGCGTGAGCGTATCTGAAAAGTCCTATCTCGAGCGATAGTCAGCGAGGTGCAAGGGAGGGCGATCATGGCGGCGAAAATTTTGCCGTCACGGATGTCCGAGAGCAATAGGCGAAGCACAGCCGGGTCCGTGATGTCATGGTTGGGCCCGTGGATGATGTCCCAGGCCTTAGCTGAGAACCCCAGCCGCGTGACTGCCCGAGCCACCTTGCCTGAGCCAGAGAACAGGTCGGCCATGTAGGTGCCGCCCTTGGCTAGCCGCGGACGGGCGGTGGCCTTGGGGCAAGCTCGGGCGACCAGAGGAACTCGACGAGCTGGTCTTCGCACAGGCGCATCTGTGCTTGCATTACGGCAGGGAGCTCGTTCCAGAAGCTTCCGAGACGGGCGCCCTTCTCGTATCGCCCGAGGCTCTTCCAGCTCTTTCCCCTTCCGCGCTTCTGACACTCCTTTTGGCTGCGATCTGGCTTGAGGCGATCCATCGGCGCCCATGAGTGTCTCATCCGGTACGGTACAAGGTGCGGCATGGCCAGCGTCTTGGCGACAGTCTTGAATCCCGCCAAGAAAGTGAGATAATCGAAGGACCACAGCCGGCCGCCCTTCTCCTTCAAGACCCGGAGGAGGTCGTGCACCCACGACAGCATGTAGGCCGAGTCGATGATCGGCGAGTTGTCCGCATCCCCAGTCCTGCTCCTCCTCTCCTCCTCCGAAGGATGCAAAAGGAGGCTCCAGTACCGCGACACCGGCGACGTCGGGGCCACCAGGTTGTCCGAGGTAAGGTTGAGGAGCTCTGAGGGCCTGAGGTAGCAGCTGACTCCGTTCATCACGGCGAGACCCATGGCAAGCATGCCCCGCCTCGCAAACCCCACCGCGATGGCATACCAGACCGGCAGGGGAGCGGGCGACCTGCCGTCGAGACCCTTCTCCATCTCGTCGCCCGTAGTAGTGCCATCGCTGTCCACGTCGGCGGCCGCGCCGGTGGCAGCGGCCGTGACTGCTGCTGTAGCCCACGCGGGCCCCTTGGCCGCCAGAGTCACCAGAGACCCTCTGGCCATGGGCACCTTCCCAGTATCCAGCTTCGAGCGTATCTCCGGTTGCGGCAGGGTTCGAGTCCTCGCTGCCCCCGGGGTCGCTGAAGGCGGACAGGTAGTCGTCGTCGGACGCGCGCTGGCCGTCGTGCGCCGGCTCTCCTGGCCAACGATGGTGTGGCTCGGCGCCTCCAGGGTGCGAGTCCGCTTCATGGCAATCGTGGAATACGGTGCAGGCGAGAGAATCAGGGGTCTCGGGCGATTCGGGAACTTGATTGAGCCGGCACGCCGTCGGATCGAGGTAGATCCGCAGGCTGAGGCAGGACGTCTCCGGGTCCGTGTCCGTCAGCCACCAGGCGAGTGAGATCCTTCGTGGAGTCGTAGTTGGGGTCGTAGATACGGGACCCAGCGTCGCTACTGTTGAGCTCTGAGGGATGCCACCTGAACCCAAATCGAACCCCTCGGGCCAGAGCGTAGGCCGCGATTCGTCTGATCTGCACCAAGAGCCCGAAGCTGCGGGCCCGAAATCTTTCACACGCTAATATAACTGACATATTATCTCCCAATAACAGTACTCTGCAGAATCCACCTGGAACACAATTACAAACTCTTGCGACAGCTTTGACCAGGACGCGGGCCTCAAGAATCAGGAAAACCTCGGAGTAGGCCCACTTGCCATGCAAAATCAAGCGCCACCGATCCCCGTGGAGGAGGGCCCCAGGAATCTCGGGAAATCCTCACGCATCTCCCAGGCACCAGCCTCCCGAGCGTCCGAGGGGTCACGCTCTTTCTCATCGTCGACCTGCCAACGATCGGTGGTGGGTGAGTAGACGAACCCCGCGGCAGCGAGGGCACTGGCCCGAGCCGGCAACCCTCCGAGACGACGGAAACGAGATCGTTCGAGGATCCTGCCCTGCTTTTTCACCGTTGACACTCCGAACTCGGAGCTGGCAATCCCCCAGCCGTACGGGCTGGCGTCCACGGACAGTACCTGCGTGAGCCACGGCCGATCCCACTCGGACCGAAGGAGCGGCATCAGCCCGAGAAAGCACTCGAGCTCCTGACGCGCGGACTCCCACACGTCGCTCTTGGCCCAGTACCGCTCGCGGATGAAAGTGTAGACGGTGTGCCACACGGACAGGGTCTCCCGGCACATCAAGCCAACGAATGTACAGTGGCCAAGCAATACTTCGAGTTCTCGCCCCGCCAGGCGCCGCAAGGAGAGGGCCCACCAGAGGCCCAGTCTGACCTTCCAGTAGCGCCGATGGTCGACGAGGGTCTGGTGCTTCTGGCCATCGAGCGTCACTCCCAGCGCCTCGGCCGCGTCGGAGTCCACCGAGATGTCATGCATGATGAGGCCCGCGGCGTCGAAGGCCGCGATGGTGTCCGCCAGAGCCCCCTCGACGTAGGAGGCGTCGAGCGACAAGAGCCCCACATTGTCGACGTATACGTAGTGCCAGGAGGACGTCGGAGACAGCACGATAGGAGGCCCCCGATCGGTAGCCGCGCAACTCGACGCGACCGCGGGGACCCGTTCCACCAGGCCGAGGTTGGCCACCTGAGCGAAGTAGAGCGACCACGTCCAGCCCATGGGCAGCGCGAGGGCGCACGGCCAGAGATAGTCGTCCGCGCGAGCGGGCACCCCTTCCACCAGCTGCCCGACGATGCCAAACTCCTTGGCCAGGCCGCCCGGGTAGCAGAAGTACTTGGAGAGGTGGTTGCCGAGCATCATGCGGTGGAAGCAATCCTTCACGTCAGCTTCACCCAGGAAGATGGGCAACGTGCCGGTCTGTTCCGTGTCGCACTCGATCCGACCAAGCCCCTCTGTCGACAGCAGCTCGACTCCAGGAGGGGTCACGAAACGTTGATTGGAGCGGCGACAGTCGAGCACCATCCTCATGGAGGCGCGCTCCTTCTTCCAGACGAAGAAAACACCTACGAACTTCTTGGGATCGCGGGTGAAGCCCACCAAGCCTTTCCGCTTCAGGTCCTTCACGAAAGTGGAGTACCGGCGGCGGCTATTGGCGAGCAGGGGGTCGGTGTAGATCTTGATTTCACCATTCGTCTCACGGTCAAGCTGGACCTCAGCGTCAGTCCTGATCATCTGCTCCTCTGCCTCTACCAGATACTCGAGGGCGCGCCCCGTGACCAAGGTTCCCACAGCTGGGGCCGTCGAGACGTCACAGGGAAGAGAAACCGCGCCCCGTTGGTAGGGCGCCAGGGTAGTGTAGGCCGTCTCGGTGTCGTAGACCCCGCGGCCTCGAAGTAGCCCCTGGAAGGCCTCCTTCGGAGAGAGGTCGGAGGGTGGGCCCAGGTAGATCTGGACCCCCTGGGCGATTCGCACCAGCACCTCCCGTTGAAGTCGAAAACGGTATGGATGGACGTCGCCTTGAGCACGTCGAGCGGCCTCACGATGTCCAGCACCCCACAACCAATTTAGTGAACGCACGCACTGCCGCCAGTCCCTCACGAACCGGCGCTGGGCACGCCCCTGAAGGTGGATCCAGAATTCCGCGACGAGGCTGGAGTCGTCGGGCAGCGGGAAGATCTCCGCGGATCCGCGTGCAAGCCCTGGAAGGCGAACGGCGGAGGGTGGGCCAATCCCACCGCCGAGGGTCATATCACTCATTGAGTCTCCGCCGCGGCAGCGGCGCCTTTGCCTCCCTTCGGGGCCCCATGGCCCGATCCTTCGGAGGGCTGGCCCGCCGCGGCGGCGACAGGTGGACCGCGTCCAGCGGCAGGAAGACTGCCGGCAGCGACAGCGTCGGCAGCGATCGGAAGGCTGCGGGCTTGCACCCGCTTGGACTCGACCTCGATCTCGTCCTTGGCCCTCTTGGCCACGTAGTGCTTCAGCTCGGGCGCGACCATGTCCACCGCAGAGCCCACGCCGGAGTAGAGCCTCGCGTTAGCCCACTGCGGCCGAAAGGGGTCACCCGAGCACGCGTCCGCGATACTCTGGATGCGGCGCCCTATATTCTTGAAGCTCACCAGCGACGGCATGTTGAGCTGGTCGTAGGTGCCCCCCACGTAGAAGACCTCGCAGAGGACGGAGAGCTCGTGCATGACCCAATTGCCCGGCCCGAGGTTGTTCGGGCGGGACTCAAGGTCGAGCCACATCCTGATGTTGCGGCTGCGCCGATCAGAATGCCTGAGGATATACATTAGGCTAGACGGCCCCTCCCCAGGCCTGTCGGTCCATACCGTGGGGTAGCTCTCCGTGACCACACTACGCCAAGACATGAACCGGACGCTCATGGCGTCCGTGTCCACCCACAACGCGCGAACATCGCTCGGCTCGGTGACATCTGCAGGGGGGGGGGGTTTCTCGCCCCCCCCGCCGTGAGGAGGCGCGTGGCTCGGCACGATCCCGGCGCGCCTCCCGAAGTCAGTGGGCGCGCCGTCGAAGTCGCGGACCGCTACCTCGTAGGCCGAGGTCTTCATGGACGCGTAGTCGCCCACGTCGGCCTCAGGAACGCCCTGCTCTGGCTCCGTCTCGCCGTCGATGTCGGCGACGCCGCGGTCACCCAGCCTGGTCGTGGCGCATGCGTGCGGCACGAGGACACCCAACTCCCAGATCAGACCAGGCTCGGTGGCCAGCCAGCGGTGACGCTCGCCGTCGGCGGCCAGCACGCCGTCGCCCGCATCCCCGACGCCGCCAGACACGGCGGCTCCAGCGCCCGCATCGGCGACCGGTGGGACGCCTTCCTTGCCAACGCGCCTCACCTGCTTGCCCGGGAGGCGGTGGCGAAGGAGCGGGTGCTGGCGTCCTTCCTCCGACAAGAAGTAGGTCGGGTCCGCCGGCACGTGGCGATCGGGCTCAGACTCCCGCAGAGACGTCACCTCGGCGTGGGCCTCCGCGATCAGCCCGCGTAGCTCGTCGTCCGTCGGGAGCTTCGCGAACAGCACGACCTTCGCCCCGTAGTCCGGCAGAGACCTCGGCGGCTGGCCCACCGTCATGAGGTACACCTTGTCCATATCCTTCTCCTCCTCCCCATACAGGTCGCCGAAGCCCGTGTACTCGATCCAAGACGCCTCGTGACACGCCCACACGATGACACGCTCGTGCTTGAAACCAGGATCAGTGACGAACCACACGAGCCGCTGCGTCCCCAGCACCCAGTCTTGCACCATTGGATCACACAAAGGTGCGTCGAGTCGGGCAGCGCAGTATGGCGGCACCAATACAGCACGAAGAACACCCCGAGGATCCCGATCCCCAGGCAGCCGGCGAGAGCGAGGTCGGGCGAGACCGCGAGGCCTCCCACCCACGGCCAGATGACCTCGATCGCCGCGGCTCCGTCGGCTGCGAGCCGCACCGAGGCACCCAGCAAGGGCGGGCCCGGTGGCTCGGGCGCCGCTGATGACGGGCAGGAGCAAGAGCAGGAGCAGTCCCACGGAGGCTCCCAACACCAGCCGACGGCCGCCGCGCGGCCTGGGGCTGCCGGCGCGGAGCGCCCAGCAGCGGAGCCGGCCAGGCAGCCGGAGAGCGAGGGGGCATTCACGGCATTCCAGGCGAAGAGTACCAGCTGGGGTGGCGTGACGGCCATCGAGCGACATACCCGTGCCTTTGACGCTTGAGCCCGAGCGGTTGCGATGAGCAACGCGAGAGGCCAAACCTGGACACGACACCCGAAAAACCTTTCTCATCATTCCCGTGCACGCACTAACAAAACGCGCCAAACTCTTCAAACACCATATGAATCTGCTGAAAACGCACCAAAATCTTCAAAACCTAGAAAATCTTCTAACACCATTTGAATTTGCTGAAAACGCATCAAAATGCTCGAAACGCGCAAGCGTCTTCAAACATCATTTGCATTAGCTGAAAACGCGCCAAAACTTTCAAACCGCATCAAGGTCTTCAACAATCTTTTGAATCTGTTCAACATAGAACAAACGAAACAAAATCGTCCAAAATCATTGCCACGAGCCACATTGCACACGACGCCACAAGAAGACAGGAGCAACGCATAGGGCTCATAGGACTTATAGGGCTCATTGTGCTCAGAGGGCTCATAGGGCTCATGGGACTCTCAGGGCTCATAGGGATCATCGGGCTCGCGGGGCTCAAGGGACTCATAGGGCTCATAGTCCTCATGGGGCTCATAGGGCTCATAGGGCTCGTCGGGTTCATAGGGCTCAAAGGGCTCATAGGGCTCATAAGGCATATAGGGCACATAGGGCTCATAGGGCTCATCGGGCTCATAGGGCTTTAAAGGGTCGTAGGGCTCATAGGGCTCAAAGGGCTCATAGGGCTCAAAGGGTTCATAGGGCGCATGGGGCTCATCGGGCTCATGGGGCTCGTAGGGCTCATAGGGCTCATAGGGCTGATAGGGCTCACAGGGCCCATAGGGCTCAAAGGGCTCATAGGGCTCCTAGGGCTCATAAGGCTCAGAGGGCTCAGAGGGCTCATAGGGCTCATAGGGATCATAAGGCCCATGAGGCTCATCGGGCTCATCGGGCTCATAGGGCTCATAGGGCTCATTGGGCCCATCGGGCTCGTAGGGCTCATGCGGCTCTAAGGCTCATAGGGCCCACAGGGCTCAGAGGGCTCAGAGGGCTCAGAGGGCTCGGAGGGCTCAGAGGGCTCATAGGGCTCATCGGGCTCATAGGGCCCATAGGGCTCATAGGGCTCATAGGACTCATAAGGCCCATATGATTCATAGGGCTCATAGGGCTCGCAGGGCTCATAGGGCCCATAGGGCTCATAAGGCTCATAGGGCCCATCGGGCTCCAGGGGCTCATAATGCTCATAGGGCTCACATGGCTCATAGGGCTCATAGGGCTCATGGGGCTCATCGGGGTCATCGGGGTCATCGGGCTCAGAGGGCTCATAAGGCCCCTATGGCTCATAGGGCTCATAAGGCTCATAGGGCGCATAGGGCGCATGGTGCTCATAAGGGCTCATAAGGGGCCCATAGGGCTCATAGGGCTCATAAGGGTTCATAAGGGCTCATAGGCCTCATAGGGCTCATGGGGCTTAGAGGGCTCGTAGGGCACATAAAGCACATGGGGCCCATGGGACTCATCAGGGGCTCACATGGCAAACGAGGCCACAATGAGACAAGAGTGCCGGGGGGGGGGCTGGAAGGGCGGGGGGGATGGTGGGGGAAGGAAACCGCATATTTCACGGGGGCGAGGCGGGCGGGGCACGGGAACGCGATAACTCGAACAATATGGATGAGGGGGGAAGAGGTGGAGGAGGAGACGGATGAGGAGAGGAAAAAGGAGAAGGAATAGGATGACACTGGTGGGGGGCAGGAGGGGGAAAAGAAGGAGGAGGAGGAGGAGGAGGAGGGGGGGGGGGAGGAGGGGGAGGAGGAGGAGGAGAAGACTGACATCGGACGCCTCGCGACGCCACAAGGCTTAAATAATTGGCCATGCTGAGCCGCCAGGACGCGCAGCCCTGGAGACCAAACCGAACGGGCTCCCCGGGGCCCCCTGGGAGCGTTACTATGCCGAGGCGCCCTTTACAAGCTTGTCTGGGCCCAGCGGCGGGTCCAGGGGCTCAAGGGTGGCGCGGAGGTCACTTTCGTCGGAACCGGTGAGGGTAGCCAGCTTTGCCAGTCGTCCAGGTTCCCGCGCGCGAATGTCTCTCCAGGGGATGCCCTCAACTATTGGCCGCTCTCTGAGCGGGTCCAGGATGCCAGACTTCATGCCTTTCCCGTAGTAGGCTGCGTTCGGGAACGCAAGTAGCTGCGGATGCATCCGATAGCAGATTGAAAGGTGGACTACTGAAGACTCCTGGCCGCGGAGTGCGTGGAACATCCTGTCGAAGATGCTGACGCAGAGCCCTAGTTCGTTCGCCAGTTTGGAGAGCACTGTGGGGGGGAGCTGGTTGGGGTCTCCGACGAGGACCACGGTCCCTCCGCTGTTAATCAGATTAACCATGGACATGAGCGCGTGGAGCTCAGTGGCTTGTCCGGCCTCGTCGATGACTAGGAGGACGATTTGGGGGCTGTCCTTTTGACCAAGTGCCTCTGACGCCTCGTGCGTGGACATGATTATCCTGGCCTGACGTAGTAAGCTCGCCTTGTAGGGCTTGAAGCCCTGGCTCTTGTCCCCGTCCTGGAAGGGGAACTCGCCGTGGGCGTTTTTGTAGTGACCCTCGGGAGTAAGGTCAACAAGTGCCTCGTTGACCCGGTCCTTCCTTGCCAGGCGCACGAACTTGTCGGGGAAGCCCGTGTCTTGGTCGAGGCGCCGCTGACGTTGTGCCTCGATCATTGCCAGAGCTGGTTGGTCGACCGCCGTGTTGGACCCTGCTGCCAAAGCGACAGCGTGTCCAGGGCGCAGGCAGGAACCCCACATGTCCAGGCAGGCAACTGAGAAGGTGGTCTTGCCAGTTCCAGGGGGTCCGTGCACAAGAACAGCATGGTGGTTCAGGGTTGCACGCAGGGCACTGGTCGCATCGCCGTTCGGCCTGTGCTTGTCGACAATCCTGTGGAGCGTGTCCACGCTGGGAGTAGGACGCACTCTCTGAAAGACGGAGCCAGTCGTATCTGAGATTTCGTCGTCAGAGAACGCCTTTAAGCCTTGGGGGAGAGGCGGCGCCTGCAGCAGCGTGCCGTCTTCGACTGCTTGCAAGTGGTCGGCGTCTGGGACGTTCCGCTCAAGGGCGGCCTCCGCCCTGGCTCCAAGGCTCAGCCCCAGGGAACGCATGTGTCCCAAGTCGTTGGCCAAGGTTCGATCCGACCGAGGGGCGTGAACCAAGGCAAGAAGGTACGTCAGAGGTGAAAGCTGGTGGCCGAACAGATCCGCTGGGTTTTGGCGTAGGTGGTAGATCTGTTCCAGTGCCGAGCATTGCCGCCAAAACTGGATGTCAGAAGGGGCTTCATCTACACGATACCAGGGGAGATCGTCGCTAGGGGGGCGTCTCGCCTTGGTTTCGTCTTCGTGAAACTGCCCGTTCTTCGCGTGGTTGTAGACGACGATGCACCAGTTTGAAGGGTACCCGTCGGAAGGACTGAGACCTAGCGCTTGAGCATCCCTGGGATGGATCTGACCGCCCAACGCGGGAGGCCACCAAACTGAGACGTCAGCGATCTTGTCCACCGTCGGGCCCGTGACTGAAATCTAAAGCCACCTGCTCTCTTTGTCACGTTCCAGGGGTCTGGCCGCGACCTTGCACATTGAGGGCCACTCCAACGACAGAAATTCCTTACCGATGGATAGGTGCATGGCGTTCCGCAGCCGAAAGGTGCCCAGGTCCTCCAGGCGCGTATTGGCATCGATCCTGGTGACGCGAACTCCGATGGCACAGTTACCCCTTCTGGCTAAATCCTCTCGCGTGGAACCTCTGCCGTCGTCTACCGTCTCGACCGAGGATTGGCTTTCGACCCAGGCGATCCTCCGTAACGTTTGCCCTCGGTCCTGGAGGGAGTAAGGCCATTGTGAGGGGAGTCGGCGACCGAGTAAAGGTTGGCGACATCTGAGGCTGCCTGCGTGGCCAGTGAATATTCCAAGGCAGCTGGACTTGTCGGAGAGAGAGGTTCAATCTCCGTCTCACTGCCCTCGGCCAGCTGGACTGTTCGCTGCTGGCAGGGTGGGCCCCAGGCAGGAGGAGGGCGAGACGGCGGGGGCGGAGGGGGGGGTAACCCGGAGGAGCCTGCGGCCTGTCCAGGTGAGGGGGGTAGCCAGATGGACGATTTCGCCCGCATCCTGTTCCCGTCGCCGTCCTCGGGCTGTCTAAGGCCCTCCTTTGCGGCGCCCAGCCTGTCCATCATGTGCGAACGAACCTTCTCCGGATCCACCCTGGTGCCTCCTGGGCAGTTGTATGTCGACGGATCGTCCCAGAGGGGGTAGGTAATGGGCACGTGCAGCGCATCCTCGGGGATTGCGATGCCAGGTAGCGAGCGCGCCCCGTCGCGGGCAACCGAGGGCTAGACTGGTTTCCAGCCGCGCCAGGCCATCCGCGTGACAGACACCTGGTGGGTAGCGTCGTAGGGGTTCCCTCCGCACATGCACCAAATATTCCCAGGAGTGGTGAAGGTGTTCGGGTCTGGCCACCCGTCCTTGTACCGTGCCACCGACATGTCGTAGTGCTTCGCACTTAGGATGTGTTCAGTGTCGTCGACGGGCTCCTGGTAGATCTCGCACCAGTGTCGCCAACCGCCGTGAAAGTAGACCCAGCGCATCCAGGGGCAGAAGCGGGCCAGGAAGACGCGCGTGCCCGCGCGCATTGGCGGCCCTTCGTCACTGCACGGTAGGCAGGAGGGCCAGCGGCGGAGGGGGCCCTGGTTGTTTCTGGTCATTGTCCAGGGTGGGAACCTGTCCAGGATGGCAGCGGAAGGCTGCTCTTCTTGTGATGGCAGTGACGCTGCGACCCGTCAGGACCTTAGTGTGTCGCGGCGGGGGGCGATCAGAGAGGGAGGAGGGGGGGGGGATTTTCGAGGGCATCAACGAACAGCGCAACTTGGTCCAAGTCACAGAGGTCGATGTCCGCGGCAGGAAACAGGGGGGGGGGGCAGCTGAGAGCCCTCCCAGAAAACCCAGGAAGTGACGGCTAGATCGCCGGCGCGACGGAGGGCATCGGCCCAGAAGACACCTAGTGTGGCAAGACGGTCAGCTGCTTTGTTGAGGCGACGACGCACGGCCTGCCATGTAAGTGTCCATCCGGCTTCGCTGGCTTGCCGAAGGGCGAAGTCCATCTGCTGTGCCAGGTGGAGCCGGCGATAGCGGCCCGTGCCGGCTCCGTACCGGATGGCGGCAAGATTGTCGCCGACCACCCGGGCACCTCGGAGGGTGGTGTCAAGGTGGGGGAGCAGGGCGAGTCCCGCTCTGCACCCAGACGCCTCCGCCGTCTGTGCATTGTCGCAGCCCGGGAGGGCAACAACGGTAACCGCGACAACGCGCGGGTAGCCGCGATGCGGGTCGTGTTTCCAGAGGACAGCTGCCGCCCCGGAGACCTTGTCGTCTCCCCCAATTCGGCGAGCCCCCCCGTCGAAGGTGAGCTCGAAGGGCCATTGAGCCGCATCGGCAGCGGGGAGCGGGGAGTCTCTGACGGTGATCTCCTCGCCAGCTTCCATGTCCCTGCTGGCCCTGAGCACCAGGGTATGCAGGTCGCAGAGTCGGCAGTAGCTCTTGGTCCAGAGGGCACTGGGGGACCTGTCTGTCCTGGGGCAGGGGAACCAGCCCAACCCAGGCGGCATCCAACTCGCTCTGGTGCCGCCCGTTTGGAGAACGGCGAGCCGATCCCCACTCCGCACGATCCTGGTCGCGACAGGGAGGCGCCGGATTCCCCCTCCAGCGCGTGGAGCTTGTCTGCCGAGATGCGGACCAGCGGCCCCCTGAATGCGCAGCAGGTGCGGGCCTTGAGGATTGCAAAGTTGACAGGGGAGCAGCATGGGGGCCCAGACTGCAGTTTCATCAGCCGATGCGGCAGGGGCCTGCCCTTCTTGTATGTCTTCTTCCTCGTCATTATCTTCCTGGAGGTAGGTGTCTGGTACGGAAGTCCCCTGGACAATGATTCTGGCGGCTTCGACGGCTCCGATGGGGGCACAGTCCAGGTTCACACAGTATCTGGAGGAGATCTGATGTAGAAGGCGGCAGACCAGTCTCTGGTGCTGCCCCCTGGAGCATATCGCGGTGGAAAGGTCTCTGGGGTGGTCAGGGCCTTTGGTCTTTTTCCCAGGCGAGGGCGGCGGCGGGGCACCAGCCCCACACGTGCTCAGTAGTGGCTTCTCCCAGGCCGCAGAGAGGGCAGACTCCGTAGAGTCCTTGCCGCATGGGAACGGTAATGCGCCCAAGTTGCCCTCTTCTCTCCGCAGCAAGTGGACGCAAGTCCCCAGGCAAAGCGTCGTCGCCAAGGAGGGGCCAGAGGGAGGCCTCTCCGGCCCAGGGCCCGAGGCGCGAGTCGCACCAGGCCTGGCCGCGATCCCGTTGTCCAGCGGTGAGCCAGACTCTGTTGGCCATCCTGCCGCAGCCGCACTGGCGGGGGATCCTGTCAGCGACGCTTCGTCTACGCGCGGATCCGGGTAGCCCGTTGGCCAGAACGCGAAGGACGTGGTGCGCCTCGGTGAAGGAGGCGCAGTGCCCGAGAAGGGACCATTCCGCACCGTCTGTTTGTGCCCACCTACGCTCGTGGCTGGTTGTGGAGAACCAGGAGCTCACCACGTGCCCGTGGAGCTGCGTCCAGGCCGCAACGTAAACTACGCGCCCGAAGTAGCGGGCCCGTCGCCTAGGGGGCTCTCTCAAGGCGCGATTGAAGAGGTCAGCGGCCCTGGCGTCGGTCAGCACCTTGGAGCCGGACCTGCGTGGCTCATCCCGAGGGGCGAAGTCCCGCGCCCATTTCACGAGTTTGTTCCACCTTCTCCCCGGCTTAAGTCTCGCCTGTAGGGGCCCCCACAGGTCGTCGAGGGCGCGCGCCCTGGCCGCGATCGCACGCGAGGTAGCAATCGGGCATTTGGGGCAGCCAGGGACCTGGAAGCGGACGCCCAGACCAGTGAGGATGTTGTCAGGGATCCAGGAGGCAGAGGCAAGACCAAGGGCTACCCGCAGGTGTGCTCTGAGTGCCCTTTCTTGCACGGTGTCAGGGAGGGAGTAGTGGGATGGGTACGGGATGAGCGCGGTGAGGTAGGTGTTCCAGGCGAGGGCGGTTTTAGCGGGAGACATGCTTGCAAGGTGGAAGGCCATGGCCCGGCCCCGTAGCTTGGGGAGGGGTTTGCCCCAGGTGCCGGAGACGAGGGCGTCGAGTTGTCCCTTTGTCATTCCCCCCCCTGGGCGGTTGATTTTCCCCTTCGGCAGCCCTAGATACGATGCAGGCGCCGAGATAGGGCCACTGGGGACGGACGGCGGATGAGCCGAAAGGGGTGAAGTCCATGGTGGGTCTCCACCAATCGTGGTTGCTGGCGGGGACCAGGGCCGTTTTAAATTTGCACCTGCATGGGCTGGTCCAGGGAGAACACTGAGCCGCAATACTGGAACAGGCAGCGCGACTGATCATCTCCAGGAGGAGCCCGGCAGGCAGGCCTGTAACAGTTGTGGTGGTGCCATCGTCGCTGAAGTCCACTGGGGCGTTGTCCACGTATTGCCTGATGTTGATACCGGATGGGGCAGCAATGCCCCTGCACTGGTGGGCTTCGACGAGGAGCCCCGCCGCTCTTGCAAGCCAGGGCAAGGCGATGCCGGCACGAAGTGATTGGGCGGTGGCGCCCAGCAGGGCAGCGAGGTCATCCACGTAAGTCGGATCGTCCGCCCCGGTGATGTCGGCCAAGGCGCTGATGAGAGGGTCGCACCCTAGGCACCAGAGGAACGGGGAGGCGGTGCCTCCCATTCCGATAGACCGTAAGAGCTTCCTTATTCTGCTGTTGTACCTACCTTTGCAGGTGCGTACGCTCCTGCTACCGACGAGGCAGTCCACGGAGTGCAGGAGCCAGGTCGGGAGCTGCCAACGCCTCGCCAGCTGCCCCATCCACTGCAGGGATATGCGCTCGAAAGCTTTGTTTTGATCGCAAAAGAGGACAGCCGTGCTCGGGGCAGGGCCTAGTTGCCGAGCGGCGTCCAGTATATAGCGGTCAACAGCTTCTTGGCGTGCGCCAAGCAGGGCGGTCCAGGAGGGGCCGGGTTCGGTGTCGGGGACGGGATCCAAGGCAAGATGGCTGGTGGCAGCGGCGATGTTGGGACCGCATTGTCCCCCGCGCTTGGCAGCTTGATTGGGGCTAAGCCTGGGTTCAATCACAGGGCCAAGGCAATCGGCAACGGTTGCTCCATGCAGTCTCCGTAGGCAAGTGGGGAGCTGCAAGGGGCGCATGTCGTTAGGACGCTCCGCGGCCGGTTTCTTGCCGACCCAGACCAGAAGGTCGACGGAGGGGCCAAGGACCAGGTCCAGGAGCCCTGGGTTCAGCGCCGCGGCGTACCAGGCTTGGGCGAGGAGTCCAGCAACAAAGCGCGCACCGGGATGATACAGCTCGCACGGCTCACCGTCAACACCGGGGGCGCTGCCGCTAGGCCCCAGCACGAGGGAGGCAATCCTGCCCCACTGTGGGCTGGGAGAGTGTGGAAAGTGCCCCGTGTCCTTTTGTCTGAAGTACTCGTTGAGGATGCCATCCGCTGTAGGGGGGAGAGGAGGGGCGGTTTGCCAGATCGGACTCCGGCTCCGCCAAAGGACGTCGTCAACTTCCTTGGTGCGCTCCTTCCAGCTTCCATCTTCGTCGCGCACTCCAAGGATGGCATGCGTCCTGACGAAGATTTCTCGCCCCGTCCGGCAGTGAGAGGCAAGCGCGGGGCGCTCCACTCCGGGGCCTCTTTGAGCGGGCGCGAGGCGGGCGGCGCGTCTCTGCGCTGCGTCATGGCCCCACCTTCGCAGCCAGAGGGCAGCCTGCTGAGATGCTAAGTCGTTGCCGTCCCACTCGTATTCCGCGAGCCAGGCAGCGAGTGCTCCCACCGGGCGCGTAGTGGAATCCGCTCTTATCGCGGCCGCAAGCAGGGTCCCTGGCGAAAGCTTGGTCTTGCTTCTGCGCCACTTCCTCCACCAGTCCTGTATTGCGGCTGACAGGGCGTGTCGACCAAGCGTGAGGAGGGCGGGCAGAAGCGGGACGGTGTGGTCATCACCCGGATTAGGGGCCGGGGGAGGAGTGGAGGGTTCCTGCTCTCTTTCCCCTTCGCCGTCGTCGTTGTCGCAGTGCCTGGCTGGGAATTGACCAGGGGTGGCCGGGCGAACCCAGTCGGCGGGTTGAAGGAGGCCGGTCAGGTCGATGTCCGGCAACTCGAAGGTGCGCTCAAGAAAGGAGTACAGAGTCCTTAATTCAGCGTGCGCCTCGCTTGGGAGTAGGCGGAGGTCGCCCGCACGAATGTTGCCCCGGCGAGTTCTGGGGGCGCCCTGCGGCTCCATGTAAAGGATGGCATGGTCGGAGACTGAAGGTTTCCAGGCCTTTCTGACCCCGTAGGCACCGAGCTGACGAAAGGGGCAGGCAACGATGTCGATCTGTGATTCATTGCCCGCGTCCATTCTTGTGGGGCCATCGCAGTGGCAGACGCTTGAACCAGTCAGTGAGAGCAGATCAGCCAGGGCCGCTGCCTCATCTGTTTCACCGTCCCTGGGATTGTCCAACTGGATGTTGACGTCCCCTCCCCAGTATGTAGGGGTGTCGTCCCACCTTTCGATGGCTTGCCTGATGGCATCAATGGTTTCGGCTTTCCTGGAGGGAGGGAGGTAAACCGAGACCAGGCGGTAGGTGCTGTCACCTCGGCTAATGGTGGCTGCAACGGCACATCCGGGGACGAGGTCTTCCGCCCGGAGGAGCGTGGTGCCGTGGGGAATGATGATCGCCACTCCGCCGGCGCAACCCCCGGCTGGTCCAATGTAGGCTGGAGAGGCGACAAGTGTGCGTGCGTGAAACATGGTGGACCAGACGGCCGCCTCGTGTTCTGTCCAGTGGGTCTCCTGAATGAGTCCGATCCTACCGTTGGTAGTCATCTGCGTCAAGAAGGCATGCTTGATCATGTTCTTGTGAGCAGTCGTGCTTTTGAGGTACCTAACGTTCCAACAGCCCACCTTGAGTGAACCGGCTTGCGTGGCTTCGGAGATGGCATCGATAAGTGAACGAAGGGAAAGGGCCCCGCAGAGGTCCGCCCAGGTGGGGTTGCTCCAGGGGGTAGTGCGTAAGAAAGCCCAAAGGGCACGCGGTCGCCGGGCGGCGCGGTTACTGTGCAGGGCGAGGGCGCGGCTCAGGGAGGAGCAGGCTAGTTGCCAAGCTCTGGTTCTCGCCCCCGGAACGAGAGTTGCGAGCGGGGGAGACCCAAGGGCGAGATGAGGCGTCCCTGGGTCTTCAGGCGAGTCTAGGGGAACGGCAACCCTTGATCTAGGAGCCGTTGCTGCAGCCTGGCTCGGACTATGTCGTCTGGACAAGCGTTCCCGGCGAGCGGCGCCCAAGGGCAGTTCCTGTCGGCAAAGCTGCGTGCCTGTCTCCACGCGGCCCAGATCTGGCCCTCAGTCGGAGCTTCGCGCTGGCACCCGGAGATGTTCTCGTTCCTACTCCAATCCAGTATGGCGGTCGCAAGTCTGCGCTGTAGGCATCTCGGGTCCAGGTGGGCTCCCACGGCGTCGTAGAGTTTCTTTCCACTGACGCCCAGAGACCGATAGTAAGAGCCCAGCCCCACTGCCCGGGCCCGCTCCTCAGGAGATGGGATCATGAGTCCGTGTTCCCTGCCGTGGGCCAGGAGCCATCCCGCCCAGGCCCTCGCTTTTCCTTCGCTGGCTCTCTCTCTCTCTCTCTCTTTCTCTCTCTCTCTCTCTCTCTCTCTCTCTCTCTCTCTCTTCCGTGGCAGACGAGCGTCAGTCCTTCCGTGCAGCCCGGGAAGTTGCGCTCGGCTCCGGTCTCTTGAAGAATGTTTCTGATGCAATTCCTGGTGTCGACGAGGGCGCGGAGGAGCCATCTGCGGCTGCTGTCCCCATTGTATAGCAAGCAGAGGGGGTGCGCCTGGTAACTGCAAGGGACTATTGCCTCAGGGGGATTGGCAGGAGCCTTGGACTGGGTCCAGGGAGGGACGCGCCCGTCAGGTCTGTAAGTCCATCGCCTTTCCCATGGACTGGGGAGCCGAGGGTACGTAACTAGGTTCTCCGCGGGAGGGCAATTACTGAACCACAATCGGTCCCTCGGGCTGGCGACTGCGGCCGCAGAGCCCATGCGGACCGCCCAGTCTGGGGGAAGCCCCCCCAGCGCAGTGCACATTGCCTGCTTGTGTGCCTGTAGGATGGTGGCTGGACCTTCGCAGCATATTATGACGTGGACGTCCGGGCGGAGTCTGCGGGCGGCGTTCCACGGGAGAGGCACGGCGAAGAACTGCGCTGTCTGGGAACCCGCGAGTCCATCTAGCCCTCCGTGCTGGCTGGCTGCAGAAGAAAGGCTGGCACCTGGGAGCCCCGCTGTGATGACGAGTAAGCTTCCAGGGTCCAGGGTTCTGAAGTGGTCGGTCCAGGGACTCCGACCGTCGTCCTCCCTCAGGAGGTCCCACACGTTAGCTCCCAACCTGATGTGCGGGGGCCCTCCATCAAAGCGCGTGGCAGCGTCCCTGTCCCAACGCCTCTCCACCAGAGCAGTAGCTTCGTCGCTGAACTCGACGAACGCGGGAGATCTGAACCGAGAAGTCGCGGCAACTTTTGCTAGGAGGTCGCCTACCGCAAGTCTCGCCAGGCCCCATTCATCGAATAGTAATACAAGGTGAAGACTAGCTCCCACAGTGGTGCTCGGGCCAGATCGAGGGTTGACTATGCGTGCCCTCGTCTGCTGGGTAAAGTCGTATGTCCAGTCCTCCCCATGTCTGGGGTCGCTGATGGGGTGGAGTCTGAGGTGTCCCGCGATGTCCCACGTGCCGTCGGGGGAAACGCTGGAAACGAGGCCATCCTGCTGGAGGGTCCTTAGCGTGTTGATGATCTGTGCATTGTCCAGGCCCGCGGCCTGGTACGCGGCAAGAGTCGTGTCAGCAGGTGTGACTGGGGAGAGGCCAGTTCGCCCGTCCCTATGTCGCTCCCAAACCTGCTGAAGCATGTCGGCAGGCTGGGGGGCGGCCGTGGGCTCTTCCGGTAGGAAGACTGGGTCGGGGCCGCGGCCTGCGGATCCGTGCGCCCTCCGCGCTCGCCGGTCTGGAAGCTCGCCTTGTGGTACCTCTTCCTGCGGCCCCGGTGGGAGGGCCCTCCCCTGGGCGGGAGCGTTCCCAAAGGTCGACCAGAGTTCTTGGGTGGGGAGATCTGCTGTCTGGTCGGGTGGGACCTTTCCCTGTCTGTGTTGCCCGCAGCCCTGCGTCGTGTCACACCGCGTAGCGTGGTCCTGCGCGTGCCGTCATTTCTGCCTCTGGGTGGCCGGTGGGTCGGACTCCCACGGGCCCTGTCAGCGGCGGTAGTCTGGGGCTGGGTGCTGGGCGCTACCGATCGCGGTCCAGTCGAACCTCGATGACGGGCACGTCTGGATTGCCCGCCGTCGGCTGCGCTCGCTGCAGCGCTGGCTGGGGCACGTGCAGGTCTGGGAGTGCCGGCGCGCCGGGCGGTGCTACCGGTACTGCGTAGGTTCCTCGGAGAGGCCTGCACCGTCTCGCTCAGGACCTGGCCCCTATCATCCGAGAAAGGGGGGCCCGCACCCGCGCGCAAGATGGTGCAGAGCATGGCTGGCGTCAGGCTCTGAAAGGGGGCGTCTGGTGTCGACACACTGTCCGAGCGTGAGGCCGGACCACTTGCGAGCTGCCTCAACTGAGCGCAGGCCGCGTCTGCAGTCAGAGCTGCTTGGCGTGAGTTTATCCTCCTGCCGGCGGGGTTGCGCGTGCCCGGAAGAAGGTGGGTAGTCCAGTAAGCGCCGAAGGCGTCTGGGATTCGCGTAGCGAGTCCTAGCTCTTGGTGAAGGTCTCTGACAGTTTTGTCCAGCTGGGGCACTGCTGCGGCCCATGCGATCACACTGAGCACTTGGTTCCAATCGGCTTCGGAGGGGTGGGTGCCTGTGCCGTCTGAGGCGTGTGTCTGCGCCAGTCTGAGCGCACGCGCCATGGCTTCAAATTCCCGTCTCCAGTCCGCGCCCATGCATGGGGGGAGCTCAGGCCCAGCTCTCGGCGTGTCTCCTCGCCCCAGGGGGTCGTTGCAAGTGCTGGGCGCCGTGCCCGGCGGCGGTCTCCTGCTCTGGACTGTCGCCGGATCCGTCGGAACCCGTGGAGGTGCGTCCTCGTTGCGCGCCGCGCCCCCCGCGTCTGCGGTGCTGGCAGCCGGGGCCGCACCCCGAACCTCCTCTGTACTGTCGAGCGTCGCGGCTCCGCACCCTCTGGTCGATCGCAGCTCAGCGTTGGTGTTTGTTTCGTCCTGAGAGATCCGTGGGCCCCCAGGGGTATTCACGCCGATGTGTCTCTCGGGAGGTGCCGCGGGGCCAGGACTATCTCATCTCACAGCTTCAGCACCGCTGCAGGCTGCGGAGGGGACTTCGCCTGCGCCCGGGCTCGGCGTGGCAGCGCAGACCGGGGCGTGTGAACGTGCTGGTCCCTCTCTGGGTGTCGCAGGGATCGCAGAGGTCGTCCGGGGTGGGAGTTGGGCGGCGCTGCCGGCCCGGGTAGCGGCCTCGTCCGATACCCCTTCGCCGACCGGTCTGGCCACGGGGTCTGGCCACGGAGGGTGGTGCCGTACTTTGCTCTTGTGGTGCCGTCTGCCGTCGAGGTTGTGATCCCAGTGTGGTGAGTGTCGGGTTGTCGTTGGCCTCTCTGCTGGGGTTGGCGCAAGTCTGTGGTGTCACCGACGTGGGGGGCCCAGGGCTTGCAGGTGCGGCTGGCGGTCTCGGGCCTGCCGCAGTCGGTGGTCTGGCGTCACTTGCCTGCATGCCTGCCACGTCCGCCTCATTGTTCGCCCGACTGCGGCTTCTACGCTGGCTCGTACCTGGGTTGTCCGTGGGTCTGTCCCCCGCTCCGGCGGTTCTGGGGGTCTGCGAAGTGCCTCTCCTTCCCCGGGTGACTCTCCCGGGGTCATGGCGCTGTCGCTCCTCCCAGTGCAGGTTGGTCAGGGCGTCCAAGGCATTCGAGACACCTTCCGGGACTGGGAGCGCCGTGGTGGCATCTACGTCTGCACCTCTGGATCCGGGGACCTCGAGCCAGGGCTGGTGGGCTGAGTAGGTGCCGTCCGGCTCAGGCGCGAGCAATTGGATGAAAGGGAGCTGTCTCGTGACTTCTTCTCGGATCCCGAGCTCTCGTATGAATTGCCAAACGTGGTCTCGGTCCAGGCTCCCCGGGTGTGCTAGTTGCAGGACCCAGATGGCGGCGAACATGTCCCAGTTGTACCTCTGGATGGGCCGACCCTCGAGTTGTCTGCGGATTTCGAGGGCAATCCGGCGTTGGACGCCGCGCGCCATGTCGTGCACTGCTTGCTCCGGGACCACGGCAGCGCATCTACCCAGCATCCCACGCGCGATGCGGACCGCGTCTTCATCGGCTCTTACCAGTTCGGCTGGGGGCGGCCTGCACGCACGCACTAGTACCTCAGCGAGCTCTGGAAAGTGAGTGGGTCTGGCGGGTCCAGGGAGTGGGTTGAGAGAAACCGAGGTGCGTCTAGGAAGTGGCTGCTGGGAGGGAGCGTGGACCCTCAGCCCCACTGATGCGGGAGTTGGTGTGGCTGCGGGGGCAGAGTCCAGGCGTGCAACGTGGATGGGGCCGGCGGCAAGCTGAAGTTTGAGTCTCGCTTGTGGTCTGTCAGCACCCCTCGTGGCTGCCCTAATGTCCGCGTCCGCAGGGAGGAGCACCGTCACCCAGGTGGGGACCGAAGTGAAAAGGAAACCTGCCTCTCCGCTAGCGGTGACCTCGACGGCCCCGCCAGCCGCTATTGCGGCGAGTTAGTATTCTCCGGGCTGTAGGACAGTTTCGTAGTCCCGTAGGCCGCTTCCCTGCGACATGCTAGGTACCGTATTGGGCGCGCTCCTGCTCATCGCCCTGGCGTTATCTCGGAGCCAGTCGCCCGTGATGATCGGTGGGGCAGCTCTGGTGTCGGCTGGTTGTGAGGCACCGTCGGGGCCCTCCGGGAGTGGCCAGAGTCGAGTTAGTAGCTGGGCGTTCGCTGAGCCGACCGATGCAGAGAAGAGCGTAGCGTACTGTGTCCAGGGAGCCAAGCGTCAGGGCGCACGCTGCGTGGGCGAATTTCCCCCAGCTGCGTCCCGTGCCTGTCGAGAGTGGTGATCTCGAGGACTTGGGGCTGGATGGCGCGTCTGGGGGCCTGTCTTACAGAGGCGCTGGCCAGCGCGTCCACATGCTCTTGCAGTGCCCTGGATGTCGCAGCCGCTCTGTGCATGGGGTCCCTGCTAGGTGTGGCGGGGGAGATCATGACCGTCTGCGCTCCGATCACAATACAACTGGTGCCCGCGAAGGCTGCTGCCATGGCATCGGCCGCAGCTAAGCGTATGCGAACTTGCGTCATGTATATGTAGTCAGAGACGTCTGGGAACCAGGCGTATACGGTGGAAACCTGTTCGACTGTGCCAGGACCAGTCGTGGCCTCTACGGCTTGCAGGACGTCCTCTGGCCGTGCATGTCCCATGTCAGCGAGATTCCATCTCAGGTGGAAGCCGTCCTCGGGGTCAGAGAGGCGCACAAATGAGGGTCCTCCATCCCGCGGTCCTTCCAGGAGGATGCGGCGGGGCCCCAGTGCCATGGAGGAGGAGGCGTCCCCAAAGACCCGCGGGAGCTCGTCTCGGAGGTGCCTCAGGCGGGGGCGGCAATCCGTTCTGGAGTGGAGATCAGGAGAAGCCCCGTCCCGCAAATTCCGACTCTGCGTCCCATAGCTCCAGCTGTTGTGGAGGCTACAGAGTGGGCTATGCAGATCGCTCTGGGGGGAACTGGGATGTGTACAGAGTCACTTGTCTCGTGTGCTCTCCAGACGCATGCCGTCTGGTAGGCCAGCATGGTGGTTTGAGCTGCCGCCTGCAGATTATCCAGGGGGGCACGTATGCCGTCCTCACAGCTCGTTGGTCTCGATGCTCTGCAGCGGAGGACGTGGTGGAAGAGCATCTCGAGCCCCTGGCATCTCAGGAGCTCGTCCCGGGGGAGCTGCACTCTCGTGGTGACCCAGTCGGCTGCGATCATCCCGTTGTGAGATCGCCATAGTTCATCCCTCCACTTCATGATCTGCGCAACGACGCCGTCATTGCCGCTCTCAGGGGTTAGGATGTGTAGCGCATCAGAGGTGTCCCCATTCCTTGCACCCCAGTGCACAACTATTGACGGGGGTAGGATCGTGCGCAGTGTCCTGCCCTCTAGGTCGAACTGAGCGGCGAAGAGTTGCTGCATTGGTGGGCTGGGCTCCTGTTCGGTAGGGGTGTCCAATCGGCACGAGATGGGTAATCCTGCTGGCGGCTCGGTATCCCCACTGCGCGTTTGCCAGGGCTGCGAGCTCGACCGGATCCGGTCCTCCGGGTGACGGCACTCCCTCAGTGGCCAGGGCGACGAGGCAGCATGGGCTGCCCGCGGCGGTAGCTGCCGTCAAGGCGGCATCCATGTGTTGAGCTAGGGCATCTACCACGAGGATTGTTGGGGCGGCGCTCCCCTGAGGCTGGTTCCTGCGCTCCGAGACTACCGCCTTGATCTGCTCCCAGGCGTCTGGGCCTGCGAGGGCAAAGGTGACTCCAGTCTCGTCCGCTACACGTTCGCCGAGGTAGGTGCTTCTGGAGATTACCAGATCGGCTGCAATGTCTCGGACGGCCGCTGTGATCAGTCCTACCGGGAACCGGCCAGGTCCCCTCCTCATGGGTTCATCGTCTGGGGGGTTCCGTCCCAGTAGCAGTGCCCATCTTCCGAAAGTGATTCGCGGGGCTTGCCGTATCCTATCTGTCCTGTTGGTGGGACCAGGGGGTCGCTGCGGAGGCGAGGTCCCAGGTCCCTGCGTGCTGTTGTGGGTGTCGTCGGAGTCCCTGCCGCTTCCACCGTTCCCGCCGTCTGGTGGGGTCCCGTCCACTTCCATCGGGGCATGACGTGCCTCCTGCGCGGTTCTCGTCTCCGTAACGTGCGCGTGGATTCTGCGCATGTCTGAGAGTGTGACGCATGTGTGGGGACGTCGGATGGAGGGTGTCTATGCTCTGAGGCAGTCCAGATCTGGGGCCAGGTGCCTGAAGGCATCGGCTAACTCTTGCAGGCTCAGGAATGGCTGCAGTGGGAGAAGGGTCCCGTCGCGGAGCTGAAGGAGGTCTGGTCCCCCAGGCTCTCGATGAGGGCTCTGGCGGACATGCTGGCGTCGAGGTGTGTCAGACTAGCTCCTTCACTGAGGTGGGATATGAGGGCCTGGATTTGTGAGTTGCTGAGGTCGGAGTGTGGAGCTAGATCGGCATCCGGGAAGTCCCTCCGAAGGCAGGCCACGAGGTCTTCCGGCGTGTGCATCTCATTCCTGGTCATCCAGCGGTAGAGAACGTCGTAGGGTCGGGAGTCCAGGGCCCGCAGTCAGCACTGGCTTGAGGAGGGGGAAGTAGTGTGGGGCCAGGCAGAGCCACAGGGCTCTAGAGATCCAGGGACCCGGTTGTCGATCTACCCTGTGTTCCAGGAGCATGCTTTGTGCGAGGCACTGTGCCTGGTCCCCATTGACAGAAGTCCTTTCTCCGGGGGCCGGCATGGTACCTCTGCCTGCCTCCTCTTCATCCCGCTGCCTGGCGTCGAGGGTGCGCATGAGTCTGTCCAGGAGCCCTTCTCTGGTACTGCCAGCCGGTAACCTGCCCTGGGGAGTAGCGAAGCTTGCACGGTTGAGCATCTGTCTTATATCCGCGTGCCATGGCGCGGTTGTGCTTGCGGCTTCCACAGTTTCGGTTTCTACTCCAGGGCGTGGTCTGCCCTCGCTCGCGGGCCCGCTGTTCCTTGGGTTTGACCTCGGTCTGGCACTGGCCATTTGCGCCCGAGCCCTCGCTCCAGCCCCCACCGCCTGCCGATCTCCAGACAGGATGGCAGTCTGAAGGATGCCGCTTGCATCCAGGTGCAGCATCATTCGCTCCTGGAGCTGGGGCGCGATGTAGCCGCCTACCTCGGGGGCCTCGAGCGAGGCACCAGCTGCCCTGGACGCCATGTCTGCTTCGGATGCGAGCGCTAACTGGGCATCCCTGTAGGAGCTGACGCCTCGTGTTCTCCACCAGGCTGCTGCATGTTCGGTAATAGCGGTGCTGAGGTTGCTGCTCCTGAAGGCTAGTTCGAGGACATTTCGACCTCTGTTGGTGGCTGTGCCCCAAATACAGGATACTGCTCCAACGCATGCCAGGGGTGACGGATTGCTTGCGACCCTCGCCCTGATTCTCCTCACCTCCTCGATGAATGCGTCTCGCTGCAACCGTTCCGCCTGAGAAAGCCCCTCCTCCAGGACTGGGGGGGGGGGTCTTTGGGGGGGCCTGGCAACCTCCCCTTCCAAACCCGCGTGGCTGTCCCTGCCGTTGCGGGGGTTGTCCACGTCCATGGGGGCGTGCCCTTCGGTAGGGCGCCCAGTACGCTCTTGGTCCTGCCCCCTGTTGTCTGCCTCCAGGCGTATGATGACGGCGTCCGTGACGAGGTTTCCCAGGGGGGTACCCTGCCCCATTAGGGGATGCATTGGGCGCCAGTCGGTGCGCGCGGCTGCTTGCAGCGCCCTTCTCATTACTTCTGCTGTTTCAGAGTAGGGGCTATCTCTATTGTGCCACCAGCGTCTGCTGAGATCGGTGTGATTACGTGCGTCGCTTATAGCGCGGTCAAGGTGGTCCCCGCCGATGGTATATCTTAACCAGCAGAGGTCGTCCAGGTGCACCCGAGTGTTCGGTCCAATGGGAACGGATGTAGTTGCTCTGCTGGGTAGCGGGGGCCTCCGGCATGTTTGTGGGTGTCTGTGCCGCCGTGGTAGAGAGAGGGAGGGAACCACCCATCGAGCCGACCGCGGGGGTGGGACCTGATGATGTGCCGAATTTCCTGGCAGGCGTTTAAGGCCCAGGAGCCTGGCGCTGAGCAAAGTAAAGCCAGCGAGATCGACGCTGTGCGGAGTTGCCAATCGCTCCCGACCTCTTGGAGGCCTCCTGAGTCTTCGTATGACCAGATATCAGGTAGGCCTGCAGCGCGGGCCACCATATGCCTCCAGGCTCCCAGGAGTTCACCCACAAGCCACGTTGGGGTGAAGTCGGAGGGGCCAGGCGGTGTGGGGGAGTACAGGTGCTCGGCGATTGGGGCGTATCGCATGCCCGCTTTGACGAGCTGAATTCAACAGAGTCACGCCCAGGAGGTCGAGGGCGTGCCTGTTGGGTGGCTGGCCAAGATCTGCTCCTGGGTGACTCTGAGGTGAGGCGTCTGCTCGCGGCTCCTCTGGGTTGTAACTCCAGGGGATGGCCAGTCTGTGGCAAGTGATGCAGGTTCGTCCTGTGGGATCTCGGAGCATCCAGGCGCCACAGAAATTACATCTCTCTTCTGGTCAGAAAAAGTCCCGCAGCCGTAGTCTGTAGGCTGTGATGGACCATGGCCAATCGTCGTCGCAACTGTCGCTCCCTTGGAGGGGGGCTCCAGGGATGCCCGCGGAACTGGCGGGTAGTCCCGAGAGGGCGGTACCCATGCGACTGGGCCTCTACCTGCTTGTCGTCTCGAGTGCACGTCACTTCCCGTGCGCTCGAGGTTCCCTCTCGTGATGGCCCACTGCCTGACGTCCCCGTGGTCCGGAAAGTGGACTATGTTTTGCCTGCGCTCGTGAATCAGGACTCGGTGGGCGTAACCCATGACCTCGTCATCCATGGGTCCTGCGCCCCGTCTGCTCGGTTGGGGCCACCGATGTGCAGAGGGGCAGAGTCCTCAGGGGATCTGGTGGGCATGAGCATCCTATCTGTGTCATATCCGCTCGGGAGCTCCATTCCTATGTCGCAGTAGTGTGCAGCTGCGGCCATGGCAACGTACTCGAGCCGTGCTAGCTGCCTCTCAGTCACTGAGGGGTTGGCTGCGTCCATTCTTTCACTCCTTACACTGGGATCATGAGTAATGCTCGCAAAGCGGAAGGCGAGGACCTGGACTGGGTCCGGTTGAACGCCTCCCAGACGCCCTTCATAGTCTCCTCCAGTGATGGACCATACTAGCCAGGTGTGGTCCAGAATGGCGAGGATTGGGGCTGAAGTGGCGACCTCGGAGTAACGTCCAGGGAGGGGGTTTCTACGAGAGCCGTGCGCATGGGGCTGTCAGCTCGTATGCCTGGATGGCCTGGGCGGTGCCTCCTCCACGCGTGGTGTATGAGGAGCTCCAGGTTGCTGGTCTCCCGAGATGTTCTCGGCGCTCCGCGGTTGGGGACCTCGCGCCATGGCCCTCAGTGTGCACAAGGTGCCGGCGTAGGGCCCTCATAGTGCCCCCCTGCCAGAGATTCTAGCGTCTGCAACGCGCGGGCCACAAATGGGTCCGCCCGCCTCCCGGCTGGCCGCCCAGTCAGCATTCGTGTGCCCAGTGGCGTCCAGCCACCGTGCGTGGAGATCCGCAGCGCTTTGCCCCCTGCGCCTCAGCGCTTGGCTGTGGTCGTCAAGGTCTGAGGGGGTGGGCGGGTTCTCCATTCGCAGATCATCTTCCAGGGCGAGATCTGGAGATGGGTAGGGGGGGGGGTCCGTGAGGACGGGACCCCTGTGCGCCGCGTGGCTGACCTCGAGGGGCGCGCCGCTGTTCGCCCCAAGGAGGGGCCCCCGGACTGTGCCCTGTGACGAGTTGTCAGGTCCACGACGGCGTTCACCGATCGCAGCGTTAGGAAACTCGAGCCCAGGGGGCAGGTCGGGAGGGGAGAAGTCGGGGGAAGAGCTGGTGGACGAGGGAGGAAAGGCACGAGGAGATCCATCCGCCGGGATCGGAGACCTTGCCCGATCGATCGGATCGACATGAGGAACGGCCCCGACCGCGGGATCGAAGGCGACCCTGGGGGTGCTGGGCGAACGAGGAGGCCCGCCGGGCCCTCCAACGGCCAAACCCACGGCAAGGCAGAGGCGATCGATCACCCCTGTGGAGGAGGGCGCCCCCCTGCGATCAATGGAGCCGGGGACCTCCGACTCTCGCACCCCTCCCTCAGGCGCGAGGCAAGGCCCGTGGCCTACTCCTGGGGGACATCGGGAGGCCGCGGTATCAGCGCGCATACTGAAGACGCTGTCCCGTCCCGCCGCTGCGGGGGCAGGGTTGCAGGTCATGTCTTCCCTCTGCCAACGATCCCTGGGTTGAACGCCGTGCGCCTCTCTCTGCGCGCCGTCGTCCGGTCCAGGGTAGCGACGGAAGGTCGCTCGTTCTGTGTGCATCGCGGGGGGGAGAGCCCCATCCCCTCCTTGAGTGTGGTGCCTAGCGCTCTCGTCTCCAGCGGGTCGACTGGAGGCGGCAGCGCTGGGGTGCACATGACCACCGTACCCCCGTCCAACCCCCGTGGGAGTAGGGCCCCTGTTCCTGGCCCCCCCGTCCGTCTGTTCTCTGGGTCGCAAGCCTTGGGCGTCATCCAGCCTTCCGCCATCCGCTCCAGGGTAGCGACGGAAGGTCGCACAGTTCGGGCATGCATCAGGGATGTCTGCATCCCCCCTTCTCCAGCATTATGCCTGCCGCTCTCGGGCGCGCGGGAGCGGTCAACTGCTGCGTCGGTGGCGGGATGCCCTTCACGGGTGGAAGGAGGGGCTCCACCGCTTAGCTCGCCAGCGGGGACGGTCTCACCCAGCGCAGACACGCCCAGGGGGAAGGGGTTCGGCGGCGGGTTGGCGTGACCCTTGACGGGGCGCGCAGGGGCTGCGGGCAGCGGATTGCCCGCACCTGTTGCGCATGCCCTCTTGAGCGCCCCCAGAGTATATCAGCCCCCTGCGCGCGACATCCGAGTCAACCTGTCCCCTGGGAAGACCGCGGCGGATGTTCGCCTGTTCCTCGTCGGTTGTCCTGAGCGCGACAGGATCCCCGTGAGAGTTTTGTGCCGAAGCTGGGCCCTCTCCCCCCGTAGCCCTGGCAACGCCTGGGGTCGGTTCACTCTGCCCGACAGCGCCTGGAGCGAGGGAAGTTGGACGTCCTGCAGTGGGCATGGGAGCGGCGGAGGTGAGAGAGGCGGCTGGGCTAGACAGGAGGGCTTCGTGCCCAAGGTCATCATGTCCAGGGGAGCGGAGGAAGGTCGCAGCGTCGGGTTGTCCTCTGCCAAGGTTGCCACGACCATCCCCCACGGGGGTCAGCTCCCTGGTGCGTTCTACCCCTACACGCCGTTCCCTGGGCTGAACATCGCGGGCGTTACTGTCCGTCGCGGTCCGCTCCAGGGTAGCGACGGAAGGTCGCATTTCTGTGTGACTTGTGGGGATAGCCGCACTACCCCCTCCTTCAGTGCCACGCCTCCCGTTGTCAGGCTCCTGAGGGCGGCCTGGAGTGGTGTCAGAGTCGAGGTGCGCGCCGCAACCTGAGGACCTGTCTTCCATGCTCGAACCGTTGTTGGGAGCAGCCTCATTCGGGGCGGCCGCGTCCAGAGAGGGGGGCACGGCGGAGTGAGGGCAAGAGTCCCTAGGGCGCGTGACGGGGCCGAGGCGACGTGACTGCCCGTCTCCCCCCACTTCGTCTTCAGGGGCGCTTGCTGGGGGTGTCGTCCATACAGTCCCCAGCCACGCCATCGAGGTCTCTGCGTCGGGGGCCGAGGGGGACTCCCAGCTCGTCGCGAGACTGTCCGAGAGGAGGGGGGTTCGTGGGAGAATGAACTACTTCAGGAGTAGGCCCGTCGGCCCCCGTAGGTCTAGCATCGCCATGGGCGGTCCCGCAGTGCCCAGCGCTGCCTGGAGAAAAGGAGATTGGGCGTCCAGCCGTGGGCAGAGGAATAGCGGGGGTAAGGGAAAGGTAGCTGGGCGGGAGGGCCTCATGTCTGACAATACCTCCAGGATGGCGACGGAAGGTCGCGCTTTCAGGGTGAAACGGAGGGCTGAACGTATCCACCCCGTCTACCGCTGCGCATCCGTCGATCTCAAGTCCAGGGTTGCGACGGAAGGTCGCACTTTCTGTGTGTATCACAGTGCCGAAGGAACAGCCCCTCCCTCCGATTGACTGGGGATCATGTGTCCTCGCGTGCCCGAAGCATCGGCCGAGGCGCTCCCATTCCAGGGAACAGAGAGCGACGGTTGCCCCAGCGGGATGGTGTCCTGAGATCCAGGGCGAGTCTGTCCAAAATCGTTCGGCCCAGTGGTCCCGAGGCCGACATCAGATGATGCGGCCCTTTCCCCCGCAGGGATGACAGGATTGTCGCCGATCGATCGCAAGCTATCAGGCCGACCATCCATGAGGCAGCGGACCCTGATCCGATCTGAGCCTCGGGCCGCTGAGCCCGTCTGCGCGGCGGGCAGGCTTTCGCGATGGCTGGCGCGCCCGGGGCCGGAGGGGGTCCAGGGCCGCGGGCCCCCGGCGCAGCGTCTGGGCGCCCCCTTGAGCGGCGGGAGACTGCACCGGAGAGGGCAGGCCCACCAGACGGCCTTGAGCCAGAGGCTACGGAGAAATGGTGGGAATACGCGAAGCGTCAACAATGCAAGTTCCGTCTGCTGACAAAGCCCCTCCGTCTGGGAGTGGCGGTGCTTCAAAGCTGGCACGCGCTGAAATGCATGCGGCCACGCCATGGCATGCCGTGCTCAAGCCGAGGTACCCCATGCCTCACCTGAGTACAGCAGGTTCGCGTCGTGACGGCCCTGGTTTCTGGTACCGAATGGAGCATTCGACCTTGAAGAATCTGCTGCTTCTTTTAGATAGCCAGACTGGTCCATATTAACCAATTCTGGGTCACTGGAAGCGTCAACCTTGAACGCCCGCGGCGGGGTCGCTGCCGCATCGACACGACCCGCACTTCCCGTATCGTGCGTTTAACCCTCTTCTGCGCACTGGCGGCCCCCTATGTGGCCTGCCGCCGAACAGCATGATCAAATCAGAGGCGATCGAGGACACCACGGCATTGGTGGTGCCGATCGCGCCGGTCCATCAAAACATCTCCGAATGTACAATCAGCCTAGCATGGGAGCACACGATTCCAGATCACGCGTCGGGCGGGCGATCGGAATGTTGGAAGGCAAGGGGGTCAACTCTATGGGTCCTTAACCCCGCAATAGTGGACGCAAATTATATTTTCGCACCGTTATTGAAGGACTGGGGTCCCGACGACAATGGGAAATCGTTATCTATCCGCTGCACCCGCCGCACAACAAGGACGATGACGACTACGACTACGATTGCGACTGCGACCATGATGCGACAACGATTACGACTACGATTGCGACTACAACCACGACTACGATTACGACAACACTCGCCGCTACTACAATCACGATTGCAAACACCAACATCGACTGCAATCACGACTACAACCACAACCACGGATTCATATTGCAATCCTCGTGGGAAAATGCTCACGAATCCTCCCGCGTGTGGGGTCGCCCACAATGGAGTAGTCAGCGGAGGAAAGAACAACCCGACATTCTCCAGTCCACCCAACAATGGGGGAACATGATCCCCGCCGCGACGACGAAGACGAAGACGAAGACGAACACGAAGACGACAACGACGACGATTACGACGACGACGATTACGACTACGGCTAGAACCACGACTACGATTACGACTACAAACACGACTACAATCACGTTTGTCAACACGATTGCAACCACGACTGCATTCATGACTACCGCCACAACGACTGATTCCTATTGCAATCGTTATGAGAAGATGCTCACAAATCCTCTCGCGTGTATAGGGTCGCCCACACTGGATTAATTATTCCGTGGAGGTAAAAGCCACTCGACATTTCCAGTCCCTCCAACAATTGAGAGAACATTAATCACCTTCGCATCGACGACGACGACGATAACAACGACGACGACGGAGCCCAACAAAGCTTCTCAACATGTGTTTTATCTCTCTCTCTATATATATATATATAATTATCTCTCCCTTTCTCGCCACTTAGGTCCTCTTGGCTGATTCAAACATGTGTACAGCATGCACCCGCCGGTTGGACGTCTCTTCGATAACACGCTGACGTCCAATCGAATCCTGTCGTGTGGGCCCCGTCTTGGCCCGCCTCCCTGGGTTCCCGCGACGACCCTCACCCTGCCGCCTCGCCGCGCGGTCAAGGGAACGTGAGCCAGGCGCGCTGCTGGAACTTGGACTTACGCTGCTCGTTGTGGGTGCCGCGCACCCTGCACGAATGCATGGACCAATCGCGCGGTAGCCAGGGGCTGGCAGAGCCTGCACTAGAAATCGCCGACGCTGTCGAGCCGGTCGACGTCCGCCACGATAAGATCTCCGAAGCGTCACGAGAGCTCCTTGGACAGGTCGGCATCTGCCCCGGAAAGCTCGTCAGGGCGTCACCGAGGTCTTCCTTGCGGACATGTTTGGCGGAACATGGCTTGGTCGCGTCGAGACTGGAGTCGCCAGCGCAGCTGGAGCAAATCCTGCTGGCAATGCCGGCACTGCTGCCGTTGAGGAGTCTGCTCGCCGCCGAAGGCTCGTTCCGCGGGACGCCATCCTTCGACAGCCTCCATCGGGTGTCTACAAAGATCGCCAGCCCACGGCGGACCGCGAGGCTAGACTCCACCACACACCCGCACAGCTTGCACGGCTGGCTCCGCGTCATCATGCAGTGCGCTCCCGCTGATGAGGCCAACTGCTGAGGCCGCTGCTTCGTGAGTGGCCAACTGCGCACGCCAGAACCATCAGGGTGGACGTCGTGAGAGGCCAAGTGCTGCCGCAATGGATCGAGTAGGGGATCGACTACAGAATCGGTTTACCCCAAAATCGATGTTCTCGTCGAATGTCAGAAAAATGAGTGGAATGCTCGTAGATCGACGAGCATCCTATGCATGTCTCGTAGATGCGACGGAACAATCATCGGCGGTGCACAAACCTCCCTCTAATAAACCTCCCTTTAGTAAGAACGGCCTAAGACCGAAACTGACGGACCTGGACCCGCCAAAATGACGGCCGCGACGCCCTCTCGCGAACCGAAAGCGGCCAATTCGCTAATCGACGTGTCAGGGTAGGAGGTCTACCAACCTCCGGAATCAAGCCTGGGGTAAGTCAATTCTAATCAATTCTGCAGTCGATCCCCGACTCGACATGGAACACTTTCGAGAATGCCCGCCTGGCCGCGCCTCTTGAGGGGCTGACTGCTGACCCTCTGCAGGCGGCGCGGAGCGGGGGCGTCGACCGTGCTCGCTGGTGGCGCATCGGCCTGCACAGCGGCCCGGGACACCCACCCTAGACGAGCGCGTTCCACTACTCGCAAGGTGGCTACTCGCAGATGGTTTCCATCCGCCGGGGGCGGGGGGATCTACGAGAAATTGGAGTGTTGCGAGTAGTGGAACGCGTTCGGTGACACCCGTCGGCGCCGCGGTCGATCGCGGGAAGGCCCTGGTCCGGCAACTCCTTCCCGACTGTCTCTTTCCGCCAGGGCCGCTGGGCCAGGAACCCCAGCTCGGCCGTGGACCTTAAGTCGAACAGCCGCAGGTCGGCGGCGAGCGAGAGGGGGAAGTGAGAAAGAGGCATTATCCGAAGGCGGCGGGGCTTCCCTGAATCGGCGGTGGACAAACCACCCTCTAGTAAACCTCCCCGTAGTGAAAACAGCGTGGGACCGACACCGACGGACCTGGACCCGCAAAAATGACGGCCGCGACGCCTTCTCGCGGACCGAAAACGGCAAATTCGCTAATCGACGCGTCAGGGTAAAAGGCTTATCAACCTCCGACTGAAGCCGTCGCCGACCTTCTGAAAAAATGTTTCTGCGTCTTCGGGGGACTTCCGAGCCGTCTGAGACCCCTGAGGCCCGACGCTGCGAAAGAAACATCCACATCGTGAGTAACCACAAACGAAGCCCCGGACCCCATCTCAGTGCGTAATTTTCCGATCCGGGCCGACCTGCGCGGGTCCCAAGGCCCCAACAAAAAGCGAAAACGCCCGGCTCGACAAAATTGGAACGGCAGGATCGCAGGGTCGCTTCCCCGCCCAAGCTCGCCGACGAGCAGGGGATGCCGTGCCAGCGCGCTGGCCATCGTCTGCTGCGCGGCGGCCCTGCGCGGAGGAAGCGCCCCCGACGGCGTGCTCCTGGGGCCTCTGAAGCCAGAGCGCGACTGGGGCAGCGGGGGGGGGGGGGGGGCGTGAGGGGGGAAGCGGAGAGGGGGAGAGAAAGCGCAATCCCACGTCCAGGGTTAGGAAACAACTGCTGAGAGGTCTTCGGTCTTCTTGGGAAGAACCCGGGAGGATTAAGCCCCACTGGGGGGCTGCTACTGCGCATGAGGTTGGAGTACAAAGGCACAGAACCCCTGACCCGTAGGTGGAGAAAACGAGGGAAAGATGGGGTATTTTCCTCCTGTGCGATCAACACTCTGACCGATGCCAATGCCTGAGCCCAAGCGGCCAGGAGACAAGACAATAAGGAATACATATGAGGGTATTACACGGGTTCATTTCACACCCCCAGTCCCGAATCCCGCCGGCAAGGGCAGGGCTCGGGAAAAGGAAGAAAGAACCCGTAACCTTTTTACTCCTTACCAATCGCAATCAGCTGGGCGGACAAGTCTGCATCGCCTCAGCTGCGTCCCGAACACAACAGCTGCGTGCAATAGTATAGAGCACATCGGCTGGTATGATCGGGCAAGGTAAGGACGACGGAGCACCCAGGGCCCCTCTTTCTTCTCCAAGCACGCTTTGGTGCCCCCTCGGTGCGCCCCAAAAAAACATTTCGGCGCTCGAGGGCGGAGAAGAATGGGACACGGGTGAGCGGAGCAAGAGGATCTGAGCAATCTAGAATAACATCAGAAGCTGCTGCGTCAAAGACGCAGCAGGTGTTGCCAACAGCAGTATAAGAAAATCTGGGTATCATATCATTATCAACGCATGCTCGTCCTCCTAATATGTGATCGCACAGAAGATGTAAATAATGAAGGTAAAGCAAACTCGTTTTGACAAACACGAAAAGCTCCATAAACAATTCTGCATTGGGTTACTTCCCTCGGCAACACTCCTTAGGAGTGTGCTTTGGGTTTCACAAGATGTATATAAGGGGCCCCCTTATCACGTCGAGTGAAGTGGCCAAAGCTTGTGTGTGTTTTGGTTGCTCGAGGCGAACTTCTTAAATATGAAGTTCAAGCGTGCTCGGGCAGTGGGCCTTGCGGCCAACATATCTAAGTATTGCCTCTCATGTAGAACTAACTGGCCCACACGCGGTGGCCGTCGACTCCAATGAAACTGGTCGCGTACGTTGCCCAATGCGTCATTGGGGTCCAGTTGCGGAAACGCTGATTGTGTTGCAGATCGCGGATGTAGACGAACTCGCCGTTGTTCTCCGCGATGCGCATCAAGCACTCGTCGTAGTAGCTCCAATACCTTGGGCCCCACTGGCTGCCCTCAAGGTGCTGGCGCCACCGCGTCGCGCAATCAGCGGCTGTACGCGCCCGCTTGGCACGCGGGGGCGTCGCGGGTCTGCGACCTCCATCGCTGGCGTCGGCTGACTGCCGGCCGCTCGGCTGCGGGGCGGCGGCTGCGCCGCTCCGCCCAGCAGGCGTCGCTGCCGGCGCGCCAGAGGCGCGGCTTCCAGCAGCTTCGCAGCGGGCAGCGCGAGGCGGCGGCGGAGGCGGCGGCGCCATGGCGGCACGCGCAGTAGGTGAGTGCGCGGGGGTGGTGCCAGGATCGGTTCTAACCCCTGAACCCTTCCCCCCTTGCTCATTCGATCCCAGGGCAGGTCCACCAGAGGCGAGTCTGGCCAGCTTACGCTGCGTGGTTTTGTCATAAGTGCCGTCCCCGCGGGGAACGGCAATCGCGACGAGACCGCGCCCCTGCCTGGTGCCTTTGTCCATCCTACTCTCGTTCAACCACAAATTCTTGCGACCAGCGAATCCAAGCGCCTGGCTGCGGGCATGAATGCCACAGGCCGCGTGCATGTCTTCGATGGTCCAAGGCGCCTGACCGATGGCCTCACGGGCTCCGGTCATTTGGTGATGGAATCGGGAATCGTTGAGGCAACGTTGGATGACGTTGCGGAAAGGATGGAGTAATGGGCGGTCGTCATCGGGTTCGCCCAGCATCCTGCACGCCCTCGCAGGTGGGGAACCCGCGTCGCACCACCTCTTGTACATTGTTTCTGCATTTTTCGCCATCTGCCTCAAACTGTTACGCTGCTCGCCGATGTTCGACCGCCGTCCCATCATGTAGACGCGCGCCCCATCGGAGATGAGGCGGTCAACGCCGTTGTGGGACAGGTCGTCTCTGATCCACCGGTTGAGGTCCTGCAGGTACGTCGGGTCGCTGGCCTCGGCTCCGCCTTTGCCTGTGGCGCCTACAGAAGTGCTGCATTGCCAACAGATGTCACAAAGAGTCCCATCATTGGTAACGACTCCCAAAGACAGGAAGCGACTGCAGTTCTGGCATCGAGGGATATCATGCTGGAGATCCTCGGGGGGCCCGGACGAAGCCAGATCCCCAAGGGTACCCCAGCGGGTGTTGCCACCGGCTCCTCAAGCAAGGGAATGACCTATCTGGTTCATAGCCTCACGATTGAGCTCAGCGGTGGCTCGGGAAGCGACCGATCGTCCGATTCCCTCGATCTCGGTCAGCGATAACCGATCTCCCGGCAGCCCCGTGTACTCGGTGGAGCCGATGTCCGCGATGTCCATGTGACCACAGGTTCTGGCCAAGTCCGCACGAATGCGTGTGGCCTCTGCCTGCAGGGTAGTCTCGTTGTCACCCACGGTGCGGTCGATGTTCTGCTGCTCGGCTAAGAGCTGTACCATCGTCTCTTGATCTGGTGCGGCCGAAGCCACGCTACCTGGGTCCCGTGTAATGTCGATTGAAGCATCCTGAGCGGCAGCGCCTGGATCGTCCTGGCCAGGCGCAGCAGGCGCTGCCACCGGCTCCTCCCATGCGGGGAAGCCTGGGTCTCCATGTCTCGTTTCACATTCTGTGAAGAGTAACCGAAACGCTGTGAGAGCGGGGTGATTGTAATTGATGGAAACATTGGAAAACTGTCTCAACCCATTGATGCCCTCCAGCAGAAAGTTCTGGTACACTTTAGATCCAGTGGAAGATCCCTGTAGTGGTTCCCTACGCGGATTCAGGGTCGAGAACACGTAGCACCTTATTGAAGAAGTGCTCTGCGCTGCAAATTGGCAGCTCCCGTGCCCAAGTGTGGGCATGGTTGTAATGTATCTTGTATGTCTCCGACTCGGTCCCAAATCGAGACTGGAATCGCAGATGCGATTCGATCTTGCCTACTACTGGATTAGTCGCAGGTAAGATACGACTCGCAGACACGACTCGATCGTAGATGTATCTGCTGGGGCCGCCGTGTATCTCGATTACCTGGTTGAGTTGGAACATCGGTGATTCCACCAGCGGTGCTGACGTCCAATACTACACCATGTGGTCATCCGGTTCACGAATCCAATTGTTGGGATCTTGTGGACGATAGTCTCGATTCGTAATGATATGCTCTGGCGGATCGATAATGCTGTCGAGGATGTAGGACCCAGAGTCCTCATCTGCATGGATATCGGCTGTCATATCGGCTCGCATGGTGCCGTTGTCTGCCTTTTGATCCGCAGTCAATACTATGTCAGAGATGTCGACGATGACGGTTAATCCATCATCGGTGATCTGTGCCGCCTGTTGTCGATTGCCGTCGTCGACCTCAATGGGAGCTTCAGCAGGTGTCGCCGCCAGCTCCTGGTCCCTGGTGTCCGAGGAGCGGGGCGTCTGGGCAGCGTGCGTGGAATACGCACTCGCTGAAGAGTCGGGAGTCCGAGGTATGGTAGATCACCTGATTGAGCGTACTCCTCAATCTGAGCACTGCATGATGATGGTCCCCTCATTGCTATATCCATGTGGGCATCGTCGAATTATCAGTACGCACTGGCATAGCAAAAACGATTCCCTTGAGGGGTAAATCTTTGTCACAATACCAGATGTTGACCCATCGTAAACCGTAGTTGAGGATGGGCACCTGCGCCGCAAAGAACTTCTCAAAAACTCCGAAAGGTATGACGGGACCGTATATGTGGCCCTTGTTCATGCGGAATATGATGTTGTAGCCACCCTTGGGGTGATGGCTGTCGCAATGGTAGCAATTGATATGACACCATTTTTCTGAACGAGAATGAAATCTCCCATGCGGACGTCATTAAAAATGGGACGTCGATCCCAATCTCTCTGCGTAATATGTGCAGTAATGGGCCTGAGGGCCTCTCCGTAGCATGACATTGCAACCAGCCAGTTCCTGTCCTGAATGCTGCGTACACTCTTGCTGACCATGGCACGGACAATGGCCTCCTCATCGAAGGCGACGGGGTCAGCCATCTCATCAGCTGAGTTAACAAGCGCATCCGTCACGGCGGCATGGCCAGCAGGGGTCGCCCCCAGCGAGGGAGCGATGGGTTGCTGTGCCGATGACGCTGAAGCGGGCCCGGGATATCTGATCTGCAGAGGCTGTGGCGACGTAGCCGTAGCGTATGCCTTTACAGCAGGCGTTGCCGTCGGCGCAGGTTGATATGCGTCGGGCGGCGATGGTGGAGCAATCCCAGGAGGGTCGTCTACTATGTCTGCCTTCAACTCCTGGGCCACTTGCTCCTGTCGTGATTGTTGCGGAGGAGTAGCACAAATCTCGTGCTTGCTCACTGGCGGTCGCTGGCATTCCAGAGGCGGGTAGTCCCAGCTCGGGCCCGTGGAAGGCCCCAACTGTTTGCCTGCTTCGCGGTATCCCTTGATGCGGCGAACGGCGAGAATTACAGCGGCGGGGACCACGTCCTCGTTCATGATGGCACCCTGTGCACCAAACCAAAATCTGCAACCATATATGTGAGGGTTTGGCTTGGCAACGTGTACATATGTGCTTGAACTGTAGAAAACCTTAGAACGCTGTGTTCCCTGCTGCTTTCTGTCTCTATGAGACGGATATCTGTAGCCAGGAAGGATCCCCGTTTTAACGATGCTACTCCAGACACGGCATGTCGTGCCGTGGTGGAGGTATTTTACGTCCGTCCATTGTAAACTCTCCCAGCCCATATCCCATGGCATGGAAAGTGGGTTGACCGAACTGCGTCCTCCAACGCATCGAATAGCAATGACGCTGCGTAAATCGCACCAGCTGGGATTGCTCCCGGCGGGAACTGATTTAGCGTAAATATCGATCCTGTTCTTCTCCGGGCCAACGTGCGTCTGGAACGCACGAAGTATAAAGATCGGGTAATAATCCGTCCAGCTCCGTCTTTTCCGAAATGCGTCACGGCCGCTTCAGTGGATGGTCCGTTGCTTTGATCACGCCGTTCGCGGAATTTCCATTCCACCATTTCCTCGAAGGATTTCCAACGGCAGGGAAACTTCCAGCGATGCTGTACCCGCCTCGTCCATATGTTGATCCTTCGATCGGTGAACTGATCGATGTTGAACTGCTTGCTGTAATTCATATGGCGGAGCATAGTCATGATATCTTTACTCATGTATGTAGGATGACCAAGCCACTCGGTCGTGACTAAGTCAGGTCCGTAAGGTGTCTCCTTGTACGGTGGGAGAGAAATCCATTTCCATTCTGGGAAGCAGCCAGAATGGGCGATATCAGGAGCGTGGGTGATCACGCAGTCGTCGTAATCCAACTGAGATGCCCAATCATGGTTACTGATGCACTCCATGCCGTCGGGTGCTGTCGTGCCCCGAAGTGGAGGGGGTACGTAATAGTGATCATCTGGGTGCCCTGCGCGAAGTTTAAATTCACGTGGCGTGTAAATGTTGTCGAATGTAGCAAGCAGACTCATGTCCTCATGGCAAGATCGCTCGCAGCAGTCCTACCATGACAGCACACGCATCGCATCCGATTGCTGAACGAACGTAGGAACGTTGTCAGCAGGAGTTGCCTCCGGCCCTGTAGCCATGTCAGCATCCTCTGCGGAAGCAGTAGGCGGTCCCGTGTCGGGGCGCGCGGTTGGCATGGCCTTCGGTGGCGGGCCCGTTGGCAAGGGCGGTCTGTTCGCACTGGGCGGGCGTGCCGGTGTCGTCGCGGGTTCAGCTGCAGATGGTTCTGCAGCGGGCCTGGCGGCCGGCGTTGGTTCCCTCTTTGAAGGAACGCTTGGCGGCTCAGGCGGGACCTCGATGCGATCCAGGGCTGTCTGGTTGTGCCACCCTTTACACGCCTGGATGGTCTCCGCATTGTCCAGGCGAGGTCCGACACGACGAGAGTTCAGTAAGTCACGCTCTTGCGAGACACGCAGCTTGTTTGCCTCAGCGGGCTCGGCTTTATCGTGAGTTTTGTCCACAACCTGTTCAAGGACCACCACCGCCCATCTGAGGGCATGTGCGTCATTGGAATGAATTTTTAACGTCTCTGATAGGAGCGTACCTCTCTCAGCTGAGTCATAGGATGCCCAAACGCCCGGGTAGTCATCAATCAGGGAGAGCAGCTTGTAGCACAGCTCCTCGCATGCCGGACGGCATGGGTCATTACTATTGTGCTCTGACGCTCTTGTCGCTGATGGCGGCTCGCTTGTAGTCCCTGGAGTGGGACATTGTTGCTGAACACGCTCACCAGCAGGTGTCTCCACCGGCATGGATTGCGGTAAAGTGCCGCTGGCACACGAGGCCATCCAAGCACAGTGGACCATCTCTCCGGCAGCTTGATTCATCGACGTCGTGAGGCTGAGGTGCCTCTTCCACTCATCCGTCATCTTCTCGCGGAGCTTGAGAGCCACTGAGATCTCCTGGGCCTGTGTGTAGGCCTGAGAGTCCGTCACAGCCTTCAGGACTGGAGGCCGAAACGGGTATGGCTGAGAGGGTAATGATTGAATCACTGCACAGAAATTGCGGCAGCATACAGCGTCACAGTACTGAGTCGTCATCATTGCCATGTTATGGTTGTTCATCTTGGCATGCCAGTCCGTGGGCGTGAGTCTGTCGTAGGACTTGACCCATTGATCTGAAGAAAGAACGGCCATGCCTCTGGCTTGCATGTGACGGGTAAGGCCAGCTGTATGATAGCCATAGTTGGGGTGTACTCCCCATTGTTTAGCCTTGCCTGGTCCCATCACGGTGGGGCAACGGAAGCATTGCATCGCATCGATGAAACGTGACACGTCAACCATCACGTGCAAAGGCATGTTCTTAGGAACGCAGTCCCCACACTCGATGTGTGTTTTCTCGCGGCGTCCGTGTGTGGGAGCACGATCGTTGTGGCGCCGCGTGTCCAACCACTGTTGGTTGTGGGCGGCGCAACCGATATCAGTTGCACTCCAAACGACAAAAGCATTGAGGCCCCTGCAGTAGTGTCGTTGTTTTACATATGCAGGGAAGCCCGTTGCAAAATACTCCCAAATGTATTCGTTCAGGCTGCGCCATTCCACCATGGAACGATTGTCGTTTAAGTGCACCAGGGCTCGCGCCTTGCGAATGGTAGTGATCATGTTGCGCTGGTCGACCGTGCCCTCGGTCTGTGACTGTAGGATAGCTGCGATACGGTTCTCTTGCGCCTTGGCAGACTGCTCACGAAGCGTTGCCATATCGCAGCGGGTGTCGCCACCGGCTTCTGGCAATAAAATCAAATCCTGACCGGTCAAAGCGTCGTTCTGCTTGAAGAACTCTTTGAAATTCTCGTGCGGGAACGCCCGCATCATGATGTCGTCGCGGATCAAGACTGCCAAATGCTCGAGGGTGGCGCCGCCCAGGTACTCTGCCTTGTTGAGGCATGGCATGAAGAGCGGTACTAGACCAACGTTGGATGCTTTTGCAAGCTCATCTCGTCGGGTTGGGCTGTTGAGCTCGTCGATGCCATATCCTGGGTACCTCTTAGGGTCTTTGGCGGTTGAGCCTTTCTTTTTGTGCATAATACATGTAGAGCCCGTGTACAAGTTTGTCCATGTGTACGCATGGCCTGAAGGGCCAAAAGCATGGATGAGGAGCATTCCCAAGTCCTCTTGTACCATGCCCAACGACCCTTTCTCGGATAGAATGGCTTTTACTAACCGACCACCACAGAACGGGCTGCATTTCGCCTGGGGTAATTCCAGCCGATCCAGAATGGATCCTGGAGTAGCGCCAGGGTCCTCAGCATCTGGTTGTTCACCAGGGTTCGCGCTGCCCTCCTCGTAGGGCTGCCATTCCTGGAGGCGGACATGCGGATGGGTTTGCCAGCCGTCAGGGTGATCAGAAGGTGTCGCCACCGTCCTGGGCCTCGAACCGACCCCCCCCCCCGAACAAAAACCACCGCGGTTTGCCAGCCACGTGCTGAGCTTACGGCGGAATTTCTTGGTTTGGTTGAGGTCGTAGTAGGCCCGCATCTCGGTGACAATATGATCTTCGACTATGTGGCCGATCTGCCCTGCCACGTCGGATGTCCTGGCCAGGGCAGGGGGTCGCGCTGGTAGCTTGATCTGCGCACGGCCGAGAGGGTGCGCATGGCTTGGAGTAGGCAGACCTTCGGCATATATGCCTGGTGGCATGCAGTGGCCGCCTTTGTACAGGTCAACCGTCTCGTTGACCGCATCCTGTGACAATTGCCCCAGCATGGCGCCACCCACCTTCGACCAATCATTGTGTAACAGATTCCATTCTACGTCCAGCGCGTGAGTGACGAGGTCCGTCGGAGGACACTTGCGATGTCCACCAGGGATTGTTGCGTTTAGATAATCAGGTAGTGTACGGATGTTATCCTGGACCGCAGTGTTCCGCGTGACCAAGCTGGGCATCATACACTTGGCCTTCATCAGCGACATCCATGGTGTAGCTGTCACCGCGTTGTACTCGCAATGGGCGTCGCCGCCGACGCGGCCCACATTGTTGCCGATGCCCCCAGTCGCGTCCAAGGACGCGGCGCGGGTGGTCTCTACGAGGGCGGCGTCGTCCGGCACGCGCAGGTGGTGCTCGGCGCTGCTGTCCAGGCGGAGCTGGTGCGGAAAGATGAACCCGTCGTCATCTCCACGAAGGCGGCCCGTGTGACCGTGGAGCGCAAACCCCACGCGGCCATTGTCATCGGCCTCGGGATTGTGGCGGGCATCGCCGCCGATGGCCCAGCCAACGAGGTGGAGGGGTGGAACCTGGTGCGCCTCTGGAAAAGGGAAGTCGTGGGTAGAACCGACCCCCTGGACGTTAGTCTCGCGCGCTGCGAGCAAGATGCTGGCAAGCGTAGTTGCTCAAGTCGGAGAACCGCTGCGGGCAGAACGTGATCGTATGACGAGGGTCCTAAATCTGTCGGGACTAAGGGGTGACGACGAGGGGCGACCAGAGCGTCTACCATGCGGCGAACGGGCCCGTGCAGGAGGTTGGCGTGAGTCGCTAGCCGCGGCAGGGACGCCGATATGGTATGAACACGCATGTAGCCCCTCGTGGTCATATTGCCCCACACAAAGTTTCCCGCATTTCGTGCCTCCCCCCTCAAAAAAACGCTCCTTGTCAGTAAGCAGTATCCCGCAACGTGCCTGACATCCATCACGCTTTGTCGGCTCGGCAATGCGTGGTAGACCATCGGGCCTTCCGGGCCCTCTCAACGGCCTCCACGGATTCATCGGAGCGCACTGTATAGGTGTAGTAGGGAAAGTGAGCGATAGTTCCAATAGATCCCTCCAGAGATCTGCTTTCTTAATCTCAAAATGTTTAGTCATCATATCTGCGAATTGTTCGTTAGTACCTACATACTTGAGCTCGACATGTTCGAATTGGCATGACTCACATATCCAATCCAAATTAATACGATGAGTACGATGAAGATAACGAGGTGCTGGTGTACGCCCCTTGTGGGCAATATTGATCACGGCCTGGTTGTCTTCCAGGACGATAAGATGCACTTTTGGAGAGCTGCTCTTCTGAGCAGGCTCTGGGTCCACGTGTAACGCAATACCCTCGTGGGAAATCGTGCAACTCTTTGGAGTCGTAAGTATCTCCGACTGCAGCGGTAGCTGCCTACGGCTAGGAGAAGACCCCCTTGTAGGGGATGCCTTACGAGGCGATGTCTTGCGCCTCTTCGTTTTGGCGGCCAGGGTCGGACATATCGTCGTAGCGACACGCCCCAGGCAACCAAGGCAGTTGTTCTTCTTTTTGCAGGTGCTGGAAACCCCCATCACGGCCTCCCAGGCGGAAAGCAATGGAAGTCCCTCGAGTCGTTGTGCCGAGCCAAGCGCAATGATCTCGGACTCTGTGGAAGAGTGCGAAACGACCGTCTGTTTCTTGCACGCAGCATTGACGGGGAAGAACGCATTGGGTCCAACGAGCGCCGCGAAGACGCCAATCGTGGACTTAGGAAGTAATGCAGTCGGCAAACGATGCGTCGGTGCAGAACATGATGAACAGTTGGTCCGGACTGCCACCGATCCCAGTAGACAATGGGTACGAGTCGTCTTGAGGTAGCATATCAGCCGATGAAAGCGTTTGTCACACGCAGTATTCCACTTGGTAATCTCTCCCGCGAACATGCATACTGGATGCAGAAGAGCGAAACGACAACAACGTGCCAGATAAAGAATCTTCATCAATACACTCGCCGCGCCCTGGCCGAGAATGCCCTCGTCGGAATAATCAGGCTCGGTAAAGGATGTGTCCTCGATGCCGGGAGTCTCTGCGGCGGGTAGGTCGTCGTGAGTGACTGTCGTGGATTGCGACGCATCAGTAGGTCTTTCGACCGACCCAGCTGGGCTGGATGATCGTGACCGAGCGTTAAGCACGCTAGTGGGTCTCGCGAGCGACCCGGAGGAGCTAGGCGATTTGGATCGCGAAGCCAGTTGGGCCGTTTTCTGCGTGAGCCTGGCGCTTGGGTACGCTTGGAGGCGCACTCTAAGCAACGTTCTATACATTGGTCAGTGAAGCCAAGCATATGATGTCATCTACCACGAACTTGTTTAGCTGTCTGATAGTCTTTCTCGCTGTGGGTAGGCAACATTGGTCTAATGGTAGCCATTCGCTTGTCGAAGACGTTCCGGGGGGCGTCATAAGCCTCTTGTCCACAGCCAAGGTACTAGGAATACGGGGTGGGCGGGTCTAGGTCAAGGCCGCTTTTGCGGGTCAGATCCCAGCCGGCATGTAGATTGGCGGCTGGTCCTGCAAGTTTGAAGTCGTCCACGTATACTGAAAGTATCAAGCCCAGTTTGTTGTGCCTCCACGCGCATTCCCAACCTGGGATAGGCTCGAATCCAACACTTTCCAGGCACGTGCGACACTTGCGCCCCCTGAGGGTGTCCGTAAAGTGCCAGACGTAGTCGGCACACGGGATTCCTGCTGGCGTAGCGACTTTGGGTTAGAAAAACTTGAAGCTGGCCAGCTTTGGTTACAGCATGGTGTAAGTTGATACATAGCTAAGGTCATCTGAAGAACTAACATGCAACTACCCAACTTGATGTTAGCATAGATGGTTGCATTGTTTACCACTTGTAATTGCAGCTGCCCAAGTTACCCAGGGATGTGACTATCGCAACTGCGAGTTGTAAGTTGCAGGCCAAAGAACTTATCAAAGTTACAAATAACTTGTAAACTACTTGCAACTGTCTGAAATAAGTTAAATTTGGGCTCCTTTGCAACCCTCGAATTGTACATATCGCACATTATCATTCCCCTCTCCCCCCTCCTCCCCCGCGTAACCCCATCCCCCCGACGCCGCGTGGCTGCTGAGGCTTCGGATCGCAGACCGAAGAAAGAGGCGGATTGCGAGGAGGATGAGCGATTCAATCGCTGCAGGATCGCAGACCGAAGAAAGATGCGGAGTGGAGGAGGATGAGCGATTCAATCGCTAATGTTTTTTTGATGAGCGATTCAATCGCTGTCCTGGCAGATGTTGTTTTCCGCTCAGTGCAAAGCAAGAGTGTCGCCAGAGGCGAGCTCCGACCAAGCGCGGCACATCTCAACCGATTCGCCGCTCCACCACGCAAGAAGCAATTCGCCGTCCTTCCGCAGGACTGACGCGTTCGGCGTCCGCTTCTCGATCACGACGCACTCGTGCCCAAGAATGAATAGATCGTCCCCCCGTTGGCCCAGAGCTGCGACGCATAGAAAATTGTTCTGCATGCGCACCACGTCGCCTGCCCAAACAAGCAAGCCTTTGAAAGCAGCGCTGGATGAAAGGACGACGTCGCCGCCGACTGCTTCAGCCAGCAGGGGCGACAACTCCGCATCGCCCCCCCTGAGCCCTGGGCGCTCGTCGAAACTTTCGAGCTCCTGCAGGCGCGCCAACAGCACGCGAGAAATTGCAGCTTTCTCGAAGCCTTTCAGTATATCTTGGTTGTCCAGAGTCATTTTCGGCAGAAGGTGCGACCTCTCAACAACGAAGCAATCCAACGCAACGTCGAATTTCTCCACTTGCTCGGGAATGTGCGTCGCCAAATGAAACTTTGGTTTCCAATTGTCGGCCCCGTATGCTTTTTCATGTGCGTCCGCGTGGCGATCAACTGCAGCTCCGAGGGCCGAGGCATCGATGTCGCCCGCCTTCGCCCGTTGAATTTTGTCAATTACAGCGAAACAATGGCAGAGGGAGGCAACTTCGTCGCGCAGCTCATCGAAATTCGGCAAGATAACAATGCAAGCAAAATGCCGCACCAGCGGGTAAATGCACAACAACTCTGAGGCGCTGCTTCGCCAATGCTCCTTGGATGCGTTCTCCCTGGCCTTGCAGAAAACAACGTGGGCCTCCCGACACTTGCGTCGGTGTTGCTGGGGGAAAGACCAGTCTGCCTGGCAGTACCGTTCCAACTTCGGATAGATGCCCCTCAGAGCAGGAATGGCTTGGCATGCCGACATGAAGCAAAACATTTCCTGGGACGCAACACCATTGCACAAATATACATGCATCCAATCAAAATGGAGCGACGAAACAGGGCCGACCTGCCCTCGGAGGTCTGCGTCCGCCAACAACCCATCAGGATTAAAATTGATGCCGTGTGCTTTCTCGTGGCGCACAAATGCGGCTTTCGATATTGTCCCTTGTAAGTGCGTCAACTCGTCGTGGGCTCCCCATACGGCCTCGTCAGAATTACAAATGAATGCGCCGCGGTCCCTGCATGTGATTTCCACCGACCGATTGGGCGCGGCGCCAGCGCCAGAAATGCCTGAGCCTTTCTTGAGCACGTTGGCGCACTTCAGACACGGTCGGATCCCTGCAGATCCTTTCACGCCGAGGCCCCTGGACAAAGCGACCTCGTCTCCCAAGTGTACGGCAAATTTCGCGAAGAACATTGTCGGCCCGCCCTGTAGCGGCAAGGCCACGCCATCCACGAGATTGCCGTCCTCAAGAAGCAAGCGACGCAGCAACGACTTGATCGTGCCCGAGAGGCCACCGCGAATTTTCTCCACTTGTGCCGACCTGATCACGCCCAGGGGGAACCAACAGCAATCGTGCCGAAGGGCATGCTTGAATTCTAGAAACGAAATGTAAAATGCAACGAACTTCCTGCGGTTATGCGGTCGCAGCACAGCTCCAGGCGTGACCTCGTCGTGCGCAAGGATCACGTTCCACGGCCTTGCTGGGGTGATAGGCGCGGCCGCGAACATGCGCTTCAGCGCTGGGGACACCTCGACTAACCGTTGAACCAAGCGGGCAGGCCTCAGCGGGATGCGCCAAGCAGGCGCGCCGCGAACCCCCTGCACCACCCCCTCCCGCCCTGGGGGGGGGGGAAGGGGGAAGGGGGGAATGGGTGGAGGGGGGGAAGGGGCAGGGGGAGAGGAGAAAACTGGCACCAGAAAAAAATCCAGATGCCGTTGTTGATTTTTTGCGGCCCAAGAAAGACGCGCTGCTTGGCGCGCCCCGCGACGTCCTTGCAATGTGCCACTCAAAGGACCCGCCGTCGCACAGCGGCAATTCCAGAGAACACGACATCTCTCTATCGTACTCCATCTTCGCGGCGGCCTTGGCCTCATGCGCAGAGACCTCCTCTTCGATGGGCGCTTGCCTCAGTCGGCGGAGGACCTCGCACAAACCAGCGCACGTCACGCCTGGAATGGTCACCAGCCTCCCAAGGCGGCGGCGCTTCTCGAGAACTTGCTTACCCATGATGGCCACGCGGGCGCTGGGGCGCGGGACTCGGGCACTCCTGAGCCCAAGCGCTGAATGTAAAGCAGGTGAAGGGTGCAAGCCGTCGCGCCGAGCGATTCAATCGCTTCCGAGAGAGGGCGCCGCTTCATAGCGAGTGAATCGCTAACGAAATGAGCGATTGAATCGCTAACGAAATCAGCGAGTGAATCGCTAACGAAATGAGCGATTGAATCGCTAACGAAATGAGCGATTGAATCGCTAACGAAATCAGCGAGTGAATCGCTAACGAAATGAGCGATTGAATCGCTAACGAAATGAGCGAGTGAATCGCTAACGGAATGAATGATTTTTTTCCGACGCCGCATCTCAGCCCGAGAGATGTCAAGAGGCGGTCACTCGCGCAGCATGCTCGTTGCTGCACTTCCCCTCTCCTCCCGCAGGGGAGCCTCAGTCGTCGAAAGTGCTGAGCGCTGTCTCCGCCTGCGCGCACTTCTTCTCAGCCGCGTCTGCCTTCTCCTTCACCGTCGCAAGCTGAATGGACAGCACGGCGTTCTTGGACAGGGTATCCTGGGCCGCGGCCGCGAGAGCGTCGAGGTCCTTGATGTGCCACGCCAGGGCCTTGCTGTGGTCCTTGTGCAGCTTGCTTGCCTTGGGGTTGTTCAACAACCCTTTTGCCTTGAAAGCGAGCGGGCTCACCTTGGCCAGGATCTTGACGGCGTCGCTCATCATCTTCTTGGTGGCTGAGGTTGGCGCGAGTTGCTCCTTTCCCTTGCCTTTGCCTTTGTTCTTGCCTTGGTGCTGCTGCGGGCTGGCGGTGCGCTCCTTTGCGGCGGTCAGGGACTGGCGGACCTCTTCCTCGACGCTTTTGTCGTCCTTGTAATCAATGTTCACGCAGTAGAGCGTGCCGAGGACATCATCTTGTTTCTTGTCTTTGCACAGCCTCTTAATCCTCTTTGCGGAGTAGCCCTTCTTCTTGTAGACGCTGAGTGGGAGGTATTTCCCCTGCCTGCCTGAGGCGCGGCTCTCGCGGTATACCCTCGTGAACGTTTCCACCGCAATCTTCTCGACCTCTGCCTTCCCGTTCGCCTCCTTGACGTCGTTCCAAAAAGTATCTTTCTCTTCCTGTGAAAGCGACTTGAAGGATTGTGGCGGCCATCCTCCGAAAATCCTGTGGAGCTGAGTGTACCGCGAACTGCACGTTGAGCACTGCCAAACATTCCTTTTCTTGCCTACAATCCTTGCTGCGAGCGGCTCCACGGGCTTCTTGCACTTGGTGCAAACGGGGTTGCGATCGAAGCGCGGCACCGCGTCGATAGCCGTCTGATCAGGGGCAGCGGCGCACGGTGGCTGGACCTCGGCGGGTTCTGTCGGGACCTCCGAGCTCCTCGGCGCGGCCGGTTTCTTGCGTTTCTTTTTGGCGGTCTTGGAGCGCTTCCCCTTGTTCTTCCCCTTCTTCTTTTTCTTGGCCTTCTCGCCGTCCTCGCCGCTGACGCCGTAGTCGGCGCCCTCGGCGCCGTCGTCTCCGCCAGTCCCGGCCTCGTCTGCGTCGGCGCCGTCGCCGTCGGCGTCGGCTGGCCAGCCTTCGGCGCCTTCGGAGGCCCTCCTCTTCTTGCCCCCCTTCTTCTCCTCAACTGCGGGCGCAGCCGCGCCGCCGCGGTCGCCTCCTTCGTCAAGGTGTTCGGGTTCGGGCCCCCACTCCCAGGACCAGTCGTCCTCCTCGGGCGCAAGGCCTGCCACTGCCTTGGCTGCCCTGACCCTGGCCTTCTTGGGAGGGCGCTTGGCCTTGCCTGCGCGGCTGGCGCCGTGAGCGGCCACTTCGGCGGCATCCTCTGGGGCCATCCCTAGCTCTTCGGCAAGTGTCACTGGCTCTCCCTCGGGGGTTTCCTCTGGCTCCTCGGGGGGTTCCTGTTTGACGTCGTCTAGCTGCCCCGCGCGGGCCGCCGAAGCCACGACGGAGAACTCGAACAGCGAGCGCTGCTTCTTGACCTCCACGCGCTTGGGCGGGGCGGAGACGCGCGGCGGGGCGGCAGCCGACATCTGCTGCAGCAGGCACGCCGCAGGCTCGTCCATACCTCGGTTGCGCGAGCGCTCCCGAGCGACCCGAGAGCAGGAAGCGCTGCTTTGAGCCCAGAGTGGCTGCAGCAAGGCGCAGTGGGGTCGTGAGCTCGGGAGCGCGTCTGAGCGAGTGAATCGCTTGTCTGAGCGAGTGAATCGCTTGTCTGAGCGAGTGTATCGCTAGTCTGAGCGAGTGAATCGCTTGTCTGAGCGAGTGTATCGCTAACCTCAGCAAGCGAAACAAGGTCTCAGCGATCCTCGCTCTCTCGCCCCCCCCGCCCCCATCCAAACAGAAAAGCGCAAACCACGGATGGCGACGTCACGTTGGACCACCGTTGGACCACCCACGTTGGACCCCCGTTGGACCACCGTTGGACCACGGTGGTCCAACGCGTTGGACCCCTGTTGGACCACCGTTGGACCACCGTTGGACCACCGTTGGACCACGTTGGACCACCTTCTGTTGGACCACCCACGTTGGACCACCGTTGGACCACCGTTGGACCACCAATCGCCGTAGGGCTTGGAGGGTGGGTGGGCATGCGGTATCCGAAACCACACCAGAAACGAGCGTCAAAATTGTAACGAATATTGACGCTCCCTCTCGGGCCTTGTCCTTTTCTCTCTGATCTGTCCTTCTCGGTTTTTCTCCTCCTTCTCCTCCTCCTACTCTTCTTCATCCTCATCCTCTCTCAACCCTCCTCTTTACTTTCTCCTCCCCCCCCCTCCTCCTCTCCCCTCTCATCTTGGCGGGTCGCGCATGGGCGGGCTGAAGAGGAGCCAGCGATTCGATCGCTCAAATGGGGTTTCGAGGAAGAGCCAGCGATTCGATCGCTCAAGTTGGGTCACGAGGGTGCTATTATTTGTTCAAAGAATCGGCGGGCTCCCGAGACAGGCCGAGCGCAGGGCAGCAGGCCGCGTCTTGGAGTGGCTCAGCCCACGTGGCGCATGCAGATGCTCTCGAGCGTCTTCTTGGCGCCCGAGATCGCAGCAGCGCTGTCCTCGAACGCCTTCGCTGCGCTGCGTGCGATGGTCGCGGCGTGCTCCGTCGCAGTCAGAGACCTGTCAAGGCAATCCATGACCTGCTGCAGCTCGCCCTTGCGCACCGTGATGTCCCGCGTCACCACTGTCTTCGACTTGTACTGGCCGACTGGTCCTGGAGACCGCTGTTGAACGGCCCGCCCTGGCTGCGGTTCCACGGATGGCGCGGGGCGCTTCTTGCTCTTCTGCGTGCCCAGCTCGTAGACAATGAACGCGTCATTGTCTGCCTCCTGCAACGCCGCCTCCCACTCGAGGGCGTTGTCCTCGTTGTGGTAGGTAGAACACCACAAGTGGTTCGCCACCTTTTCCTTCGCGATGTCCCTGTCAGGGTCCCAGAAGATGCACGAGCCAGCTTTCGTGCAATCGCCGCGAGGGCAAATGCCGCGCCACAGCCATTCACTCCCGCTGGAACTCGCGGCCTCCGACGGCCCATCCATCGCTGCCCGCCGAGCGCGCCTTGGCCCTTGGCCGCTGAGAAAGAAAACCGTTCTAAACAGATTGAGCCCAGACGAATGCAGATGACTACTCGCGCGGCCCGCCCCATGGAGCGAATGCAATCGCTGAGAGGAAATGCAACGGGCAGGGGTGCAAGGATGCCGACGCATCGAATGGGGGCTGAGCGAGGAGGTCGAGCAAGCCGAGGCGACCGAAGGGGGGAGAGAACGGCCCGCCGCATCTGGGGCACTTCTTTGCGCCAGTAACTTCCCACGAGGGGCTCGCCAAATCTGGGGGCCTTCATTGCGTCAATAACATCCCACGAAGGGACCGCCAAATCTGGGACCCATTTTTGGCGTCAGTAAATTCCTAAAGGGCCCGCCCAAAAACTGAGACCAGAGATTTTGGCCTGGGTCGCTGCGGAGATTTTGACCTACGAACGGCGCCCGTGGCGTGGATCGCCGCGGAGATTTTGGCCTGGATCGCGGCGGAGGGCGGCGTGGTGATTTTGGCCTGGATCGCGACGAAGAGAGGAGAGATAGACGAGAGAGGTGACCTGCATAGCGATTCAATCGCTTGTGAACTGCATAGCGAGTCAATCGCTGTTTTTTTTTTCTCAAATGTCCTCGAGGTCATGAGGGTCCCAGGCGGCCTGCGCCCGCGGCGCCCGCGTGCCTTCGGGGGCGCTGCCCTTGCTGCCCTTGCCGCCCTTGCCGCCCTTGCTGCGCTCGGAGAAGGCGCCGCCCTTGCTCTGCTCCTGGCCTTTGCCGCTCCTGGAAGAGGCGCCCTTGCCGCCGCCCATGCCCTTGTAGTCCGAAGGCCGCTTCGGCACGTGGCCTGCTTGCCAGCCCCAGCCGCCGTAGCCGTACTTCTCCTCGAAGAACTCCCTGGACGTGCCACCGCGTTTCTTCCAACGCCGCTCGCCTTCTGACCATCTGTTGCCGCGCCACATCGTCGGCCCCCCCTCGCTTGGAGGAGGCGGGCCGCGCATGGCCCATGGCACGGCGAACTGCTTTGCCATGTCCTCCTCGTCCTTGAGAGCCTGCGGGGTGTTCCACAGGAAGGTCATCCTCGCTTGCTTGCGCCTCGGGTTCTCCGCGTCGCCGTCGCTGTCGGGCTCGCCCTTGCCGCTGGCGCGCCACCCGCCCTTGCAGCCTTTGCCCTTGTCGGCGGCGCTCCGCCCCTCGGACTCTGAGTCTGAGATGGGACTCATGCGGGGCTCTGAGTTTGAGGTTGGATTCATGCGCGATTCGTTGCCAGCGCCCCCGCTCTCCTGGGCCCCATCTTGGAACTGCGCAAAGGGGTCGCCCAAAGACAGCAACGATTGCAGTGACCTCTCCGCGTCGTCGGCCATTGTCGCTGGCGCGGCCGCCGAGGCCTTGAGCCGAGGCCTTGAGCCGAAATGGCAATGCGAAGGCACGGTCGCAGGGGCGCTCCGCGAGCAAGCGAATGCATCGCTGACACAGGGTTGAGGTGAAGGGAGCGCTGCTTCGATGGGAGGTCGGAGGAAAGCGAATGCATCGCTGACGCAGGGTTGGGGGTTGGCTTGAGGGGTCGAGGCCTCATCCATAACTCTCCCCTCTCACCCTCCTCTCTTCCCTCTCCCCTCTCACCCCTCTCACCCCTCTCACCCCTCCTACCCCTCTCCAAGTCAGCGGTCCATCGCTCTCCCCTCTCACCCCTCTCACCCTGTCTATCCCCAAGCGAATGAATCGCTTAGCGAGTGGATCGCTGTTTTTTTTTTTTGTCATCGCAGGCAACGGTAAGGCACGCCCTCACAAGAGTAAAAGTGAGCGGCAGGGTTCCCTGGGGCGCTCGCGCGGCTTACCCAAACGCTAGGATGCGCTCTCCAGGGCCCCATATACAGAAGCGCGGTAGCGAAATGCATTGGACGCTCTGTCCGAAACACCGTAGCATGACTATGAGCGCGCGGCGTGTGGCACGGCTCAGGCCGAAATACATCTGGCAAAGTGCGTGGCGGACCCAGCGCGGCCGAGAGCGCCTCAGGAAACCTACACACATTATGAGCTACTTACCCAGCGGCTTTGAAATCCTGAGCCGCTCTTTGCAACTCGAGCACCCCTTTTTGGCGTAACGACACTTCGAACACCCGAGCTTCTTGATGGGCTTGAACAGGGGTGACACGGTGACGCCCTTCCCGTGGCCTTCGCCCGTCGTCTTAGCCCCAGCCTTCGTCGCCTTTGCTTTCGCCTTCCCCTTTGCCTTCCCCTTTGCCTTCGGCTTCGGCCCCCCCCCCTTCTCCTTGGCCACGAGTCCGTGCAGGATGTCCTCGGTGACCGAGGCGACGTCCTCCTTCTTGGGGGGAGTCACGTTCTTTTTGGCGACGCTGGCTGCTGCAGGCGTCCCTGGCGACGGTGGCGTTGGCGCTGCTGGCGACGGTGCCCCTTCTGAGGCGGAACTCGGGGCAGCGTCCTCCACGGCTGCGAACGCCGAGGCCGCGGCACGTTTCGCGCCGCCTCCCAGGATCTTGAGGTTCAAAGGGCCCGTCTGAGCGCCGACGTCCGCCCGCCGCAAGTTATCGAACATGAGCTGCATCATCTGCAAAACGTCGGGCTGCGACGCCGAGGCGCTCATCATCTGCGCCCCCGTGGCCTGCTGCTTTGTGTTGCGGCATGGGTACGTAGCC
>CAUYUJ010020389.1:0-32500 GCA_963575745.1 Prorocentrum cordatum
TCGGCTTTGCCTGGCCAGCCTGGCAGACAGATATAGGGAAAGCCGCTCCCCCTCGTTGTAGCGCGCGATGGCCTCGGCCTTCTGGTGGTGCAGCCGGCGCCGCTGTTGCCGCAGAGCTTCCTCGGGAACTGCTGCATCACGGCCCTCACTGTGAACAGCTTGCAACGCTTGCGTTAACCAATCAACGTCGAAGCGCCCTGAGAAGGCCAGCACCTCCCAGATCTGTTTAGTACCGGCCACACGTTGCAAATGGCGATGCCACCGCATACGCTTCTGGTCTTTCACAAACTTGGCGACGCTACCCAGACCTGCACCCTTGGCCTGGCCACCTTTTCCCGCAGGCTGAGAAGCACCGTGAGAACCTTTCTTACCGCCTGGCCCTTTGTTCGGACCCTGCGGAACCGCATGGCCCCCTTGTGGCGCAGACTTGCCTTTCGTTTTTCCCTTTTCGATATCCCGTTCCTGAAGCGCACGCTGCTGCCGCGACTGCTCGTACTGGTCGCGAGCTACTCTGACCAATTCCTGGCGCTCAGGCTCCGTGAGAACGTAGCGCATGTCGTCGATGTTCTTGCTCCGCAGAAAGTCATGTCGAAGCGTAAGGACAGAGAGAATGGCTCGGCCAGTCTCCTCCTGAGACGCAAAGGCCGTGTCATATTCCGAGCCAGGCTGAGGAGCGCCAGCTGGATCAGTGTCCGCTGGCTCCGTGGACTTCCTCTTATTGAAAAGCAAGAGACTGAGATGATGGAGGACTTTCGGATCGTACTCCTCGTCGTACCTGTCGTCCCAAAGCTTCCTCAGCTCCCTGTGCAAGTCGTCCGCGCGATTCTGAACGACATCCTCGACGCAGTCGGGATCACCCGGTGAAGTCGGTGAAAGCGGAGGAGCAGAACTCGGCGACCGATCCCAATGCACAGAAGACTCGCGGTCCGCCTGTGCGCTGACGTCGGCGTCGGAGACGTTTTCGACGACAATTTTCCGCCTCTTGCTCTCCCCAGGCTGAATAGCACCAGGGAGAGTGAGCACAACCGCCAACGCATCGTGTGCGTCGTTGCGCATGCCACGATCCGTAAAAGACGCGCCAACGGCAATGGAGCAGAAACGGGCGACTGCTCCGCAGACCGCGACGTGGTCGCCTTTGAGGTCGGCCGGAGTGGCATGGACCTCCCATACCTTCTCGTCGTTCTGCTCGCGCTGGTAAGCCTCCCGCGCCTCCTGGAAAGTGAGGTTGTCGTCGCCGACTACAAGCACAACGACTGCCTCGTTTAGATTCTCAATAATCTTGGCCAGGCCGTCCAGGTGCAAGCGGAGATGGCGAACTGTCCGCTTTCGAGTCTGGATGCTCGGCGGTTTCTTGCCGCACACGATGTGCATGTTGGCGTTCACCACGTGGAACTTGTCATGGCCTGGTTTGTTCACCTCAAAATGTGAAATAACAGCATCAATATCTCGGCCGCTAGGAGGCCTGTAAACTTTGCTGTCTTCGCACAGAGTCAGTTCCGCAGGCTGAGAAGCACCGCGGACCCCCCAGAGAGTCAAGTAGTTGTCGACCTCCAAGAAGCGAATGCCATCACCGAAAGGCTTACTGAGGATGTCTGTCACGTTGATCCCTGCTCGGCGAAAGCCTTCACGGAACGCACCGACCTCGCAGCCACAGACCATATAAGCATCAGCGGTCTCCACTATCTTGGCGCACAACCTTCCGAAGTTAGCGCAGTGAGTGGCCGCCTGCTTACCAGTCATCATGCCCTGCTCGAACCCGAAATTGAACGAGGCGACCGTGAATGACGCAGGCTGCACAGCGCCAGAACCAGGCGTCTGTCCACCTTCCTCCGCAGGCTGAGAAGCACCGCGAGGCGGCGCAGGCTGAGAAGCACCGCGAGGCGGCGACACTTCGGACGAGCCTCGCGGAGCAGAGGCTGCGGATGAACGTTGGACGTGGGGGTACGGCCAGGGGAACGCCATTGCAATCAAAACTCAGTGGACTGCAGTGAATGAATGTAGTGGCCAATTGAATGCAGAGGACTGCAGTGTCACTAGCAAGTCCTGAACCAAACACAGCTGTGGCGGAAGGAATATGAAGCGTCTGGCTATTCAAAATGTTGCCCGGCTATGTCCTCCTCCTCCTCCTCCTCCTCCTCCTCGTCCTCCTCCTCCTCTTCCTCCTCCTCCTCCTCCTCCTCCTCCTCCTCCTCCTCCTCCTCCTCCTGGTAGTCCTCCCCCTCCCCTCCTCCTCCTGGTAGCCCAGGAATGGGAGTTTTGGGAACTCGAAGAGCACGAAGTGGCCTACAGTTGGCTCCGGGCAATCAAAATGTGGCCCGGGAATGGAGTTCTGGGAACTCGAAGAGCACGAAGTGGCCTACAGTTGGCTCCGGGCATTCAAAATGTGGCCCGGGAATGGAGTTCTGGGAAATATAAGAGCACGAAGTGGCCTACAGTTGGCTCCGGGCATCCAAAATGTGGCCCGGGAATGGCGTTCTGGGAACTCGAAGAGCACGAAGTGTGTGACTGTTGCATCCGGCCCCCCAGAATGTGGCCCGGGAATGGCGTTCTGGGATGTCGAAGAGCACTTTGTGTGAGACTGTTGCATCCGGCCCCCCAGAATGTGGCCTGGGAATGGAGTTCTGGGAAGGCGAAGAGCACGAAGTGTGTGACTGTTGGTGAAAAACGAGCCCGGCTCATGCCGCCCGGAAACGCCCCAACACCTGCCCGGACCCCCCTGTGGAGTGATCTGTGAGCTCTTTTGAGTCAACTAGAAACCTATCAGTCTTCGCTGTTAGGTAAATACACACGTCCGAGCGATGCCAGGTTCAGGGCTCCCTCAGGGCCCTTTCGGGACCCCCCGAAGTGCTGCTGGAGGGCCCCGCACGGGCTCCTCAAGGGCTCCTCGAGTGCTCCTGAAGAGCCCCTCCTCCTCCTCCTCCTCCTCCTCCTCCCACTCCACCTCCTCCTCCTCCTCCTCCTCCTCCTCCTCCTCCTCGTCCTCCTCCCCCCTCATCCTCCTCCTCCTCCAACTCCAACTCCTCCTCCTCCAACTCCAACTCCTCCTCCTCCTCCTCCTCCTCCTCCTCCTCCTCCTCCTCCTCCTCCTCTTGAGGCCACCCCCAGGACCTTTTTAAGGGCCCAAGGGCTCCTCAGGAGGCCCTTTCGGGGCTCTTTGGCACTGGCCACCCTCCGCCGCGGCAGGCCTTCACCGGGACCGCGCACCCCGTGGCGCCCACGAGCACAGCCGGCAGCGCCACCAGCGCCTCCGCGCGCGCATCGGCCGCGGGCGGCACTGGTGCTCGTGAGCAAGCCTGGTCTGTGGATGCAGCAAGAGCCCGACCACAAGAAACTTTTCACAAGAGGCCCAACCCCGGAACCCCAGGACGCCCATCGATGTTTGCCGTGGGAGCGTCGCGCTTTCCGTCGCAGAACCATCGACACCCAAGAATCCCAGGGCACCCGCGAGGCAAGCAGGGTGTTTCCTGGCATGGGTCTCCACTGTAGGACGCGATGCGCGTCGTCGTGCTACCATGACACGGTCGGAATTGGCTTGCTTAACGTGTCGCGGCGGCGGCCCCGGCGACATGCTGTGCCCTGCGAGCGGCTCAGCGTGTCGGGTCGCTCCGCGGGGCGAGAGGCCTGGCAAGGCTGGGCACGTGGGCGCCTGGGGGCCGGGAAGTGGATAGCGGGTCGGGCCGAAGCGTGGTGGGCCAGAACCGGCGCAACGACACGGTATCCAGAAGCTCCCGACCGTACACTTTCGACGGTCCGCGCGGATTTCTTGGATCCGCGCTGGACCCCCTTCCCTAGCGCGCAGAGCGCGCCAGAGGCGGCGCCAGAAGCACCGCCAGTCGAGCCCCCGGCCCATCAGAAATGGATCCGGGACGAAAAGCTACACCCAGGGAGTGGGTCGGGACCACTGGGGCCGCGCGTCGAAAAAACACATCGGAGGATGTCTGGGAATTCACAGTGGAGGCCAGTCCACAAGAAACCTTCCACAAGAAACCCAACCCTGAGACCCCAGGACGCCCATTGATTTCTGTTGTGGGAACGTCACGCTTTCCATATATAAATAAAACCACCGAAACCCAAGAAACCCAGGGCAACCCTGGAGACAAGCAGGGTGTTCCTTGGAATGGGCCCCCAGGTTGAACTAAAGGAAGAGCTTTTTCTGGCCACGGCGAGCCTCGGCCACGAAGAGGCACCGCGACACCCGCATCTGAGGAGCGGCCAGCAAAAACCAGTCCAGCCTGGGGCCCAAAGTGCAGGAGGTGACGGAGGCGGATGGCGGAGGCGGAGGCGGAGGCGGAGGCAGTGACGGAGGATGATGGCGGAGGCGGAGGCGGAGGCGAAGGCGGAGGCGGAGGAGGAGGAGGAGGAGGAGGAGGAGGAGGAGAAGGAGGAGGAGGAGGAGGAGGAGGAGGAGGAGGAGGAGAGGAGGAGAGGGAGGAGAGTGAGGAGGAGGAGGAGCAGCAGGAGGAGGAGGAGGCGGACGAAGAGCAGGAGGATGAGGAAGTGGAGCAAGACGAGGGGGGAAGGAGAGAAAGAAACATATGAAGAAGGCGAAGGTCAAAACTTATCCGACAATCCACAATGATGCATCGAGCCTGTCTGCTACGGGTCCTCATTCAAGCGCATTGGCTCCATGTCGCCACCCGCCTAACTTCCCGTTTCAGGCCAGCCAGACGCTGATTCGGCTCTGTCGTTCTGCACGCCCTCAGGCGGTCTCCTGAAGAACGGTGTCACACGCGGTGCGGCCAACCGTCCTTCCCCTCCTCCTCCTCCTCCTCCTCCTCCTCCTCCTATTCCTCCTCCTCCTCCTCCTATTCCTCCTCCTCCTCCTCCTATTCCTCCTCATCCATTCCTCCTCCTCCTCCTAAGCCTCCGACTCCTCCTCTTCCTTCTCCTCCTCCTCCTCCTCGTCCTCCTCCTCTTCCTCCTCCTCCTCCTCCTCATCGTCCTCAACAATCATCTGGTAGCGCTGATTGCCCTCTGAGCTCCTGCGTCTGAGCTTGCACGGACTGGACTTGGTGGCGCACGCTTGGTAAACCTGCAGCCGACACATTCAGATTACGACAGGACTGCGCTGGGGGTCGAAAGCCTGGCGCGCTCTCGGGGCATGCCAAACAAGGACCCGCCGTACTCTCGCCGGCGGAAGCTGCGCCTGCTGCTCGCAAGGACTTCGACGGTCTCTTCTGCCGCGTTGAGCTGACAGTGGGACTTCCCCACACATCACTCTTCATCGGCTGGATCTGGCCATGCATGCACAGCCAATCTGGCCCTGGCAGCTCTAAACGACAGATGCCCATCGTGTATCTTCAAAGCACCCAACAGAGGTACCTTTAGTCCTCCCACCAACCAAATGCGCACTTGATCGCCACCACAGAGACACGCAGTGGGACAAGGAAGGCGTCGAAATGATGGAGTAGCACGGAAGGCAGATCAAAGCTGGACTGCGACTCAATGAACACATATGGCTCAGCATGTCAATCACACCGGCTTGTTCAAGCCTACAGCCCTAGCCCTAGCACTTCTGGAAGCATGTAGACAGAAACCAAATCCGCCAACCCCCCAGGTTTGGGTGAAAACAGCTACGAGTCTGCGATACACGCACCGTTCATTTCTACTCTAGGACGTTGCTGTTTGCGCTCGTTCCCAACCGCTCTCGGCCCTGGCGTAGCGACGGAATGCCCTGAGCCAAACAGTACTGAGCGGAGGGAAGGTGAACCTTCAACGAGCCAGGCCAACCGCCCGACAACAGCCGGAGTCCGGAGACCAGCGACAGCCCGTGCCGACAGGACGAGATCTCAGGCTGCGGAAGCGGAGGGGCACGTGTTGGAGGCGGGCAGGGGGCTTGAGCTGGGTGGGACCCCCGAGAAGCGGTCAAGAGGGGGGATGAAGCCAAATCCGCTCAAGATCCGTCCCAAAACCCCTCCCGGAATCGACCAAGTGCAGTTTTCTACCCGGGATCCGTGTTTGACCGACCGCCCTGGAACCCGAAGACGGCCCCTGGAGCCCGAGAAACGAAAATCCAACCATATGCACTTGTGAATGCCGCAGTTATTGGTATCGTCTTCGGTGGAGCTCCTTATCGGCCACGAAACGTGCCTCTGGGGACTTCGGTGAAGCTCCGAATGGGGCCACGAAGCGTAGTACTGAGTGGGGGAGACGCATGCGCACGGTGCCATTCAGGCATTCGGTAGAGCTCCGAATGGGGCCACGAAGCGCTGTAATGGGTGGGGGAGACGCATGCGGACTGTTCCATAGGCGCTTCGGTGGAGCTCCGTATGGGGCCACGAAGCGTTGCACAGTGGGGGAGACGCATGTGCACGATGCCATTGAGGCATGCGGTGGAGCTCCAAACGGGGCCACGAAGCGCCGGGTGGGGGAGACGCATGCGGACTGTTCCATGGGACCTTCGTTGTACTACGTGGGAGGGGCGCATGTGCACGGAGCCATTGAGGCACTCTGTGGAGCTCCCTTTAGGGCCACGAGACGCTGCACTGGGTGGGGGAGGCGCCCGTGGATGCCATTGAAGCCTTCGGTGGAGCTCCCTATGGGGCCACGGAGCGTGCTGCGTGGGAGAACCGCATGCGAATGGTGCCACTGGATCCTGCGGTGGAGTTGCCCATGAGGCCACGAAAAACTGTATTGGGTGGGGGGGGACGCATGCGGGCGGTAGCGCTCGGGCCTTCGGTGGAGCTCCATATGGAAACTCCAAGCCTTGTACTAGGTGGGCGATACGCATGTGCACGGTGCCATAGGTGCATTCGGTGAAGCCCCGTTTGGGGCCACGAGACGCTGCACTGGGACGGAGAGACGCACGCGGACGGTGCAACTGGGGCCTTCGGTGGAGCTCCGGGTGGGGCCACGAAACGTTGTACAGAGGGGGAGACGCATGTGCACGGTGCCATTGAGGCATGCGGTGGAGCTCCCAACGGGGCCACAAAGCGCTGTACCGGGTGGGGGAGACGCATGCGGACTGTTCCATGGGACCTTCCGTGGAGCTCCCTATGGAGCCACGAAGCGTTGTAATACGTGGGAGGGACGCATGTGCACTGTGGCATTGAGGCACTCTGTGGAGCTCCCTTTAGGGCCACGAGACGCTGCACTGGGTGGGGAAGGCGCCCGTGGATGCCATTCAAACCTTCGGTGGAGCTTCTTATGGGGCCAGGGAACGCTGTGCTGCGTGGGAGAACCGCATGCGAATTGTGCCACTGGATCCTACGGTGGAGTTACCCAACACCACAGGATGGTTAGGAATAATCCTCGAACCCAGCACCTCGAACCTGCCTGCCCTTCCTGCTGGCCGGAACCAGTGCTGGACCACCTGGGACCCCCAGAGGACTCGTAGGTGTTAGACACATCAGGATCTCCGAGCCAACTCGGACGTCTTCGTGCGCTCCCGCATCCACGGGGGGGGAGACACGTCCAGACGGGGCTTGTGCTGGGAGGGCAGCTCCTGGCGCTTTCAGCAGGGGGTCTGTGGGTGCTCGCTCGGAGGGGATCCGCGGCGCGCCTGGGGGGAAGTGAGCGGCGGCAGGCCTTCCCGGGAGGCGGCGGAACTTCCCAGAAGCCCTCCGGCCCACTGACATCGGCTACACGCAAGAGAGTGACCCTGGGCAAGAGTGGCCTTCCGCGCGCGGCTCGAGGGGGCGCAAGACGGCCAAATCTCCCAGCACGCAAGCAGGCCTTGCCGCATCGCGCTCAGCGATCGGAGGGGCTCTGCTCTTAGTGGGCCCTGGAAACGACAGGGCCGTTTTTTTACCGGTTCCGTTTTGCTGTTTTTTTGCCAGTTCCGACGCCGTTTTTTTACCGGTTCCGTCGCCGTTTTTTGACCAGTTCCGGCTCCGGTTCCAATCCTGGAGCCGTTTTTTTGCCGTTCCCGGTTGCCTTTTTTTCACCGTTTCCATTTTCAAGAGACATTTTTCTGGAAACGGTGATGAAAACGGCCCTGCCGTTTCCGGGGCCCACAACGGCTCTGCTGAGCCCGCACCCGAGAGGTCACTCCGGCGAAGGGCCACTCACAACTGCTCACGTGCAGTCGATGTGGCGGGCGCTCTGCGCCCTCGGGGGGACGGCGCAGCAGAAACTCCTCGGGATGCCCGAGGCCCTCTCCGAGCCTCCTGAGAAGGCCCGCCCCCTTCCACCCCTCCCCCCCAGGCACGCCGCCGAAGGTTCTGTTGCATCCTCGGGGGACCTTGTCTGTCCCGTCGAAGCCATATCCGCGTCGAATCCGTGTCGAATCCACGTCGGACTCGTCGGATCTGCGTCGAATCCGTGCCGCATCCGCGTCGAATCCACGCCAAATATCCGCGTCGAGTCCGCATCGAGCCCGCGTCGGGCACAAGAAAAGACACCGACTTTGGGGACAGGCGAGGTCCCCCGAAGATGCAACGTAACTAAGGGGGGGGCAATCGACAAACGCCTTCCACGACTCGCTATAGGCACCTGCTCGCAAGTGTGGTCTGGACCCGCCGCGGGAGATGTAATGCGGGATGACGATTAATAAAAATGGGAGAGAACGATTAAAAACATAGTTTTCTGTTATTTCTGCATAACTTTCTGACTGGAGGAGAACGATAAAAAAATAGTTTTCCAGCCCGCGGCCGGTTTTTTTCTTATCGTCATCCCGGGCGCCGCCGCGTGAACACGACCCCCGGTCATCTATTAATCGTCACCCTCCATTACGACCCACGATGTCGAGGCGGACCTGCGCTTTCTCGAGCGGTTGCTTGCGAGCAGGCACCCTGCGAGTGGTGGAGAGCACGCGCGACGAGACAACAAGCGCGGGGGGGGGGGGGGGCCCGCCGAGGCCTGCGCGGGCCCCCGAGCCGGGCCGCGGCCAGCCCGCGCCCGGGCCCCGTGACACGCCGCCTGCCGCCCTCCCGACGAGAGGGGCGAATATAGCCCAGGGGCGGGCATTGCAAACATTCCCCCCGGAGCCCTGTCGAAGACATCGATCATCGGCGCCCCTGGATTTATGTTGTTCCCATCGTGCTTAAAGACCACATCCCAGAAACAATTTCGAGCACCCGGAAAAGTGTCGAGAGAGTGTCGAAACAGTGTCGGACGAGTGTATCCCAGGGCCCGACACGCGAACACCCTCGAGTTTCGGTACTTTTTTCTGGTGCTCGAAAGTCTTTCTGGCGATCAGGGCTAAAATAGGTTGGAACATCATATAACCCTGGATGCACGTACTGCTCCCCCCTGGGCTGTTCGCCCCCATCGTCGCCTCTGATCCGGGGCCCCCAAACGGTGTGGTGACCACACCGTGCGGCGAGTCGGTGGGGATTCCGGGTCACCGCACGGTTTTGGGACTCGAGTCCTTCTCCGAGGACGTCTCTGGCGACAGGGGCCTCCGGGGTCCCAAGACCGTGCGGTGACGGACCATGCGGTGAGATCTTGGGGGATTCCGAGGTCACCGCACGGTCTGTCACCGCACCGCTTCGGGACTCCACATCTGCGAGGGAGGCGGAGGGCGCCGCCGGAGGCGCAGGCGCAGGCGCACGGGGCGCACGGGGCGCGCTCTCCCCCAGAGGAGCTCTCGCGCGCTGAGCCTGGGCGGGCCGCCCGCACCCCACCCTGGGCCCTGCTCCCCGCTGGCGCGCGCCGCGCGGGGTCCCCGCGGAGGTCTCTCGAGGGGGGGGGGGGGATCCCCTGTCGTCGCTCGGACGTCCATTCCCTGTGCGTTGTTCGATGTTGTGCTTGTTTTTCTTGCTCGATGATCCAGGATGCTCCTCGATGGTCCTCGGCGACAAAAAATGCACACGTCCGAGCGATGCCAAGATCCCTGGAGGGCCGAAAGGGCGGCCCGGGACGGGCCTAAGGCGCTGGAGGCCCCGAGTGCTCGATCCTGGGGCCTCGATCCATTGCTCACGACGACGACGACGACGACGACGACGACGACGACGACGACGACGACGACGGCGGCGGCGACGACGGCGGCGGCGGCGGCGACGTCGACGGCGTCGACGACGACGACGACGACGACGAGGACGACGGCGACGACGGCGACGACGGCGGTGACGACGACGACGGCGGTGCTCTGCCAGGGCAGAGAGGCGTGGCGGAGCGCCGTCAGGTCATGGATTATTCACCTCTCTGCGCACCAGCGAGCCGAACACCGAACACCGACTCCCCTCGCGCTACGCGCGACGGCGGCGCCGCGCCGGCGGCGCAGGGCAGGGGTCAAACATGTAGAGCATCTGCGGTCGAGAGCTTCTGCTCGGCGTGTCGCGGCGGCGGCACCGGCGGCACGCTATATGCCCTGCGAGCGGACAGCGCGCGGCTCCGCTCCGCGGGTTGGGAGGCTCGGAAAAGCTCGGGACGTCGGCGCTTGAGGGCACTTGGATGTGGATAGCGTGTCGCGCTGGAGCGTAGTGGGCCAGAACCGGCGGCACGACACGCTAAGCCAAAGCTCCTGACCGCAGAACCACGGCGCGGGGGAGGAGTGCCGGCTTTGAGGCCCCGCCCCCCCGCCGCCGGAACGTCGTTCTCCGAGCGAGGACGCGGATGCTGCGCCACCTAGTGCAGCAGCAGTGCACCGATGGTGACCTGGCAATCCGCCGCCGCGATGACAGCGGATGGGCTGCGTGGGCGTCGGGGCCTGGCTGCACTGCCTGCGAAGCACGAGCGCGAGGCCCGCCCACGACGCATCGAGTCGAGCCCCACGTGTGGCTGCGCTGACTGGGTCCCTGCGTTGGCCCCCCTTCCGGGCAACAACAGCGATCCGCCGATCAAGGAGCCCCAGCAAGAACTTCAGCAAGAGCTTCAGCAACTGAGCAACTGAACTACAAGCTAAGCAGCACGTTGCCAGTTGAACGGGTGCAGCAATTCCGCAGACTACTAAGCTGCCCGGGTTGGCTACAGCCCAACTCGGCTGCAACTCGCCAGCGTCCCTGCCCGTATACATGCCCACGCCCGAACATTCTCGGCGTCCGAGAATGCTTGGATCCGCAGACTAGTAAGCTGCCAGGGTCGCCGCTCTGGGGAGATCTCAGCCCAACTCCGCACCTTCAGATCCCCACAGTTACTAACAACTGAGCAGCTGAACGGCAAGTTGCAGTTCACCCAACAAGAGCCACGCCAAAAAACAGCATATGAACTACAAGGAGCCTCAGCAAGAGCTTCAGCTCTGAGCCTAAGCAAGAGCTTCAGCTCTGCTTGGGTGGGGTCGCCGGGGTGGCTCTGCCGGGGAAGGGGGGAGAGGGGGGGTAGTCCTCCATCTTGCGTTTTCTTAATTATTTGCGCATCCCCAGGATGTTTCGGGGGGCACCAGGGAACCCCCGCAGGATTCTCCCCTCGAAACCCTTCCCAGACCCCCCGGGGAAGGGGGGGAAGGGGGGGGGGCGGTCCCCCCTCTGGCCTCTTCTTAATGATCTGCGCATCCCCAAGATGTTTCGGGGGGTCCCAAGGACCACCCTCAGATCTAGCCGCTACCTCCCCCAGGACCCTCCCCTCGGAACCCTCCCCGGACCCCCCCCGGGACCGCTCCAGGCATCCCCCCAGAGGGCACGTCAGCTTCAAAAAGCGTCCCTGACGACTCCAAGAGCGCCCTCCCTCCCAAACAGCGTCCCCGACGACTCCAAGATGACCGAATCCGGAGCCCCCCGGATCGGCGGCACTGGCCGGAGGCCAATACAATCAGAAGCCCAGGTAGGATCTGCCGTGGAGCTTATCCCCTCTCCCCCCTCACCCCAGACGCCCCCCCGCCCATCCCCAGCACCCACTCTCCTCCCCCAGGCACCCGCCCGGAAGCGATGACTGACTCGCGCGGCAACGCAGCTGGATAACGAAAAACGAATTCAAGGCCAGAGCCAAATTAATGCAGAGCTGTGCTTGTCCGGGTTCGCCGTCCACTTTGGGGACGGCTCGCCCAGTCTCCAACGCTGGCGGCCACCGACTGGCTTGACCAGTCCGGGGCCCGACGTGCCAGAAGGAGAGCACAGGGCGGTGCGCGCAGAGCAGCACCATGAAATGGCGAGGCGCGCGACAACCGATCAGAGACTGCCTAAACTAAACAAAAACCTATCCTGGAGGCCTCTAGAGGGGGCTGAGGCGGAGGGCAAGCAGGCCGCATCCCTCTCCTCAATATCCCTTCCCATCAGTGTGTCAACCGTGGAACAGAAAGCTCGGGGAGGAGGCAGAGGAGGAGGAGGAGGAGGAGGAGGAGGAGGAGGAAAGGAGGAGGATAATGAGGAGGAGGAGGTCAAGACTCAGCTGGCCTCGGGTTTACTACTCATTGTGCAAAGCCACACAGAAAGGCGGCGGCGAGGATAGCGACGATCAGGGGATCTGCCCAAGACGCTCTGTCATAGTTGAAGATCGTTGAACAAAGGAGCTTGGCGGAAAAATGTGATGACTTAATCGGGGCCTCGGACCCCACATCAGGAATTTGCTCGCCCTGCGCACTCGGCAAACAATGATGCGAACGACTTCCAAGAAACCTCATCAGAGGCCAGGTCGGCTCGCCTGCGCTGGATCAGTCCTGGTCCCCGCTCTCCTCATCCTCCTTATGCTCATCCTCCGTACCCATCGTCCTCGTCCTCGTCCTCCCTCTCCTCGTCCTCCAGCCCATCGGATCGCCGCGCTCTCCTCGTCCTCCTCGTCCTCGTCCTCCTTTCCTCGCATTCGTCCTTACCCATCTGATCGTCATCACTATCCTCACCCTCCTGCCAGCCTCGAGGAGGAGGAGGAGGAGGAGGAGAAGGAGTAGGAGGAGAGGGAGGAGGAGGAGGAGGAGGAGGAGGAGGAGGAGGAGGAGGAGGAGGGGGAGGGGGGGGAGGAGGAGGAAGAGGAGGAGGAGGAGGAGGAGGAGGAGGAGGAGGAGGAGGGGGAGGAGGGGGAGCAGGAGGAGAAGAAGGACCGTCTCTGCTTCTGCTCCTCCCCCCTCCTGCTCCGGATGCTCCACTCCTGCTCCTGCTGCGCCCCCTGTTCCTGGTCATCCCCTCCCTCCTCGTGCCGCCTCTCCCCCCCTCCTCCTCCCTTCCGGCAACCTCGCGAACCCGTCGAAGACAGCCGAAACTCCGAGGAGGGCGCCGAGATACCTCACACACGCAGGCACACCGAACACTGTTCGAAGACTGACATTCCTCGTCCTTCTTCCGTGCTCTTTCGAACCCGTGTCTCATGATTCCTGATAACTTTCGTGACTGGCCCCGCCACCCTACCCCTCTTCCCCCGTGGTCACGTCAGGATTCGCGCCGGCGTCGTCAGGAAATCAGCCTTTCTTAAACATTCCCAGACGGCGCCGGCGCGAATCGCGACGTGACCAGTCTCCCCCCCCCCGGGCTACGCACGTCATCGCCAGGGTTCCCTCACTCCTGTCACATCCTCCGTCGTCACGCCGTCAGGAAAAAACGGTCTCTTCCTCCTCCCTCACTCGCCACTTCCTGCGTCCTCCTCTCTTACTCCTCGTCACTCCACTCCGCGCAAGACGCCACGCGTCGCGGCAGATCGAGCCCAGATAGGCATACCTGTTCGTAGTCGTCTAGTCGTTTCGGTGCTCCTCTAACGTGATTGAAGGGGCACAGGGGCATACAAATCCGCCAACCCTGTCGGCGTGTGTGAGGGGCTTCTCCGTTCGACTCGTCGTCTCCGTCGTCTCCGTTCTTCCCCTCCCAGGGCTCTCCTCCTCAAGCGCGCTACCCAAAGCGAGATTAAACGACGTCGTAGTGGAGTCGAAGGGATAGCCCCTTCCCTTTGATCCCTTCCCCTTCCCGCAGGGGGGGGGGGGAGGGGGGGGGGGGGGGGGGGGGGGGCAGATACGACGCCCGCCGGGGCGCACTTTTCCTCGAGCGAGGCACGCACGGTACGATGCACTTCCTCCCCTGGTACCTCCTCCTCCTGGTCCTCCTCTCCTCCTTTTCCTCCTCCTCCTCCTCCTCCTCCTGCTCCTCTCCTCCTTCTCCTCCTCCTCCTCCTCCTCCTCCTCCTCCTCCTCCTCCTCCTCCTCCTCCTCCCGCAGAGGCGTCCCGGGAGCGGGCCCCGAGTCAAAATACCACCCCCCTAGGGCGCATTTTCCTCGAGCGGGGCACGCCCGAGATGCACTTCTTCCTCTTCCGGGAGCACGTCCCAAGTCAGAATATCACACTCCCGGGGCGCACTTTCTTCGAGCGGGCACACAAAGGATGCACTTCCTCCTCCACCTCCTCCTCCTCCCTCCTCCACCTCCTCCTCCTCCTCTTCCTCCTCCTCCTCCTTCAACACCTCCTCCTCCTCCTCCTCCTCCTCCTCCTCCTCCTTCTGCTCCTCCTCCTTCTCCTCCTCCTCCGCATCATCCTCCGCTTCCTCCCCCCACTCCTAGCCCTTTCGATCAGGGTCGGCGGAACCGGCCGTCAGGCCTCTCCAATAAATAGACGCAAATCACACTATTCCCCATATTTCATCATATTATATTTTCTGGGTTTTGTCTTCCCCCCACTTCCCATCTTTTCCCATATTTTCCTGGGAGTCGACGATTCATTGTGTCTGTGTTGTTTTCCTCTCCTGAGTGATGTCGCAGCGGCGCAACTGGTTGGGAAACAGTGCTCTGGTGAGCCTCGTAAAGGCTATGCCACTGCGAGTGTGAGGCATGCGGCAAGCTCGGTGGTTGCTGTGGTAGAACATGGCGGTGTCAGTGAGCTGTTTTATGACTGTGCGTCGCCAGCGAGGTTCGCGCAGTCCGAAGATCACGATCCCGATGCCGGAGTCCTTGACCCGGGCGCACCAATTGGGAAGGAGGTCAAGAATGAATATCACTGCGTCCCGTTTCGTGTCGTGCGTGATCCACAGCGCACAATAGCTCGTGCTGGGAAGCGCGTCGTCGCACGAGGACCTGACGGCGCTCGCGTAGGGCGTAGTACGTAAGACGTCGTAGCCGTACTCCTGTGGTGTTAGTCCTGTGTCCCCTCCTCCAGGACCCAGATGGGACGGCCTGGTCCTGCTGCCCACTTCTGCTAGGGCAGGTTGGCTGGGCCAGCCTTGCGGGCTGACCCATCCCCCTCTTACAGTCAACCCGCAGAGTAGGGATGCGCGATAAGGATGCAAGGGCCTTGGACGCCCATTTCGAAGCTTTTCGACCAGGGCGCGGCCAACGAGAGTGGTCAAGGATAGACCGAGGAGGCAAGTATGCGAGGGTACCCTTGGGAAGGTCGCCCATCCTTACTCTGCGGGTTGACTGTAGTGCAACGGTTGCGTGGGGTCTTCGGTAACACAGTTACCCTCAGACCCTGATGGTGCTGCAGCGCCCTGTTCCCGCGGGATTGGGTCGTAGTCGAGGCATGTCACGCCAGCGCGGCCGAAGCCCCTGGAGCCGCGGGAGGATGGAGGAAGGTGAGTGACGACCACGATCTCGGAGTCCGCGGTGATGCGGATTTGTTGGGCGATCCTCTGACCCTGCTCGACCACGAACGTCCGCGGGCTAGCGTTGTGCATTATCGCCTTGATCTCGCGGTGGCAATCGGGGCCCACCACTCCGCCCGCGACGTCGATGCCCCTGAGGGCCAGTCCTGGGCGCGGGGCAATCCGTAGGTACGCGCCCAATGGTGCAAGAGCGGCCACGCCCGCAAATATCATTTCGATGCTACAGGTCGCGACACTGACGACTGCGCAGCCAAATGTGTCGCAGCCTGCTGCAAGAGGCGCGCCTCGCACTGGTGGGTGCGCGTTGGGACCAGGAAGCTGTATTTCTAGCTTCTGAAAGTCGCGGGCGTCGTTGGTGTCATTGTCCTGACGGTCGTTGCCCAAAACTGGCGGTGTGAGCTGTTTGGGTGGTAGACTCCCTGTCGGCGGTTGGAGTTGGTCAAAGTTGTCGACAGGTATGCATGGAAGACCAGTTGGAGCTGACCCTAGGTCGAAGTGCATGGTGCCTGGGCTCCAATTAATTTCGTAGCCTCCAGGACTGGGTGACGCGAGTTCATGAGACACGCTTGTCTCCAGAACCCCGTTGTTGGACCGCAAAGATTGCGGACCAAGAACGGCAGGGAGATCGAAGCCATCGCCATGCACTACCGGAGCATGCACGATGAGGGTGGTCACGGCATCACGGGTGATAGCCGCAATTGGGCAGAGTACCTCCCAGTGGGCAACTTGTGAGCCGTTGCCCAGTCCTGCTACGTAGAGTGGAGACGTCAGCCTCTCCTCTGCGGGCTGAAGCCCCGCCTTCATGACCTTGCCGGCCGGGTTCCTCGCGCAACGTCGAACCCCAGAGGTTGGTCCAGGCGCCGGCATCCACAATGACGCCGAGCTGGCCGCCTGGGAGGTCGGGAAGGTCAGCTGGCACGGCGGAGCATGCAAGTCCAGATGGGCGTCGCTAGGGGGCCACATGCGAACCCCACCCCTACCCCCCCACGATTTCTGAGGGGAGGGGTTCGCATGTGGCCCCCTAGTCGCGCGGCACTGCCACGTCGGCAGCGGACACACACCCTGGAAGCACTGCCAGCAGACCGCATGCGAGGTCCTGCCGCGGCGCAGCCGGGCGTCGGCGCGGGCCGAGGAGCCTGCACGGCGCCCTGCCGTGGCGGGCGCCTCCAGGACGACGTGGTGTCAGCGCGGGAACCTCGCGCGCGCGCGAGCCGCGGAGCGTCCGGCGAGCTGGTCCTCTTGTCGTGGCCCACCAGGTGCCGCCGCGCGGGCCGGCCACGCAGTCGCCGGCCCCGCTGCAATGCCTTCTGCTGCACCAATGGAGGCGGAGCTCGGCGCGAGGACGGCGGCCGGGCCTCGGCACGCCGGGCAGCGCGCCAGGTGGTGGGAGGCCCGTGTTCTGCACCAGGCTGGAGGTGGCAGGCCTGGTGCAGGGTGGCGCGGCGGCACTGCGTGGCGCACCACTCGATCACGATGTGCGGATAGCATGGGCGCGTGGCCAGGCCGGACCACGAGCCCCGGAACCCCAAAAAAGGGTAGCGGTGGGAGAGACGAATCTGAGAGGCAAAGGGCGAAGCAAGTCAAGGATGTACCGTTCGAGTGGAGGAGAAGCGAGGAGGAGGAGGAGGAGGAAGGATGAGGAACGAGACGAGAAAAAGGAGGAGAAACGGGAGGAGAGTCGAGGAGAAAGGAGGAGGAGGAGGAGGAAAATAATGCAATCATAAGCGTACGCATACAACTAATAATAAGTTAATGCTATTCCAAGTTCTGAGTATAATCATCCTAGAAACATAATCGTAATAATAAAACATAGCTGATGATAGTGAAAATAAAAAAAGAAGCAAACAATAATGAAAAGAAGAAGACGAGGAAGAGGGAGGCGGAGGGAAAGAGTAAAGGAGGCGTCGAGGAGGTGAACACGCGGTGCACGCTGCGGAGACTGCCTCTCCAGGGCGGGCACTGTCCACGGCGTACGGCATGGTAGGGAAAGGCAGAGAGAAGAGAAGGGAGATGAGAGGAGAGGAGAGCTGACGAGAGAAGGACAGGGACGAAGAGGAGGAGGAGGAGGAGGACGACGACGACGACTGGGGACGAGGCCCAGGGACAGGGGGTGGAGGCGCCACCGCAGCCCCGCCGACAGCCCCCCGCGCTGCCGACGGGGGCCCCGCGCCGCTCGCTTCCGCGGCGCGGGGACGCCCAGGACTGGGCCGCGCCGTCACGCGCACGAGGGCGAGGGCATGCTCACGAGCTGCCCCATCGGCCCTCCCCCGTCCCGCACCTCCTGGGGGGGGACGACGACGGGGACGGCACGGCGGCTGCATGATGGTGAGATGGGACTGCGACGGCATGGTGATGTAGTGCTGGCGATGGTGACGATGGCACACCCTCGGGGTGGCGGGTGACAGGGCCAAAGCGGCCTGCACTGCATCAGAAGCTCGGGTGCAAAGAGAGCTCTGGCTTTCAGAAACCCTGCGTAGCATGTCAGATGAGAGATCATAAGGCAAGTCATACTCTCTATCCCTCAGTGCCTTGGTGAGCAGGAAGAGAGAGGAGGAGGAGGAGGAGGAGGAGGAGCGAGGAGGAGGAGAGAGGAGGAGGAGAAGGAGGAGGAGGAGGAGGAGGAGGGGGAGGAGGAGGAGGAGGGAGGAGGAGGAGGAGGAGGAGGAGGAGGAGGAGGAGGGGGAGGAGGAGGTAGAGGTAGAGGGGGAGGATGAGGAGGAGGAGGAGGAGGAGAGGAGGAGGAGGAGGAGGAGGGGAGGAGGAGAGGAGAAGGAAAGGGAGGGGAAGGAGGAGGGGGAAAGAGGAGGAGGATGAGGAGGAGGGAGAGGAGGAGGAGGAGACGAGGAGGAGGAGGAGGAGGAGGAGGAGGAGGAGGAGGAGGGGGGAGGAAGAGGAGGAGGAGGAGGACGAGGAGGAAGGGGAAGGAGGAGGAGGAGGACGAGGAGGTTCTCGAGGCCAGGGGATTGTGGAGTACCTCGTCGTTTTCATATGGTGTTTGTATCGAGTGGAACGCTCCGTCATCTTTAACATTTGATGTTTTTTCTTGCAAGTTTCTGTTCGCCGTGACCTCATCATGATATGCGTCTCTCGTTGAATATTTATCTCGCGTTATGTCTCTATCTCTTTATCTCTCTCCTTGCACTCGTTGCTGAAGCTGTACAGTTGTTCTGCCAATCCATTGCCAACCAATGCCAATGCCAATGCAATGTGAATGGGGGGATCCCTTCGCTCGGTGGATTTCCATCCGAGTCCTTTGTGGACGGTGCCACTACGAATTCTTCTTCGGAGGAAGTCAAGAGGAATGCCTTTGTGGAGGGTTTCGCTAGGGATCCTCCTGTGGAGTCGGGGATGGACAGACCTCCCTTTAGTAAAACGTGGTTTAGTGAAAACGACCTCGGGCCCAAATCTGGCGGGCGCAAGCCTGGAAAATAACGGCCGCGGCGCCCTCTCGAGAACCGAAAACGGACAATTCACTTATCGACGTGTCACTGTTGGGGGTTCTGTCCACCCCCGATGGAGGGTTTCAACCGGAATCCGTCTTGTGTGGGGTTCAGTAGGAGTCCTTCTGCGGAGGGAGCTATCAGGACTCGCCAGCGCAATGCCAACGCAATGCCGAAGCAGTGCCATCGCAATGCCAATGCCAATGGGGGGAGCCTTTGTGGTAGCTATTAAAAGGAATCCTATTTCTGGAGGGTTCCATTAGGAATCGTTGTGCGAAGGGAGGCGCAAGGACTCGCTAGCGCAATCACAGCGCAATGCCAAAGCAGTGCCCAATGCAATGCCAATGGGGGAATCCTTTCGCTCGGACGGTGTTCAATAGCAATCCTTCTAAGAACCCCTCTGTGGATGATGCCATCCATAAAGGAATCCTTCTAAGGACCACTCTTCGGAGGAGTTCAACAGGCATCCTTCTGTGGAGGGGTTCGCAAGGAACCATTTTGTGGAGGATTGCAATGTGAACCCTTATTCCAGGGAGGTCCGTAAGCATCGTTCTGGTGGACGCATTCAATCGGAATCCTCATGTGGAGCGTTTGGTTGGGACTCGCCAGCGCAATGCCAACGCACTGCCATCGCAATGCCAACACAATACCAATGCGATGACAAACCGTTACCAAACCAACGCCAATGCAATGCCGGTGGCGTGATTCCAGTCGTTCAACAGATTCCAACAGAAACCCTTATGTGGACGATGTGGTTGCGGATCCTTCTTCGGAGGATGTCGATAGAAATCTTCGTGCGGGGGGAATTCTTTCGCTCGGTGGATATCAATCCGAATCCTTTGTGGACGGTGTCATTACGACTCCTTCTTCGGAGGATTTCAATAAGAATGCCTCTGTTGAGGGTTTCGATAAGGATATTCCTGTGGAGAGTTTCAATCGGAATCCTTCTTGTGCGGGGTTCAGTAGGAGTCCTTCTTCGGAGGGAGCTATCAGGACTCGCCAGCGCAATGCCAACGCAATGCCGAAGCAGTGCCATCGCAATGCCAAACCGATGCCAAAGCGGTCCCAATCCAATGCCAATGCAATGCCAATGGGGGGGAACCCTTTGTTGTGTATTCCAAAAGGGGTTTTGCTTGTGGAGGGTTTCAGCAAGAATCGTTCTGCGAAGGGGGGGGCATTAGGACTCGCCAGCGCAATGCCAACGCAGTGCCAACGGAATTCCAAGCCAACGCCAAGGCGATTCAAACTTAATGCCAACGCGACGCCAATGGGGTGGATTGCTTGTGGTAGTGTTCAATAGCAATCCTTATAAGAACCCCTCTGTGGATGATGTCATCCATGAAGGAATCATTCTAAGGACCATTCTTCGGAGGAGTTCAATAGGCATCCTTATGTGGAGGGGTTCGCATGGAACCCTTTTATGGAGGATTGCAAAGTGAACCCTTATTTTAGGGAGTTCCGTAGTCATCGTTCTGGTGGACGCATTCAATCGGAATCCTCATGTGGAGCGTTTGGTTGGGACTCGCCATCGCCATGCCAACGCAATGCCAATGCGATGACAAACGTTACCAAACCAATGCCAATGCAATGCCGATGGCGTGATTCCAGTCTTTCCACAGATTCCAACAGAAATCCTCATGTGGACGATTTGGCTACGGATCCTTCTTCGGAGGATGTCGATAGGAATCTTCTTGTGGAGGGCCTCGGCAGGAATCCTTCTGTGGAGGGCTTGACCATGAACCCTTCATGTGGGGGCTTTCAAGAGGAACCCATCGTGTGGAAGGTTTCAATCGGAATCCTTCCATGGTGGGAGCCATCAGAAATCGCCAGCGCAACGCCAAAGCAGTGCCAACGCAATGCCAAACCAATGCCATGGCATCCCCGATCCAATCCCACTGACATGCCTGGGGGGAATCGCTTGCGGCCGGTTTCAATAGGACTCCTTATATGGAGGGCTTCGAATGGGTTCAATCTGAAACCTTCTGTGGAATGCTTCCATCGGAATCCTTCTTGTGTGGGGTTCAAAAGGAATCGAGGACGAGGATGAGGACGAGGATGAGGAGGAGGAGGCGGAGGAGGGAGAGGAATTTCCTCTGCCCTCCCCCCGAGGGCGGGGAGAAGCCGAGAGGCGGTTTTGCTGGATCACCAGGGAGTCAGGAGCAGTCAGCATCGAATCGGAAAGTCGGATTACGTTGTTCCCGTCGAACGTAGGGGCCACATCCCAGAAATCATGTCGAGCACCCCGAAGAGCATCGAAGCAGTGCCTGCCCGACAGGCTGGCAGAGTGCCGAAAGAGTATCGCCTCCCAGGGCCCGACGCGTGAGAACCCTCCAACTGCAATACTCTCCTGGTGCTCGAAACTCTGTGCGGTGGTCAAGGCTAGAACAAGTTGGACCATCATGAAAGCCGGGTCGGATGGGAGCGTCCATCGAATGGGGCCGCACTGGGAATCGGCTGTGCGAGGAGGCACGCCAGCGCCATGCAGGCGCCGGACCGCATCGGATCGCCTGGAGATCGGAATCGGATCGCATCGGGCCGGCTGGAGCCGATCTCGAGCCGGAGCGATCGGATCGCCCTGGGGGCTGGCGCGCAGGCCCCTGAAAACTCCAGGAGTCTGGACGCCCGAAACGGGTACAAAAAAAACTGGGCACGGTACCCACTCACTCATGTTGGCCAAAACCGACGGCGGCCGCTGTTGGCCAGGCGGCCTTCTCTGTCTCAAACGAGCAGCGCCCGCGGCGGCAGCGACAATGAGTTTTGCTCAGAATGGGAAGGCACTGCCGCCAGCCTTTGGCCCAGGTCCTTCCGTGTCCATTCCGGCCCTACGGAATAGCAGCCCGGCGACGAGGCACGCCGCGTCCGTCTCACACTCTTTCGTGTCGCGGATGACGGGCCCACTGGCCCCAGATGCGCGCGGCCAGCCAGCGCGCGCGCGCGCTGACGCAGACTGCCCCTGGTTGGGGCAGTGCAAAGGGGGGTCACCACTAGGGGGGTCGCCACTTCCTCGAGGATACGCCACTTCCTCGAAACTTCCTCGAGGAACTGGGCCCCCCAGAGCCCCGAGAACGCAAAGAAACGTCCAAGAACATCCTCGACCCCTCGACTCTCCATCCTGGAACCTCGATTTCCAGGAGAAGCTGGCGACCCCCCCAGTGGTGACCCTCCTTGGCACTGCCTGACTGGTGCACAGCAAGGGCGACGCCACCCACGGTGCGCGGACTGCCGGGCAGACGCCGGGGGGGGGGGGGCCAAGCCCGAGCGCGCAGGCTGCGCTGCCGGCGCACTGCGCCCGACGGTCGGGGGAGCCCGGTGGGCCCGCACCCAAAGGCGGAGGCCTCCGAGCTGGGGCCCGAGAATATTGCGGGATGACGATTAATACAAAGATGGAGGGGAACGATGAAAAAAAACAGTTTCTTGCTATCTCTGCACAATTTCTGACTGGAGGAGAACGATTAAAAAGAATAGTTTTCCAGCCCGCGGCCGGTTTTTCCAGCCCGCGGCCGGAATACGTACTCCAGATTTCAAAATAAAGGGAGGGGGGTCTCATTTCGGGGGGGGTCTCTTCCAGGCCATCTTGGAGGGCCTGGGGGGTCTGGGGACGACGTTTTGGAGGGTTCTCCCACGGGGGAGGTCTGAAATGGCTTGTCTTGGAGGGTCCAGACCCCTTCCCTTTTATTACGAAATCTGAAGTAGGGGTCGGATGATCGCGCCGCATCGCCGCCGCATCGCCCGTGCATCAGCGACGCAGCGGCGACGCACATAGGGGACGCTTAGGAGTTTCCTCTTCCACCCCTCTTCTTCCCACCAGGGTTTTGGCTCCATTTTGGCCTCTTGGGGGGGCAACCCGAATGAAAGCGCCCCTCTTCTTTGATCGATGTTCTCCAAGACTTCCACCCCTCTTCTTCCCACCAGGGTTTTGGCTCCATTTTGGCCTCTTGGGGGGGGGGGGGGGGCAACCCTAATGAAAGCGCCCCTCTTCTTTGATCGATGTTCTCCAAGATGGCCCCAAGAAGCGCCCAGGAGGCCCCAAGAGGCCCCAAGATGGCCCCAAGAGGCCCCCAAGAGGAGGCCCCCAAGAAGACCCCAAGCGGCCGCAAGAGGCCCCCCCGAGGCACCCAAGACGCCCAAGAGCCCCCCAGGCCCGCCAAGAGACCCCCAAGACGTTTCAAGAGGCCACCAAGAAGCGCCCAAGAGATATCCCAAGAGGCTCCGAGAGGCCTCTGGCCCTTTCGGCCGTTCCCCTCTTTGCTCCCGCACTTCCCTGATCAGCTCAACTCGCCTGGACATCGTTTCTGGATGGGCTGGTGGGGGCACGCAAAGCGTCTAGAATTCGTTAGACATGTAACGACTTATGCCGTCCCGACTCGCGCTGGACTGGCCACGATTTGCTCCAAATATCTTGGGAGATCTCTGGATTTGCCCCGATTTGCCCAGATTTACTTGGATTGGGCCAGCATGATCCGCATGTGCCTTAATGTACCGGGGTTGATCCTCACAAGTCGATCGGCGGCAAAACGTCAAGCCCTCAAGGGCCCATCTGGAAGGCCCAGATGCGCGCAGCCGAAGCCCTTTGCACTAAAGCCTCGTCTTGCGCGCGCCCGCCTGTGAAGGCGGCCGGGCACGGCCATAAAAGGCCTGTTTTCCCTCTGGCCTGGGTCAGGGGCTGCGACTCGCAGGCCGGAGTGGGTTTGAGGCCCTTCCTGCGGTCCCCGTCGTGTTTTTTGTCCGCGACGTCGGATCTCAGGGGGCCCATCACGAGCGTTCTGACACTGCGAAGCGCGAAGCCGAGACTGGTCGAGGGGCCCGTTCCCGGCGCGCCCCCTTCCCTTGCGGCTCCTTCAGGCCAGTGTCAGGCGCAGGCAGATGCCGCCGGCACTGCAGGAGACCTCCCGGGCGCGGAGCCGCCACAGCGGCTGCCAGGGGCACGGGGCAAGATCATATCCTGCTCACCTCCTCGTCGTCCTCATCACGTTCCTCCTCCTCCTCCTCCTGCTCCTACTCCCTCCTCCTTCTACAATTACACAATATGAATGCTACTCTCCTCTCTCCCCTGGTGGCGTCCGGGGAATGTCTGGCCCCCCTCCGCTTCTTACACACACACACAAGATTCCCAGGAGTTGGGTTTTCGCCTAGTTTTTTTCGAACTGCTGTTCTCGCTAAAGCGCTGGTTTCATTTTCGGGCTACCGCTCGCTCCGAATCGTGTTCCCGCTGCAGCGCTGGCCTCATTTCCGCACTTCCGCTCGTTCCGAATCGTTCTCCCGCTGCAGCGTTGGCGTCATCATTTCAGCGCCATGCAACGGCATGTTTTCGGTCCTTCCAAGCATGCCCCCAAATCTGGAAAAGGCCCCCCCCCCGAAGAAACCATCGGAAGTGATTACACATTCGGTGCCGATTCATTGACTTTTTGGGCCGCGGAAGCCCGCGTCGCCACGCCATGCTATGTCAGGCCACGCGTCCTCATTTCCGCGCTTCCGCCGTGGTTGTTCCCAGCAATCATTTGGTGGTGGGTCGTCGTTTTGAAGAAACAGCGCCCCGCGTCACTCCTCCCGCTGACCCCTCCCTCCTCTCATCCCTGCCTCTCACCCCTCACACGTTTCGTGGCCCCGAAGGAAGCTCCACCGAAGGCCTCAGCATCACCGTCCACATGCGTCCGCCACACCCATTTCGGCACACCCCTCACACGTTTCGTGGTCCCATAGGGAGCTCCACCCAAGGCCCCAGTGGCACCGTCCGCATGCGCCCGCCACACCCATGTCAGCACATCGCTCACACGTTTCGTGGTCCCATAGGGAGCTCCACCCAAGGCCCCAGTGGCACCGTCCACATGCGTCCGCCACACCCATGTCGGCACACCCCTCACAAGCTTCGTGGCCCCATTAGGAGCTCCACCCCAAGGCCCCAGTACCACATGCGTCCGCTACACCCATTACGGCACACGCCACGCACGTTTCGTGGCACCATAGGAAGCTCCACCCAAGGCCCCAGTACCACCGTCCACATGCGTCCGCCACACCCATCGGCACACCCATCACACGTTTCGTGGCCCCGAAGGGAGCTCCACCCAAGGCCTCAGTGGCACCGTCCACATGCGCCCGCCACACCCATTTCGGCACACCCCTCACACGTTTCGTGGTCCCATAGGGAGCTCCACCCAAGGCCCCAGTGGCACCGTCCACATGCGTCCGCCACATCCATGTCGGCACACCCCTCGCACGCTTCGTGGCCCCATTGGGAGCTCCACCCAAGGCCCCAGTAGCACCGTCCACAAGCACCCGCCACACCCATGTCGGCACACCCATCACACGCTTCGTGGCCCCATAGGGAGCGCCACCGAAGGCCCAAATGGCACCGCCCGCACGCGTCCGCCAGACCTATTTCGGTTCGCTCCTCACACGCTTCGTAGCACCGAAGGGAGCTCCACCCAAGGCCCCAATACCACCGTCCACATGCGTCCACCACACACACACACTCCGGCACACCCCTCACACACGTCGTGTCCCCATAAGGAGCTTCACCCAAGGCCCCAGAGGCAGCGTGCAATTGCGTCCGCCACACCCATGTAGGCACACCTCTCACACGCTTCGTGGCCCAATGGAGAGCTCCGCCGAAGGCCGCAGTACCACCGTCCACATGCGTCCGCCACACCCATGTCGGCACACCCCTCACACGCTTCGTGGCCCCATTGGGAGATCCACCAAAGGCCCCAGCACAACCGTCCACATGCGCCCGCCACACCCATCGGAACACCCCTCGCACGTTTCGTGGCACCATAGGGAGCTCCACCCAAGGCCCCAACACCACCGTCCACAAGCGCCCGCCACACCCATGTCGGCACACCCATCACACGCTTCGTGGCTCCAAAGGGTGCGCCACCGAAGGCCCCAGAGGGTCCGTCCACATGCGTCCGCCACACCTATTTCGGCACACTATGGACCATATGCGTGGGTCACTCGCCAGGCCAATGTTCAAAATGTGGCTCTCGCTGAAGCGCTAGCCTCATGTTCGGGCTGCCGCTCGTTCCGAGTCGTGTTCCCGCTGCAGCGCTGGCATCATTTCCGCACGTCCGCTCGTTCCGAATCGTGCTTCCGCTGAAACGCTGGCGTCATTGCTTCGAGTGCCATGCCCCGGCATGGTGTTCGGTCCTTCTAAATACGCCCGTAAATCTAGAAAATGGCCTCCCGAAAAGACCATCGGAAGTGATTCCACATTCGGTGTCGATTAGTTGATTTCTGGGCCGCCGAAGCCCCCGACACCATGCTATGTCATGCAATGCTGTGCCATGCTACGACATCCGATTGTGCGAATAGACAGGAGATCTACGCCATGGTAAGGGATGGGAGGGAGGGATAGGACGTAAGATATGACGCGAGCGCACCTAACTTGCCTCCATCCCCTCCTCCACTTCTTGTTCCTCCTCCTCCTCCTCCTCCTCCTCCTCCTCCTCCTCCTCCTCCTTCTCTTGCTCTTCCTCCTCCTCTTCCCCCCCCTCCCGCCTCCTTCCGATTCCTCCTCTTCATCCTCCTCCTCCATTTCCTCTTCCTCCTCCTCCTGTTCCTCCTCCTCCTCCTGCTCTTCCTCCTCCTCCTCCTCCTCCTCCTCCTCTTCCCCTCCTCCTCCTCCTCCTCCTCCTCCTCCTCCTCCTCCTCCTCCTCCTCTTCCTCTTCCTCTTCCTCTTCCTCTTCCTCCTCCTCCTGGCAGCAGGAGCGCCGGCGTGTGGGCGGCGCTCACATCGTGCAGCGCGGAGCCAACCCATGGCCAGGGTCCAAGCAGCTCTGGGGCCGTGGGCTGGCCAACGACCCCGCGGCGGAGTTCGGCCTGTGGGACATCGCCGTCGTCGACACCATTCACGTCGAGGGCTACTTCAAGGGTTTCGCCACGGGCCGAGTGTACTCCGATGGCAGCCTGTTGTACGGCAAGTACGCTGCCCTACGACGCGGAGGTTGGTCATTCGTGCAGCTGAACGAGGACATGTTCTTGAAGTACGCATGCTACGGGCCCTTGCCAAGGCCACAGTGGCAGCAATCCATATTCCTGAGCGAACTGATGGCGGTGCTCTGCGTGCTGGAGGTGTCTTGCCCGCCCATCATCATCGTCTCCGACTGCCAGTCGGTCATCGACGGGTTTCTCAGAGGGCCCTCGTGGGCGGCGCGCCCCGCCACGCCACACAGAGACGTGTGGGCGCGCTGCTGGGCCTTGATCGCTGAAAGCGGTGGTCTGGGGCCGCGAGGGGTCAGTTTGGAGAAAGTAAAAGCCCATGCCACGAGAGCCCAACGAAACAAGATGGGCCTCGAGCTGTGGGAGGGAAACAAATTCGCCGATCAGTATGCCAAGCTAGGAGCTGGACTGCAGCAGCACCCTGAATGGCACCGAGCTGCATACATACAGCGATTCAAACTCGTTACGGATGTGCTTGAGTTCGCAGCCTACGTAGGAGTGTTAGGCAGAGGGCTCGTTGACACCTCCGAGGGCTCGAGTCCGGTTGAGCGGGACTCGAACCCAACCCACCCACTCCCCCCGGACCCCAGCCTGATGGGGGTGAAGGGGGGCCCTAGAGCCTCCCCACCTTCCGCCTACCGGCGCCCCGCCCCACCGTGTTGGGTTGGGGGGGACGGAGGTAGGATCGAACGAGCCCGCGCCCAGGGGCACAGGCTAAGATGCCTCCCCCTTGTGATCTTCTGTCGCCGATGTGCCAGGTACGCTCAGGGCAGATGGGTTGGTTTGCTGTCGAGCTGTGTCGAGGGAAACCCCCGAACAGTGGCTGGACGTTTGAGCCGTCTGTGGGAAGGTCGACACCCCACCACGGGCAAGCCGTTTTGACCAAAGCCGAACTGTATCGCCCAGGGACGGCCTGGGGTAGGGGAAAGTTTCAACGTCGCCGTGGTGCGTGCCTCACAGCTGCGGAGATCATGCTAGCATAATCCAGCATAATCCTCCTGGGAACGACTACACGAGGGCCTGAGTCTGGTACCGGTGCCAGGGCCCTTAAAAGAGGAAAAGGGGGCAGGATAGCTCACCCTGGACTGGGCCTTGACTCGTCTGGCCAGGCATCCCGATTGGGCGGGAGGAGTCCTCTGGCGAGCTTATCCAATGCTGTCTTGCCAGCTCCAGTCGGGCGCTGGCAGGCCTTCCCCAAAGTGTTGAAGCGGGTGCGCCCCGAACCACCACACACCTCGCACCACCACAGCCCGCGCAGGCACCGAATTCTGTGAGAGCTGTGAATATGATGGGGAAGACCTCGACACGGGGCAGCTAGCCACTCGTTGGTGGGAAGCTGGCGGGTTGGCGCCGTCAGGCAGACAGTGCAGAAAGAAGAGCCTCGCCTTGGAACCACCTGGTGGGCAGTAGCCTGGCGGGCGTCCATTCGAGCAGCGATTCGTTCATCTCGTCGCGCCCTGTGGGCTGCAACCAGGTCGGCTGGGGTCGGGGCTCCTGGGGCATTTGCATCAGCCTGCCTGGCCAGGACCTCAGCCATTCCTACCTCGAGCAGATGTGCCAGGACCTTCTTGGCCAGGGAATCGATTCGAGCGACTTCGGCGAGTGAGGCAGGGGGCAACTGGGCAAGGGCGGCCCCCCTCTTGGCCGCCTCATCAGCGGCCTCATTACACCTGAATTCTGCTTCTGAAACATGCCTGCCTATGTCAGCCTTCGTGAGATGACTCTTAATTTTCTGAGACTGGGCTCCTCCTGGCCTGGAATAAAATTCATGCCAGAAGCGGGCCCAGGCAGCCGCGTGCAGAGGCTGCACCTGGCTGGGACCCCCATGTATCGCTTTCAAAAGATAGGCACAGCCAACAACGAAAGTAGCTGGGCCAGCCGTGTGTTTCAGGGCCTGCGTGAGGCCCTCAAGTTCCGCGAGGGGCACCGTCTGGTGCCTTCCCAGGAGCGGGCCCCAGGCTTCCCCTTGGATGGCGCCCTGGGCCCAGACAGCAAAAAAAAACCAGCCGCACCTACGGAGCCTCGGGTCACTGGTGTAGTCGCCGCCGCTGCCGTCGGCACCCACAAAGGCGTCTGGGGGAAGCTCCATTCGCTGGTCCTGGGCAAAACCTCCTGACCATTCGAATTCCCATTCGGGGATCTTGTCGATGTGGGGGTAAATCCAAAGAATCGGAACAATTCCACGGTGCCAGAAACAAGCCCACTCCTCGTGCTCGCCTTGGACCTGGGGTAGGAGGTCGAAAGCCGTACGCTCTGTGGGCGCCAAGCATGGGCACAACCACTGCTGGTGTAGGATATCCTCGACGGGGAGCGGGTAGTGGCGTGCAGCTGCGCACCGAGGGCATTGTTGTCGATCGGGCTCGGCAGGGTGCCGACGATCTCCTGGCCACAGCGCGCCTGTAGCGATACGTTCGAGCAGTGCAGCGTGCCCATGACGCTGCGCACGCCGATGGGCACGGATGAGCTTCAAGATAAGTGTGAGGTGTGCCCCATGTTCGAGGCCTTTCCAACAAAAGTGATGGGCTGCAAAGTCCCGCCAAATCTGCTGCTCGAGAGTACCCTCAACCTCGACCAGTACACACTGCTGCCATCCTGGTTTAGATCCCGAAACCGCCTCCAAGTAGAACTGGGCTCTATCAGGTGGGGCCTCGCCGGGGACCAAGTAGTAGGTATCTCCATAGGGGTCCTTCCACTGCCAGGAGAGCTGGGGATCCCATCCGCTCTGAAGCAACGCGGTCACAAGAGCAGCGATGGGGCCTCGGACTTTGCCCCACGGGTGAGCTGCAACCCGCATGGCCTCGACGCACTTGGTCCAGGCAGCTTGGAAAGCAATCCGCTCACGCATAAGAGCAGGAAGAATGTGCAGCCATGTCTTGACCATGTCGTGCCGCGCAAGGAACAGAGGGTCGCCTTTCTTTCCAGGGCCAAGACGGATAGCTACTGTTGCACAGCCACCAGCTCTCTGCTTCCCCGTGAGTGCGGCCATCTTGGACCGAAGCTGCTTCAGCGCAGTAGGCGAGGCCCCTTGGGCCATCATTCCCCAAGAGGCTTGTGGCTTGACCCCCGTGAGGTTGAGCTTGCCGGCTTGGCTGCTGGCTTTCAGGAGCTTCTTGGCCCGCTCGGCCCTGGCGAAGGCCTTCTTCCATCTACCTTTGGCAACCTTCGTAGATCGCCGTCCTGAAGCAAAGTCAAGTCCGAGGTCTCTCGTCTTGGTGGTCAGCTGGGCATGGATATCAGCCTTCTGGAGGGCCTTGTGGATCCCTTGGGCCAGGACCTTATTGCTACCGAGGAGCTGGGACTTTCCTGAAAGACGGAGACCTCGGGCTCTCATGTGGTAAACCAAGTCGATGGCGCCCTGGGTAGTGAGCCGATGCACGATGGCCTTGGGACCTCTGGAGGACAGGGAGATATCGTCGACCCAGGTGCTGATCTCCATGGGCCTGCATCGCGCATGTGCCGCGTCAAGCATGTCGTGTAGATACGCACGCGCCCAGCTCGCACTCTGCATGCACCCCTGGAGGATGGAGCGCTCGACCGAGATAAAGTCTGAAGCCTCGCGCCCTAGGATGAGGACCCTATCTGCGGTGTGCACGCACATGCCCATGGACATGGTGTGTAATGGGTAAGCAAGTGCTTTGCCAAGGGTATATATCCAGAAAGGGCTGAACGCGTCGAAAAACTTTTCCGCATCAAGGAGCAGGACGGCCCAGTCGACCGAGATCCAGCTGGCTGCTTCGACCTTGGCGTGCCTGAGATGGGCCGCCTTCAAAGGGTCGGAACCTCGCACGGCTGCATCCCAGAATCCTGCTTTCTGTTTCTCCCAGGTGGTGACAGCTCCCTGAGTCGGGACCAGGTGCGGTACAACCCTTGGGTCCGAGTGATGGGTCTGTCCCCTTCCCCTGTGGGTTTGGGATGTATGCCAACTTCATTCAACAGGATCTGCTCTGGCCACGCGCAGGTGCGCTCGATGTCCTGCAAGAGACCGACTAATTCATCGTGCGCCTCCTCAGGCAGAGCCGCCCAGAGCTCGGGGTTCCACTGGTCGGCCCCCATGCCCATAGAGCTCGGGAAGGCCTGGCACGCTGCTAAGACCTGTGGGGGCTTGAAGTTCTGACAGTTCAGGTACCTGGGCCTGCGCTTCCTGCCGAAAAACTTGCCACCAGCTCTGCGTAGAGGGATGCCCTTGGCCTCCAGGGTCCTTCCAGAGTGTCTGCCATCGAGTCTGCTTGGTCTTCAGAGCCTCCGATGGGGTCCCAGAGTGGGCCCCCTTCCGTGTCCAGCTCTTGGGCTGGCATGGCCTCTGGGTGGCCCCAGGTGGTGGTATGTCGATGAGCCCACTTGCCCCCCCCTAGGAGGCTCTGGGAGAGCCACTCCTGGAACCCAGCTTGTTTACCCCGATAAACTTCATGATCGGCACGGTCTCTGAGAAACTTACACTTCTTGGCCAAGTCTTTGATGCCGACCTGGGATAGTTGGGGTATCTGCTGGGCCTGCATCTGGATGTCCTGAATGTCTGAGGTGATCTGGATGAGGTCCTCCTGAGATCCCTTGGGAACATAATGCTCCTGGATACTTCCGAGCTTGGCCTGGATGAGCTCTTCAACTTGTTGGCGTTTTGCCGTCTTCCCTGGGCTCTCCTTCCCGATGCGGAGTCCATGAAGGTCCTGAAGCCGCGCAACCATACATTTCCAAAAGGCCAGCTCATGTGTGCCCCCATGTTGTCCGCTTTGTTTGGCTGGTGGCATGGCAGGTCTCATCGTCAGGCCTGGAGAGCAGCCGCGGTGGCGCGCAAGGTCGCGCACGCCAACAAGCTTGGACTTGTGCAGCTCCTCAGCTGCACCTGAAAAGAGAGCATACCTGTCAGTAAGAGCTGGATCGGTACAGGGTTCGGCAGTGAAATACTCTGTTCGGGGCCGGCTTGGAGGTCGAGCACGAGCATTCTCCAGGAAGACTTCCCAGGCCAGCGTAGGCCCTTGCACGTCCAGGGGAAGCGGTGCTGGCTGGGTGAGGACTTGCACCTGCCGTTCCCTGAAGGTTCCTGCCAAGCTGCCGCGAATGCCAAAATGTGGATGGGCCCATGGCCCCTCTAGGTCACGATCCAAAGGTGAGGTCGGGAACGAGGTGGGAGGAGACCAGTCCGAAGTCGATCACCCGCTTGCCGAACTCCCGAGAGGCCCCTTCTGGAAACACAAACCTGGCGTCGAGGTAGTCCTCAATCCCAGACTCCCGAACCTCCGATACTCCCATATTCCAGCCGGCTAAGAGGATGAAGGGGACCCCAGTGGCCTGGATGTTGCTAACAATTTCCTCTAGCATCTGCATGTTCTCCCCCGAGAGGCCCTCCCCGCAAGCGAAGTAGGCGGAGAGGAGCAGGGGAGCGCGTGGCCACGCAGGCGAACCTCACGCGCGGCCCACATGCCTTGCCCAGCAGCTGGCTGAGACCACTCCGCTCGTCGCAGTCGGATGGCCCTGGAGCTCAGATGTGCGCCGACGGCGACCCAGGCACCTCCGCGGCCGTGCTCCCCTTGCACCTGGGTCTCGTTGGCGGGCCTGGCCTCGACCTTCCAGTGCGCCTTGCTGAGCTTCTTGATCGCCGCATGCAACAGTGGCCCTCGTAAGTGAGTCTCTGCACCAAGTTGAACATGGCACCCTTCATCATCGCGAGTCTTATTCACGTAGTCGAGCCCAGTCTGGTTCCACTTGGTGTATTTGGCGAAGTAGAAACGTACTGCGTGAAAGTCATGCTTGTGATACCGCTTCATCTTGTCACGGCTGGCCTTCACATGCTCATGGGGTG